>CP092864.1:52753900-52803261 GCA_030710605.1 Cordylochernes scorpioides
AAAGGGCCATTTTTATATGAGCAATAGTTACCCCAACAAAAAAGAAACTTTTTACCTGATATTTATTTTTTACTTTTTCAAACAAATTAAAACTTAGAATTAAATATTTACAAATCTACATGTATTTTAATCGAAAGAGTTCATAAAATCTATATAGACAAAGTGGTTGATGTAAGAGAGTTATATCATTTAGATTAGGGAACAATCGATGTCTCACTTCTGTAAAGTTCGGACAGTCATAGATAAGGTGGAGAGCGGTTTGTTCAGTTTCTCCGCAGGAACAATTTGGTGTTTCTGATAGACCTCTTCAATGTAGGTATTTCTGGATTTTTCCGTGTGATGTGACAAATTGAGTGACTATAAAATTTGTATGGTACTGTATAGGAATTCCGTTTGGCAAAATAGTGCGAATTGTATAATTATTGTAAATTGTTAATGATTGTAAATTGTAAATGGATTGATACAAATGATTCATAATAATGGCTTTTTCTTCGCCAATTATTGTTGAAAGCATTTATCTTTGTAATTTTTTTTTTTTTTTCAGTTCGTATTCTATTGATTTACAGTTTAGATAGTCTTTTATGAAAGGTGTATGTGAAAGGAGGTGTGAACATTCGTATGATATGGTTCGATATCCATGTACCACTGAGATATTATGTTGTAGTGGTTGAAGTTTCTGTAAAGAACGTATAGAAATATATGGATACCATATTTAGATTGCATAAGTAGCTTTCGATCGTATGAGTGATTTATAAATTATACTTCTTTTCTTATACTCAGCCTCCTCCAAGATATTTTGAAAATTAAGAAAATAATGCTCTTTATGTTGTTGCATTGAGCTACAATATCCTCTATGTGACTTGAAAAGTTGATCTTGTTTTTGTTTCTTTTGTTATCGGAAAAATAGACTCCGAGTATCTTGATTTGATCGGTAATTTTCAGGCTTACTCCTTTGTGTTCTATTGTTAAATGAGGCTGATTATGAAAATAAGTTAAAGTTATTTTTTTGGTTGATAAAAAAAAGTTTAGTTTTATCACACCAATTGTCTATCACACGAAGAACTGTATGGATAAAATTTCTCAAGTCTATTATATTTGTGGCCCAGAGAACGATAACATCGACATATGCTACAGGACGAATGTTTGAGTAAGGCGGACGAGGAGGCCGTTCACGTTCCAAAGTAACAGTGCTCCTCCCTGTGGACATCCTTTGTCTGGTTGTTTTGATACAAGAAATCCAGCGTATTCAAATAAGACGAACCTCATTGTTGTTGTTCGATTGTTATTGGAGGAGAATGTGAACAATTTTGACAATTCGACATATTTTATTGACATTTAGTCAATTATAAAAAAGGCATCTCCTTATCGTGCAACCGAAAGTTGCTGATGGATTACGCCATCTATCGGAATAAATATCAACTATTCTCGTTGATTTTTAATTATTCCAGAATTGGCCAAATACCTATTCTTGATTAATCAAGAAAAGCTAACCATGGACGCGTTTCGGGCTGTTGGCCCTCATCAGCGTGGTGCAAGATGTACCTCAACGACCAAAACACTGGTCATTCATGCATCCTGAAAAATAATGAAACGGGTAGTTAAGGCCAGAATTGCATGAGACCGCGACACAATGTGAAAAAATAGTACAAATGTGATATTATACTAGGATAAGGTGCATAAATTATGAAAAAAAGGCATCTCCTTTGGTCGTTGAGGTACAGCTTGCACCAGGCTGATGAGGGCCAACAGCCCGAAACGCGTCCGTGGTTAGCTTTTCTTGATTAATCAAGAATGGGTATTTGGCCAATTCTGGAATAATTAAAAATCAACGAGAATAGTTGATATTTATTCCGATAGATGGCGCGAGCCATCAGCAACCTTCAGTTGCACGATAAGGAGATGCCTTTTTTCATAATTTATGCACCTTATCCCAGTACAATATCACATTTGTACTATTTTTTCACACTTAGTCAATTGTTATAAAATTAAGGAGAATGTGGAAGCTCACTATATGAGATTCGATTATTGTTGAAGTAAAATAAGGATGTTCATATCTCGGGATTTAATTGTATTTGAGGGAGAATGTGGAAACTTAGGCCTCGGATTCAATTGCTGTTGAAGGAGAATAGAGAAGCTCATTCACAAGGATTCGATTGTTGTCGATTGGAAATTCATTCCCTGGGATTATATTATTGCTGAGTGAGAATACGGAACTTCATTCTCAGGATTATATTGTTATTGAGGGAAATGTGGAACCTCATTCCCAAGGTTTCAAATGTTGGCTTTTAGAATATGGAAGCTCATTCACTGGGATTCGATTGTGGTTGAGTAAGAGTACGGGAGCTCATTCCCTGGGATTAAATTGCGGTTAAGGGAATATGTGAAAACTTGTTACTTAGTATTCGATTGTTTTCGAACTAAAAAAATGTAGAACTTCATTCAAAGGGATTCGATTGTTTTAAATTGAGAATATCGAAACTCAATTATTGGTATTCAATTGTTTTTGAGGAAGAACCTTCTTTTCTGGGATTCGATTATTGTTGAGGGAGAATCGGAAACTCGTTGCTTAGAATTCGATTGTTGTTGAGGGAAGATTGGAAACTCGTTGCTTAGAATTCGATTGTTGTTGAGGGAAGATTGGAAACTCGTTGCTTAGAATTCGATTGTTGTTGAGGGAGAATTGGAAACTCTGGGATTCGATTGTTTTTGAGGGAGAATTGGAAACTCTGCCATGGTCCACCTGTGCTGTGCGAGCAGGAGAGCTTAAATTGACTGTTCCATTATATGTATGTTCCATACGTAAATACCTGTTTTTTCCTCTTTTCGCTCTCCACTTCTTCAATCCATATTCTTATTTTTTATAGGATCATTCAATAAATAATCTGTATATATTTATCATGTGTACATAATCTTTCTCCATTTTTGCCCCTTTGTATATTTCCCACTTTCATAGGTTTCTCCGTCTTGTAACCCCAAGGAGAATCCTCCGTAAGACCAGTGTGTCTTAATAAAGGTTTTTGTGTGTGTGTATGTGTGTGTGAATTGGAAACTCTGGGATTTGATTAGTGTTGAGGGAGAATTGGAAACTCTGGGATTCGATTGTTGTTGAGGGAGAATTGGAAACTCTGGGATTCGATTGTTGCTGAGGGAGAATTGGAAACTCTGGGATTCGATTGTTGTTGAGAGAGAATTGGGAACTCTGGGATTCGATTGTTGTTGAGGGAGAATTGGAAACTCTGGGATTCGATTGTTGCTGAGGGAGAATTGGAAACTCTGGAATTCGATTGTTGTTGAAGGAGAATTGGAAACTCTGGGATTCGATTGTTGTTGAGGGAGAATTGGAAACTCTGGGATTCGATTGTTGCTGAGGGAGAATTGGAAACTCTGGGATTCGATTGTTGCTGAGAGAGAATTGGAAACTCTGGGATTCGATTGTTGTTGAGAGAGAATCGGAAACTCTGGGATTCGATTGTTGTTGAGGGAGAATCGGGAACTCTGGGATTCGATTGTTGTTGAGGGAGAATCGGAAACTCTGGGATTCGATTGTTGTTGAGGGAGAATCGGAAACTCGGGGATTCGATTGTTGCTGAGAGAGAATTGGAAACTCTGGGATTCGATTGTTGTTGAGGGAGAATTGGAAACTCTGGGATTCGATTGTTGCTGAGAGAGAATTGGAAACTCTTGGATTCAATTGTTGTTGAGGGAGAATTGGAAACTCTGGGATTCGATTGTTGTTGAGGGAGAATTGGAAACTCTGGGATTCGATTGTTGCTGAGGGAGAATTGGAAACTCTGGGATTCGATTGTTGCTGAGGGAGAATTGGAAACTCTGGGATTCGATTGTTGTTGAGAGAGAATTGGGAACTCTGGGATTCGATTGTTGTTGAGGGAGAATTGGAAACTCTGGGATTCGATTGTTGCTGAGAGAGAATTGGAAACTCTTGGATTCAATTGTTGTTGAGGGAGAATTGGAAACTCTGGGATTCGATTGTTGCTGAGGGAGAATTGGAAACTCTGGGATTCGATTGTTGCTGAGGGAGAATTGGAAACTCTGGGATTCGATTGTTGTTGAGAGAGAATTGGAAACTCTGGGATTCGATTGTTGTTGAGGGAGAATTGGAAACTCTGGGATTCGATTGTTGCTGAGAGAGAATTGGAAACTCTTGGATTCAATTGTTGTTGAGGGAGAATTGGAAACTCTGGGATTCGATTGTTGTTGAGGGAGAATTGGAAACTCTGGGATTCGATTGTTGCTGAGGGAGAATTGGAAACTCTGGGATTCGATTGTTGTTGAGAGAGAATTGGGAACTCTGGGATTCGATTGTTGTTGAGGGAGAATTGGAAACTCTGGGATTCGATTGTTGCTGAGGGAGAATTGGAATCTCTGGAATTCGATTGTTGTTGAAGGAGAATTGGAAACTCTGGGATTCGATTGTTGTTGAGGGAGAATTGGAAACTCTGGGATTCGATTGTTGCTGAGGGAGAATTGGAAACTCTGGGATTCGATTGTTGCTGAGAGAGAATTGGAAACTCTGGGATTCGATTGTTGTTGAGAGAGAATCGGAAACTCTGGGATTCGATTGTTGTTGAGGGAGAATTGGGAACTCTGGGATTCGATTGTTGTTGAGGGAGAATCGGAAACTCTGGGATTCGATTGTTGTTGAGGGAGAATCGGAAAACTCGGGGATTCGATTGTTGCTGAGAGAGAATTAGGAACTCTGGGATTCGATTGTTGTTGAGGGAGAATTGGAAACTCTGGGATTCGATTGTTGCTGAGAGAGAATTGGAAACTCTTGGATTCAATTGTTGTTGAGGGAGAATTGGAAACTCTGGGATTCGATTGTTGTTGAGGGAGAATTGGAAACTCTGGGATTCGATTGTTGCTGAGGGAGAATTGGAAACTCTGGGATTCGATTGTTGTTGAGGGAGAATTGGAAACTCTGGGATTCGATTGTTGCTGAGGGAGAATTGGAAACTCTGGGATTCGATTGTTGTTGAGGGAGAATTGGAAACTCTGGGATTCGATTGTTGCTGAGAGTGAATTGGAAACTCTGGGATTCGATTGTTGCTGAGGGGGAATTGGGAACTCTGGGATTCGATTGTTGTTGAGGGAGAATTGGAAACTCTGGGATTCGATTGTTTCTGAGGGAGAATTGGAAACTCTGGGATTCGATTGTTGCTGAGAGAGAATTGGGAACTCTGGGATTCGATTGTTGTTGAGGGAGAATTGGAAAATCTGGGATTCGATTGTTTTTGAGGGAGAATCGGAAACTCTGGGATTCGATTGTTGTTGAGAGAGAATGTGAAAGTTCATTCCTAAGGATTTTATTGTTTCTGAGGAAGTATGTGGATGCTCATTTCTTGGGATTCGACTGTTGTTGAGGGAGAATGTGATATATTGGCGTTTATATATCCACTAGACTAAAATTACAAAACTGTTCGAGGAAAAAATTCAATGAAAAATGTAAAATAGTTTTTGGTTAAAAATTTAAATATTAAATTTTAGGACCCTATATGTTTTGTATCATTATTGTTTTTCTCTATTGATTTTAAAACTATAACAATGTTTTTGAAAATTGGTATTTGTAATGAAAAGTATAAAAATTTACAAAACTAAATTGAAGTAATTGGCTTGAATTATTGAAAAGAAGAATTCACGAAATAAAATTGTTTTATGTTTTCAATAATCGAAAACAAAATAAAAATGACGACGAGGTCTGCTAAATTAAAATTTGAACAGAAACAGCTCTTCAACACAATGTCTGTATTTGGTACGGATTGTTACAACTTGACATCGATTGTTTCTTATTTAACTCTATTGATATTTGTAAAAAATATGGCAATAGTCACTCTACACTGCATGTCATTATTATAGAAGCATCTTGTGAGTTGAATCATCATTTAGATATATTTAGCACAAATTTCCTACCTTTCTGATATGGATTTTAGATATTTCTTTATTCGAGTTATTTTTGCTGAGAGAAAGATATTTGTTCGAAAAAATAGTGCATCTTTCTTTGAAAATATCTCAACTCTAGTGCAATTTGATATTATGTTGAGACCTCACGCAAAATAGATAAATTAAATATGTCAAAACTACAAATTTTGGTCATTTCGAAGAAACTTCTATGTTCATGGTTTCGGGCTAGATGTTAGTTTAAAACAAAGGGAAAAAATTAAGAAAAAGGCATCTCCTTATCGTGCAACTGAAAGTTGCTGATGGCTTGCGCCATCTATCGGAATAAATATAAACTATTCTCGTTTATTTTTAATTATTACAGAATTGGCCAAATACCCATTCTTGATTAATCAAGAAAAGCTAACCACCGACGCGTTTCGGGCTGTTGGCCCTCATCAGAGTGGTGCAGGCTGATGATTAATCAAGAATGGGTATTTGGCCAATTCTGGAATAATTAAAAATCAACGAGAATAGTTGATATTTATTCCGATAGATGGCGCAAGCCATCAGCAACTTTCAGTTGCACGATAAGGAGATGCCTTTTTCTTAATTTATGCACCTTATCCCAGTACAATATCACATTTGTACTATTTTTTCACAAAGGGAAAAAAGTTATTTCGATTTCTTTACAGCATACAAAATACCAGACATCCAGCATTTCCTAAATAAGTGAAATGATGTTCAAATTTCAAGGATAAATTAGATTAGATTTTGCGAAACGAGGGTATCGATGTATGATTGCCCCCTTCTTGAATATGTGATGAATTCTTTATACCTCTGCAATCAAGTCGATTAGTGGATGTTCTGAACCAGCTTCATCTCAACAAGCGACTCTTTCTTATAGATTAAGTCTTGAGGAAGCTTCTCGTGACCACGGCGACTATGTCGACGACCTCTGCTGAGACAAAGCCCATATGTCACCCAGCGGTGTGTCAGTGCGGGCTTTGTCGGCGTCATTACCGTGGGTCACGCGTGGTAACGAGGTTAGAGTCGTGACAGTCCGCGGCCATGTGGTCCTACTGAACACCTGAGGTCCATTAGGTGCCGCTCTCTTCCAATGCTCCTCTTCTTTTATTTCTTTAAGATCCCCCTGGCATTATACATAGTTAATACTCCCTGGCTGGACCTGCTTCTGTTCCGAAAGAATTGAGCAGTTCAAGTTTTTAATAAGATGGGGGGAGTTCGGCGGAGGAATGGTACATTTACAGTAGAACCTCCCTGTAAAGGACTCATAATTGCAGAGCCAAAGTGTCCTTTAGGGAAAGGTGCCCTCTTACCGGAGAGTTGCTAAGATATAAAAATGGTAATTTTGCAAATGAAAACTGTCCTTTTTAGAGAGGTGTCCGCTAAAGGGAGGTTCTACTGTTGTATATTTTCGACATCCACGAACCGGGAACTAATCTTGCATTTACGGACAACTTTTTTCTGATTTAAAGACCCCCGATGCATGCACAAGTCCATTCCCACCATGATGCTAGTAACCAAACGGGATTTTGAGACCTTGCAATCGCCAGAGTTTGATTGCTTTATTAATGAGGAGACATGTGATGCACTTACAGTAAAATCTAAGCGTCATCTATTTGACCGTCTCCGCAAACTATTGGACTAGGGTCGTTAGCAAAGCCACAACACCAGTTTTTGCAAACTGAGAAGCGCTCACATGGAAACCTGGTTCGGCATAATTGCCCTCGTCAGTCAAGGGCTGGCTTTGATTTTATGAGATCTCTCCAATGGTAACCTTTATGTCTTAATACCCATCCGGCAAAAAAAAATCCTTATAAGAAAAAAGCCCGTGATCTGTATTTAGAATAAAAAAATTAGCGGGATTATTTCATTTTACAAATTAGAACAATCTCCGAAAGTTTTTGCCGCAATGATAAAAATAATATTGGGAGGGGGCCTGTCTCATCAGTGATGAACCCTCCCGGCGGTTCTCCAGCAAAAGGCAAGAAAAGCGAGCAACATTTCATTTAAGAAATGTCGATGAAATGTCATTCCCCCACCACACACGTTATTTCTCAAAGTAACATCTTACAACAATTATAGTTGCATCAAGTATTGGAGACCTCAAATTCCATTACTCAGCTTGGTACATGAGAGGTAGCGATACACACAGTATCTAGTATCAGAAGACAGACAAACAAAAAAGAATCAATTTCAATCGACAGAGATGTTAAGATAATGATGATAAAAATTAACAAAATCTTGTGTATATAAACTCATTTACAACACTTAAGGAAGTTGTACCTTTTAGCATGTATATCGGGATTCAGACAATAACTCTGAAAGATATTTGATACACATTGACCTCAATTGAAGACACCCGAGATAACTATGTGTGAACAAAATTGCCTCTGTATCCTTCAAAAAATAGATGACTGGGACAACAAATACTTTCCACTTCCTCAAGTTTTGTCCATGAGTGTACATCAACCTACCCGCTATTACAACGTAGATCGACAGATAGAAGTTTCTAGTTTGTAAATGACTAGAAGAACTTTGAAGGAGTCTAGCGTTGTTATAGAAGCCATCATAATTTGAGATTGTTTCAATTTGGATGGATTGTTTAAAAAATCAGTTTTCAAATATCTTATCAAGTAAATATCAAGTATAAAACGGTTCTCCGGTCTGACAAAATATGTACTTCACCTCACCATCACCGAGCAGCACCACCTTACTGACGCCCCTAGAGCATCTTCTACCGCAACCTCTCAACGATTCAGCTTTGATAGAGCCTGAAAAAGTCCCCAGATGGATTTGAGCGGGCGATGTAAGTTTAACTCGTCCAATTTTGGCGGATATTTTTGTTGTCTCATCAAGTATAGCTTACATTAAAACCTAGTTTTAAATTTTGAGCAATATATTATATACCAAACCTGACAAAAGTGATTGAGAATTACTGAAACGTAGAAAATTGAAAATATGAAGAAGCTAAATAATTTGATTGAAGTGGCTTTTAAACGCCACATGATTAAATGTAGGTTTCAAAACCGGGTTTCCAAAAACGATATTTTAGATCAACAGGCAATTATTCAATAATTATATTGAAAACTAAATAAGAAATAATCAGAATTAGCAAAGAAAATATGTCAACAAAAAAACTTGACACACCAATCTAAGTCTGCGAAGCTTTAAAACAATTCAAAAAGAAGTATATTTGTTACTAGCCAAATTCCACAATCGTATCTTGACGACAGCCTCCAATCATTAAAATCATTATAACATTTTCATCATCTTCTTTATTATAAAAAATATTGAAGCCGTATCGATTGATAGAAGTAGACAATATTTTTGACAATTGACATAATTTTGCAAAAGTGCTCGGGGTCTGCACTATTTTAAAAATATAATTATATTTTATATATCGTCGCGTGAAGGCATCGCGTGATCCATCAAACAGTTTAAAAAGAAGAAAAGCCCTGAGGAAGTTAGGCGTACCGCCTATTGAAATATTGGCATTTTGTAATAAATAAAATGTTTTGTTTTATTATAAATTCAAAATATGCTTTTTAATTAATATATATAAATATATATGCCTGATACTATGTACAATGAATATGGTGCCTCTGCCTCCGCTGCAGAATCTGGTGGAGATTGATAAGAGTAGAAAACTCCATTTCCGAAAAAACAAAGAAGAGCAAGCTAATCAAATGGGGATGGGTAAATGCCGGGACCTCCAGGCTGAGAACAGGAACATGTGAAACACAGCAGGACCAACAAAGGAAGCCATAGTTCAATTGTTAAGAGACTGCAGGACCATGGTGGAAGGCGGCGGGTGGCAGGAAAATAACCATAAACTGGGGAAAGAGAGAAAAATCGAGGAGTCTAATGTAAATTATAATTTTATTATTACTATAATTAATATCTCTATATCAATCATAATCATAATTCTTATAATTATCTTCCTTTTTGAAATCTTTATAAAGATGGATAGCTCGGCTTCACCCGGTATTTGCCGGAGTGAATGACTGTTACACCAATATTGTATCTACTAATCATTGAGGTCGATGGACGAGCAATATAAACCGTCGGTTTTTGATAGCCAAGACCCAGGATCGAATCCCGCATTGGACGTTTTTTTTTTTTTTTTTCTAATAAAATAATTATTCTAATGTCTCCCGATTCTCTTGCAAAAATCCAATCCTAACAGTGAGTGCAAGTAATAAAATGGGGTTCTGTTCTGTTTTCTTTACACATCAGAATGCGAAGGTGAACTATTAATTATTATATTTATTTTCAGAGAGAGGGAACTTACTAACTTATGGCCTTTCTATCAACTATATATATCTACAGCCTAACTCGAGCTGTCTCTATATAAAAACATACACAATCATGATGGTAACCTTTCTTTTGTACATTTTATGAATTATTTACAGATTACATCACAGGCTTTGGCACACTTGTAAGTGCAAAATTCGAATTGCACTTTCCACATATGTAAACATGTGCTACACTTGCAGTAAAAACAGTTGCCAACTACTATCAATCATGATTATCATGACCTGTACCACGTGTATTATGGATAATTAAAAATAATTAAAATCATTAACATTATTTTTATCTGCTCTGTGAGGGTTTTCGTCCCCACATAAACAAACTTGATAGAATTTGATCATATAGATGAAGATTGTTTATGAACATTTTTGTTGCAGGTCAAACTGATATTAATATATCTATCACGTTTACAAAATATAATATGATCACGTGGTACCTTATGAGAATTAATGGCGTTGCTCGCTACATGTACACATGGATATTTCAGACTGTCGTCTCAATTGGGATTATAAGGCATTAACGCGTCATCAATATATAAGGAATGAAAGCCTTAAAGCATGAATGTTTCTTTTAAACATAAAACAAACTACTAATATCCTTACTACGATGAAAAATATTGGGAAGGCTTGGCTCATCAGTGGTGAACCTTCCCAGCGCTTTCGCCAATTTAATCTATCTGACCGTTTCTTAGAGCTCTAATACTGTATTGAACGATATGCTACACTGAAAGGTGGAATCTTAGATATGGTATTCAAGAAAACTCTAGACATAAAATTGTGTGTGCAATTTGGATGCCCACTGCGAGTCAAAAAACTATTAACGATACAGATATGAAGATAAATATCTTGCCTAACCTTTAGTTTAATTAATCTGGTGCAGAGTTCACGACTAGCAAGCCGTTGAACTCTATGGTTCGGGTTAATGGAGGCTTCCCAAACAATATTAAAGTCTGTAATTTACAAAATAAAATGACAATGTGCCATGAAAGAAATCATATATGTAAGAAATAATCGCCAGTATGATCTACAAATTTCTGCCACTTAGACAAGTCTCAAAATCCCCTGATCGTAACTTAGGTTGAGAACGTGTTGCCATCCTGCAGTAGCTTTCACCTCAGCGTCCGTTTCAAAAAGCCGTCCTTTCTGCGTTTCCTAGAAAATTCCAAAGACATTAAATTATTTTGGAGAAAGGTGTGAACTGTATGGCGTGTGGTCCAGTACTTCATCCTTCGAAGTATTGCCTTAGTTACCTTGGGGGGGCGGCATGCAGAACTGTGGTTACAACAGTCCAGGTCGCCTGTTCTTCATATCTCACACGGAGAGGCTGAAGGTTTGAAATTAACTCTCAGCATTAATTGTGGTTCAACGGGGTGAAAATGACACGTCAATAAATCACTTGCGATTCAGGAACAATCAAGTTCGCTAAACTCATAGAAGACAAAGAGGGGCGATATTTCTTTGGTTCCTCTACACCTAGAGGTAGCCACGACGTTCGAAGTCTTACAAGAAGTTCATATCCTCGGTTACGAATCGATGAAGGTGATTTTAGCTGAATATATTTATTCTGGCTTACTGTTCAGGTATCCTCATGATGCGGAACTCTTTGGACACTTTTTTTCGCAGACCTAGTAGGTGCTTGACCTGAACAAGATGTGTGAAGTGTTCGTGTTGAAATGTAAGATTAGAGGCTAGACCACGTATGGTAATTCGTAGGAATATCGTTTTTTTTTCTTGTATCATCTTCTGATCAACGATAGCATGATGATGGTCACCGCTTGGCCGAGAATTCGTTATTTTTAATTGATTTTGTAGCAAACAATTTCGTGTAATGAAACACCCTTCCCTATGTTATACTATTCCTCATATATAGTTTCCAGACGACGGAATATTTCGGAAAATTTGGCCTCTTCAGAAACAAGTAAACGTATTACAGACCATTTTATTGTTGTTCTAATTTCTCGAATTGCTAGAGTTTAGCGCTACGTGCTACTCACAAATGTAGAACGCGGCAAATTTAGCTTGTGTTATTTAAAATGCGTCTCTCTCTATATATATCATTATTATTTCTTTGAATTTTTTCAATCAACCACAATTTTCCAGTTTGTAATCTCCAACTTCCTAATAGAACCGTCATCCATCAAATCTGTGGTATCACTCGAAGGCCGTGTTATTCTACAATCTTCATATGTAAGATCCTGTGGCCGTTAGAGCTGATGACTATTGATCTCATTATAAGTTATAATTTCGATCATTGATCAGTTCCACCGATATTGCCCAACTTTGATGACATAAAGAATGGTGGTGTGTTGCTGAACATAACCAAGTTCTTGCATTCCAAACACGCATTGAAGCAGAATTTTAGAATATTACATTTCTTATTAATGTCCTACGACTTTCAAAACGTTAGCGAAATTAACCAAACGGTACTCTGATGTGTTAAGTTTTAGAATTAATAGATTTTGTTTTATATGTTATAGATATGTTTTATACTTTGCGTTTGAACAGTTACGAGTTAAAAGTCAGTTGGTCGTTAAAAGTTAATAAATAAATGACAGTTCCTCTCTCTTATCCTTTTAGTCCTTTGTAAAATATTGAAAATACTTTTCAAAATCTTTCGCATTTTAATATTTTGTTTGTAAAAAGTTCATGTGAATGTGGTCAGGATATACCTCTTTTGATTTTAATATTTTGTTTGGCAAATGCAACTTTTAAGTTTTTATAGTTACAACGATATTCATAGAAAGCAATAAGTTGGATTAAACAAAGGTACTTTGTGCGCATAAAAAGTCGAACAGCTGGTACATGTGCAGCTGCTACTAAGAGTGAACAAACCCCTAGAAAGTATTGAAAATAATGGAAAACAATCATGTTAATATACTTGTGAATAAGCAATATACATAGAGCTCACTCTAGATTGTTAACTAATGATACCTAAACAGTCTTTTGTTTTTGTTGTCTTTAAATATTTGTGAATCTTTTCAATTACGTAGGCATCCTTATATAGTTTCCTTTAAACACCCTTACCAAGAATAAACCTTCAAATTCTTACTATATAAATAGAACGAACAAAGAATAATTGTATCAATCTGGTGGATTGAATTGACCTAAACTCTTGGAAGGATCTCCAATGATCAACCAAGCCTACCCAATTCTTTTTCATCATCAATTAAAGGATTGTAGAAATTAGCCCTTTATTAAGAACTAGCGTAGATTGTTTCCATCCTCAATGTATTTGTGTGATGGACATGGAGTTTTGCCTAGTTGTGAAGTAAAAATCCTGAAATATATATAAACAAGACATTTGAATCTGAAAGATATATGTAATTGAGTTTAGAATTAAAGAGTCTAATGTATCAATGGTTATTGGATGATATTCACCACGTTTTTCTCACATCGACGGAGGTATAATCTGCCGAGACCAGAAATGTGGAAAGAGGTCTACGACCAAATTACTGGTCAATTCCTGGTTTGGCGAGGGAGTCTGGAGAGGATCCCTAGGTGGGCTGCCGCGGCAAAAAGTCTAATGGCTCCCTCGCCAGATGGCCTGGGCCCATTACAGCTTCTGCTGGCTGAGCATGAACCCGGCTTTCTTTCCTTCCCTATCTCCTCAACCTACCTTATCTTTTTTACCTCCTCCACCGCCCTCTCCTACCTTTTATTTTTTACCTCCTCCACTCGGCCCAGTCCCTACCATCTCTTTACCTCCTCCACACGGCCCTGTCCCTACCTTCTCTTTACCTCCTCCACACGGCCCTGTCCCTACCTTCTATTTACCTCCTCCACACGGCCCTGTCCCTACCTTCTCTTTACCTCCTTCACACGACCCTGTCCCTACCTTCTCTTTACCTCCTCCACACGGCCCTGTCCCTACCTTCTCTTTACCTCCTCCACACGGCCCTGTCCCTACCTTCTCTTTACCAACTACACACGACCCTGTCCCTACCTTTTCTTTACCTACTCCACACGGCACTGCCCCTACCTTCTCTTTACCTCCTCCACACGGCACTGTCCCTACCTTCTCTTTACCTCCTCCACACGTCCCTGTCCCTACCTTCCCTTTACCTCCTCCACACGTCCCTGTCCCTACCTTTTCTTTACCTACTCCACACGGCACTGCCCTACCGTTTCTTTACCTCCTCCACACGGCCCTGTCCCTACCTACTCTTTACCTCCTTCACACGACCCTGTCCCTACCTTTTCTTTACCTACTCCACACGGTCCTGTCTCTACCTTCTCTTTACCTCCTTCACACGACCCTGTCCCTACCTTCTCTTTACCTCCTCCACACGGCCCTGTCCCTACCTTCTCTTTACCTCCTCCACACGGCCCTGTCCCTACCTTCTCTTTACCTCCTCCACACGGCCCTGTCCCTACCTTCTCTTTACCTCCTCCACACGGCCCTGTCCCTACCTTCTCTTTACCTCCTCCACACGGCCCTGTCCCTACCTTCTCTTTACCTCCTCCACACGGCCCTGTCCCTACCTTCTCTTTACCTCCTACACACGACCCTGTCCCTAACTTCTCTTTACCTCCTCCACACGGCCCTGCCCCTACCTTTTCTTTACCTACTCCACACGGCACTGTCCCTACCTTCTCTTTACCTCCTTCACACGGCCCTGTCCCTACCTTTTCTTTACCTACTCCACACGGCCCTGTCCCTACCTTCTCTTTACCTACTCCACACGGCACTGTCCCTACCTTCTCTTTACCTCCTCCACACGGCCCTGTCCCTACCTTCTCTTTACCTCCTTCACACGGCCCTGTCCCTACCTTTTCTTTACCTACTCCACACGGCACTGTCCCTATCGTCTCTTTACCTCCTCCACACGGCCCTGTCCCTGCCTTCTCTTTACCTCCTTCACACGGCCCTGTCCCTACCTTTTCTTTACCTACTCCACACGGTCCTGTCTCTACCTTCTCCTTACCTCCTCCACACGGCCCTGTCCCTACCTTCTCTTTACCTCCTTCACACGGCCCTGTCCCTACCTTCTCTTTACCTCCTCCACACGGCCCTGTCCCTACCTTCTCTTTACCAACTACACACGACCCTGTCCCTACCTTTTCTTTACCTACTCCACACGGCACTGCCCCTACCTTCTCTTTACCTCCTCCACACGGCACTGTCCCTACCTTCTCTTTACCTCCTCCACACGTCCCTGTCCCTACCTTCCCTTTACCTCCTCCACACGTCCCTGTCCCTACCTTTTCTTTACCTACTCCACACGGCACTGCCCTACCGTTTCTTTACCTCCTCCACACGGCCCTGTCCCTACCTACTCTTTACCTCCTTCACACGACCCTGTCCCTACCTTTTCTTTACCTACTCCACACGGTCCTGTCTCTACCTTCTCTTTACCTCCTTCACACGACCCTGTCCCTACCTTCTCTTTACCTCCTCCACACGGCCCTGTCCCTACCTTCTCTTTACCTCCTCCACACGGCCCTGTCCCTACCTTCTCTTTACCTCCTCCACACGGCCCTGTCCCTACCTTCTCTTTACCTCCTCCACACGGCCCTGTCCCTACCTTCTCTTTACCTCCTCCACACGGCCCTGTCCCTACCTTCTCTTTACCTCCTTCACACGGCCCTGTCCCTACCTTTTCTTTACCTACTCCACACGGCACTGTCCCTATCGTCTCTTTACCTCCTCCACACGGCCCTGTCCCTACCTTCTCTTTACCTCCTTCACACGGCCCTGTCCCTACCTTTTCTTTACCTACTCCACACGGTCCTGTCTCTACCTTCTCCTTACCTCCTCCACACGACCCTGTCCCTACCTTCTCTTTACCTACTCCACACGGTCCTGTCTCTACCTTCTCTTTACCTCCTCCACACGGCCCTGTCCCTACCTTCTCTTTACCTCCTACACACGACCCTGTCCCTACCTTCTCTTTATCTCCTCCACACGGCCCTGTCCCTACCTTTTCTTTACCTACTCCACACGGCACTGTCCCTACCTTCTCTTTACCTCCTTCACACGGCCCTGTCCCTACCTTTTCTTTACCTACTCCACACGGCCCTGTCCCTACCTTTTCTTTACCTACTCCACACGGCCCTGTCCCTACCTTTTCTTTACCTCCTTCACACGGCCCTGTCCCTACCTTTTCTTTACCTACTCCACACGGCCCTGTCCCTACCTTTTCTTTACCTACTCTACACGGCACTGTCCCTACCTTCTCTTTACCTCCTCCACACGGCCCTGTCCCTACCTTCTCTTTACCTCCTTCACACGGCCCTGTCCCTACCTTTTCTTTACCTACTCCACACGGCACTGTCCCTACCTTCTCTTTACCTCCTCCACACGGCCCTGTCCCTACCTTCTCTTTACCTCCTTCACACGGCCCTGTCCCAACATTTTCTTTACCTACTCCACACGGCCCTGTCCCTATCTTTTCTTTACCTACTCCACACGGTCCTGTCTCTACCTTCTCCTTACCTCCTCCACACGGCCCTGTCCCTACCTTCTCATTACCTCCTCCACACGGTCCTGTCTCTACCTTCTCCTTACCTCCTCCACACGGCCCTGTCCCTACCTTCTCATTACCTCCTCCACACGGTCCTGTCTCTACCTTCTCCTTACCTCCTCCACACAGCCCTGTTTCTGCTTTTCCTTTCCATCTCCACGGGTCTGATTCTACCCTTACTTTGCCTTCTTTATCCACGCCCTGTGTCTACCTCTCCGTCCTTACCTACTTCATACAAACATGTTTCCATATTCATTCTGCTTGGTAAAAAAATGATACATCAAATTTGAATTATGAAGTACTAGCTGACTGCGAGAAAGTTCTTTGCGATATGAACAAAACAACGGAAAGTTACAACTCTTTCAGCGATTTGATAAAAGTTTACAGAAACGTACTTCATGTGTGTACCCCATGTCATGTTTAACTGACAAACCAAATTTGGCGGATTCATATAATATCTTAATACATTTAAAAGCTGAATGGTATAGTATACTGTAAAATGAATTTTTATTAATTAAGAATAAATATAATTATCAAGATATAAAATAAATTTTACTTAATAAGGCAAATCTTGCAGAGGATTTTACTCGTGATATATCTCATCAGCGACTCTCTATTTCTTACAATTTTCATCGTGTTTATAAAGATTCTTGACTGTTCATTTAGGGATAGATATCAAGCATTACACTTTAGGATTCTATTGAGATTTCAGGCCGTTTGTAGAAAGTCTGCAAATAGAGAGATGGAATACATCTCTTTAGATCATCTCAAACATGTTCTTTTGGACTGAGATCCAGGAGTAAGCTGGCCATTCCATACGCACTATCATGCCGAATATCAACGCTTATCACTCTTATTTTATGAGAATGAACTCCATCATCTTGTTGAATGAAATTTCTGGCATCACATATAGTGGTAATGATGGTTCCAGTATCTCTTCTCTAGTGTTCTGGATCGTTAGTTTGCCAGAACAAGTCGACTCTTCCAAATGAATTATTTTCGAAAAGTCACGATTTTGAACTACACAATTCCTAAACGTACATTAAGGAAATTTCCACATATATGTTTAAAAAAATATGGCTGGCGTGTAGAGTTCGCACGATGGTGCACGCGCGATGGGGAAATAAATAATTCTTCTTTTAAATATAACGATATATAAATTAGAAATGAATATAATTATTGTTTGTTTTACTATTTTATGTTCACATTCAAATAGGGTTCTGTTTGTAGGTATTTATTCCTTTTCTAATATTTTATTCGGAATAGTTCCATACCACCCAGAAAACACTGCCGTTATCCTTTGTTCTTAGTGTGTGGAGGTTCCCCAGGATTTCACTTTTCTGACAGAACTCTACCGTCACTCGGGGCGATCCCAGCCCGACTAGGCTCCCGGACAATGACAATTTAGAATTCTTTATTGGCTCTCAATCAACGGTTAAGTAAAAACATATGATAATATACTCATGGACAAAACTTAAAGAAATTGTAGATATCAACATTCGATTACCATGACTATATTATAAGATTATGAACTCAAAAGGAGATTCTCCTATAAAACATGTTTTTTTTTCGCTAGCTTTCGAACAAATTCGTTCTTGATCGAATTTGTTCGAAGGCTAGCGAAATAAACAGCTTTTATAGAGAAGAAGCTACTTTTGAGTTTATAATATTATTATATAGTTAATGAAGTTGTACCTTTTAGCATGTATATCGGTATTCATTCAATAACTCTGAAATATATTTGATACACAGTGACCTTTATTGAAGATACATGAGATAACCAAGTGTGAACAAAATTGTTTCTGTCTTCTTAAAAAACAAATAGATGATTGGCGACATAAAAGACTTTCATTAAGATTTGTCCATGAGCGTATATACAAAAGTGATATATATTTACAATTTGTCTTTATCGAGGGAGGCTTCCCACCTTGATAGAGACCTTCTCTAAGACAGACAGGGAAGGAGGTTGTCTATCTGTTCCTCCAGACAGGGAGTGGATCTTCTTGAACCGTCCACAGTTCTACCCCGAGGAAGTACTTGTAGGGCTTGGCAGACGCTAGATTCTTAAACTATCCTTTGTTGGATCAACACACGTGGCCCAGGAAACCTAAATTAAATATTAATCAGAAGTATTAATTAATTTGTTGAATATATATAATCACACTAAATACAAGTTCCTTGTAAAATACAACATCGATCTGCTTTATACATGTGTAGACATGTTGAGTACAAAAGGGCAAAAGTAGTCGCAACCCCCCCTACCCAACATGGTAGCGGTCTGTATGTACCGGGTTGAACTTTTTGAGGAGAATTCTCAGGTTACCACAGGTACAATTTGTATACAACCGCAAACAACAGAAGCTTTTTATTAAGCCATTTCGTCTTACACCTAGACTTGTCCAAGAAAGAGAGGAAAAGTAAACAATGGTAGAAAGTATCAACGTTTATATTGAGGAAAGGTTCCGTCCTCAAACCTCCGACTCTGTAGAAAGACGTCAGAAGGCTGGTTCTTCCATCATTTAGTGTACAGTGACTCCAACCTTGGTTCCTCACACTTCATTAAGTAAATCTTTACAGCGCGACATGGGGAATATTTAAAAAGGTAAAAATAATATATTTAAAATATTTTATAAAATGACAACACTCATGAACACAAAACGTAAGGAAGTTGTACCTCTTACCATGTATATCGGGATTCAGACAATAACTCTGAAAGATATTAATACACAGTGACCTCTATTGAAGACATACGAGATAACCAAGTGTGAACAAAATTGCCTCTGTCTCCTTCAAAAAAGCAGACAACCGGCGATATCAAAGACTATACACTTTCTTAAGTTTTGTCCATGAGGATACGATTTATTTATTAATATATTTTTAAAATATATATATATAATTAAAAAATCAATTAATATAAACATACAAAGTTCAAAATACACCGACATACTTCAGGAATAGATTCTACACATAAAACAAACAGAAAAATAGCTTCTATATATAAGAAATAAAAGTATCTTTTATTTAAAAAATAAATCTTCGTGTTTAATAGTTTTATTTCTTACATAGAGATGGCGCGTTATTGCTTTTTAATTAAAATATTCTGTGAAGTTTTCTAAATTTGAGTCAATTTCGAGTTGAACCCATTTTTTTTACACTAAAAGCTAAATGTATCATAAGTTATAATGGAAATGACGCTCATTTTATTGTTATCTGCCATTTAAAATAATCTTTATATACTATTTCATAATATACTTTGCATTTTTTAATACCATCTTTTCTTGTGTGTTGAACTATTATTAAACCCACGGGCGCGCGCGCCAAGAGCATAATAATATTATCAATCAACACCATTACAATTATCAATGAATTAAATTCATATAATCAACATTTATGTACCAAAAGGGGCACCTCTCCCTGTAATTATAAACCAGAACGATGCACTTGTTCATCACCCTAGTAAACCTATACGAGTGATGATAAAGAATGAGCCAACAATAGAGTGATGAACAAGTGCATTGTTCTGTAATGCATAATTAAAGGGAGAGGTGTCTCTTTTAATACATGAATATCATCCTCCCGCAACTTTATATTATAATCAATATTAAATTTGTCTAATGAATGACTAATGCAACTAAATTTAGTTCAGAGAATAACATCAACCAATTGTTTAATTTCAACTCTCGACTTGACTTCCTGCCACTCTCTTCAAGGGAATTACTTCGTTTAGTTCTTTTTTCGAGAGGATCTATCAACATTGAATATTCAAAAATGGCAAAATATTTATATGACATTTTTCTATTGTTTTATATATAGGACCTATTCCTGAAGTTTGTCGGTGTAGTTTGGACTTACCCCCCTCCCCTCTTCCCCCCAGTTTGTGATGCATATTAGAGTTATTATGATAAAAAATGACTTTAGGCAATTAACAATTAAAATTATTCTATTAATATCTTGTCAATACATACAAAAGTGCACAGTCTGTACTATTTAAAAAAGTATTTCTAGGGGCAACACGCCTCTCTTTATCAAAGCTTTTCTTTGATTTAAACTAAATCACGTGGGTATGCGATCCACTCGCGCTGTGCAAGACCAAAGCGAGAAACCATTTAAAGAAAATATTTATAACTGTAAATACATGACTACTTAAAATTATAACCATTATTCCTGTAGAAGGGCAGCTTACGCCCGAAAGCTCGAATTTATTTTTCAAATAAAGAAACTTATCCTTTTTGAATCTTTTCGTTGTTATAATTACTATGTACAATGAATATGGCGCCTCTGCCACCGCTGCAGAGTTAGGAAAAATGACTTTAGAGGGTCGGTAATCCTATTTGTGCGATAGCTAGTACATGGGTTAAGAGTTTAGCCACAAAATATTCACTTATCCCAACTACATAAGTTGCAACTACCGTCTACAGTAACTACTCCCCATATAAGTAGAATGGGGATCGTTGGATGAATGGTATACACCGTCGATATCCGTCAGCCATGACTCAGGATCGAATCCCGCATTGGACACATTTTTTATGAATAAAAATTGCTCCAATGGCCTCTGCCAGTGAAAGAAAATAACCAAACGGGGAGTCTTGGCACATTTGTAAATGAAAATGTCGAACTGCTTTCTACTTGTGTAGGCATGCAGTGCACTTATAGTAAAAGCTGTTGCCAACCATGATTACTATGCCTGTGTATCGTGTGTATTAGGGATAATCTATATATATAAAATTGAATGTCTGTGTGTCTGTCTGTCTGTCTGTGTGTGTGTCCTCTATGGATTCGAAAACCATACATCCAATCGCCGTGACATTTTGGGATATTATTAGGTGTATCTCCGGAAAGGTTTACGAAAAATAATATCTTGAATATCTTTAATATCCTTAGAGTTATTTGCAGATTTGTAGCTTTAACTCGCAAGCAGCGCCACCATTGAGACGGAGATAGGCTTTTTCAAGAGGGGGAGTAATGTTAGGAGAGAGGAGCGCGTCTCGAGGCGGGTGCACACGTGTCATTGTTAAAAACCTATTTGTTTTGGCTACATCTTTTCCCGTGGACTTAACGATAACTTTTCTAAAACTTATTTCAAATTTCATGTATAATTATTTTTACATCATTTAGTTTAGTATAATTATTTACTATAATTTCCTATCGTTCAATTATTATACTTTTTGTTCTTAAAGATTATTTAAGACAATAATCTTTAATTAGAAAGTGCTTTGCCAAAAGTTTGGAGTGGGGCAGACCCCGTGCGAGAATGGATTCGCCCGGCCGCTGGCCGACAGTCAAAGTACCCACCGACCAATCAGGGCAGAGTTGGTGACACAGCTATGCCAAGTAGACAAGAAAAAAAGCCTCGCGGAAGCTTGCCCAAGATGACCTCCGGGAACTTCGTCCATCTTCCATAAACGACCATGAATTTATTCAACCTTATCGAGTATTTTTCAAGGAACCGGGAAAAAATGTCCACTAGATAAAACGATGATTTTGTAATGTAGAAAATTAGGAAAGACAAAATTCAGGATGACACGGCACACAGGGACCGGAAAAAAATAATCACTTTATCGAGAGATTCACGACCATGATTTTATTCAACTTATCGAGTATTTTTCAAGGGACCGGGAAAATATGTTCACTAGATAAAACGATGATTTTGTAATGTAGAAATTTATGAAAGACAAAATTCAAGATGACACGGCACACAGGGACCGGGAAAAAATAATCACTTTATCGAGAGATTCACGACCATGATTTTATTCAACTTATCGAGTATTTTTCAAGGGACCGGGAAAATATGTTCACTAGATAAAACGATGATTTTGTAATGTAGAAAATTATGAAAGACAAAATTCAGGATGACACGGCACACAGGGACCGGGAAAAAATGTTCACTTTATCGAGAGATTCAAATTTACGAGTTTCAAATTATCAAAATATATCTTTTTTTTTCAAGTTTATAGAGAATTGTTTTAACAAATGTTCGTTAGACAAACCTTTACTCGGGTAAAACCTCGGGCGAAGCCGGGTACGTCCGCTAGTTATAAATATATAAACAACAAGTAGAATTATATTCGGAATTTCTCCTACAAGGCTTGTACAAAGCTCCGTTTTGGTTACTTGCATTTGTTGAAGAGGTGTTGATAGACAAGGTACGATCAAAAAGTATATAACCGAACTTATAAAAAAAATCACAAGAGTTAAAATAAAATATTAAATTTATAAAAGAGAGTTATTCTAGAATATGAAGCCTAAACAAGATAAAGGTTTTTTGTTTATCGCTCGCGTCGGATTTTGTAATGTCAGCTTTTGAACAAAAGAGAGCTCTTACACATCTAAAAAATTTTTTTAAATTAAATAAATATTTTACTGAAGCATTCATATTGTTAAAGTAAGCGTATGGAGATGAAACAATTACAAAAACTCAAGAACACACACACATTTCTGGTACAATAGATTTAAAGATGGCCGTCAGAGAGTATCGAGGATGATCCAAGGTTCCCTCAACTTGGACGACGGAGCACAACATCCAGCAGGTTGTTGATTTAATTTAGGATGATAGAAATATAACTATTGAAACGATATCGGAAATAGTTGTAATTTCATATGATAGCTGCCAAAGCATTATTCAGGGACATGGACAATTTAAGCTTGGAAAACTTTGTGGTTACTCTGTACCACGACACCTAACCGTACAACGAAAACAGAACAGATTAGAATTTTTTTAATGATTTAATTGAAAGTGAAATTAATAACCAAGATTTTTTAAAACAATAATAACTAGAGATGAAACTTGGTGCTAACTTTATGCTCCACAAACAAAGAAACAATCTCTTCAATGGCATACTCCGAGTTCTTCTCGGAAGAAAAAATTTCGTCTTGACCGATCAAAGAGAAAAGCGATGCTTTTATTATTTGTTTGTTTTTTTACTACCAAGGAGTTGTACATTACGAGATTATTTCAGAGGGAACTTCTATCGATAAAAACACATACAAAGAAATACTGGTGCACCTTATAGATTTAATGCGAAGAAAAAGGCCACAACAATGGATGTTGCTTCATGACAACGACCCTGCCCATAAAGCCACCTTGGTTATGGATTATTTATCTAAGCACTCTGTGACTGTTTTATCACATCCTCCTTATTCCCCAGAACTTTCCTCCTGTGATTTCTCTCATTTTCTGAGCTCAAACATGCGTTAAAATAAAGACGTTTTTCGTCATCTAAAGAGGTTGTTGAAAATGCGACGGCAGAAATAAGCAAGCTCAGAATAATGGACTATGGAACCGTTTTTAAACAGCTTTTTGACCGCTGGAAAAAATGTGGATAGTGGAGAGTCCTATTTAGAAAATGTTGATAAATAAAATGATTTATCCTTTATATATTTTTTATTATTTTTTTAAGTTTAATTACTCTTTGATTGTATCTTGTAGTCCCGTTTTATGTCTCATTTGGGTACACTGTTCTCTTGTAAAATTCAGTAAGAATAAATAAAATAACTCAAACAGTTCCAGAAGGATTAGTGAATGACCAATCAACGGGCCTGACTAACATTATGAGACACAAAGGAGGCAGGCTACTTATGTACAAATTTATAGATTTATTTATATATATTTTTAAAAAGGAATATTATTTATAATAAAATGTATTATTATAAATATTTTAATTAATATTATAATAGGGACTATTTTAACATATTGAACACTGTATCAAAATAAAAATTGTTTTTGTCTAAGAATTTTTCTAGCAAAATGTATTGTTCGTAGCAAAGAATCAATAACAATAGAAGGAATCGCCGGTTCTCATTGCTAAGAAAAGACAAAAGCTAACGGCGACAGGTTTCTTTATTAAAAAGGTAAAAGCTTGACGAGATTTCTGACAATAACGTCATTCAACAGGCTGTAATACGAATACAATATTGTAACATAGTATTTATTAACCCAAAGCAATAACGCGCCATCTATACATATAAAATGAAACGATTTAAAAAGCACGAATGTTTCTTTTATACATAATACAAACTTCTACTGTCCTTACTGCGATGAAAAAATATATTGGGAGGGCTTTGCTCATCAGTGGTGAACCCTCCCAGCGGTTTCGCCAATTTAATCTACCAGACCGCTTCTCAGAGCTCTAATACTGTATTGGACGATTCTGCTTATATACGCAGCACTGAAGGGTGGAATCTCATTTATTTATTAATCTATTTATTAATTTTATTATTTTTATTAACAGAGTGGTCATTTTTATGTTTATATTTTGCTACTCTGTAAATTTCCCTCGTGGCTTATCTTTTATTTACCATTCATAGTTTGTCCTTGCCTGAAATAAATTGTTGTCTCCTCCTGAAGTTTTTGTCTTCCCTAATTTTCCACGTGGCAATATTTGTATTAGAGTTTGTTGAAGGATATTATTGACCGAAAGCTTGCCAAGTTTATATCTTTTTGATAAAGAAACTTTTCGCCGTTAGCTTTTGTCTTTTCTTAGCAAGGAATCATAAACTCGAGGACTGGTGCAGAATCGGTAGGCATTGAAGTAACACGGGCTTTGATCTACTGGTTGTGTCTACAATAGAGACCACTAACTTCTATGGTAGAAAGATATCCAGACTCCACCGTGTCACAAATTGCTCTGAGCCAGTATTGTCTCAGTAATTGTTGCAGGTAGGTGGAGGCGCCCAACAATGGGCAGCATGTGCGGCATCCTAACACCTCTTAGAATAGAATTCTTCCTTAAATTGTTTCAAATTTGCATAGCTCTACTTAAACTTCTGGTTGGAGATTGTAGGATTCTATGGAGTAAAGTGTCTTCATTTTGTCTTAGAAAAAACGTTCCAAAATAGTAATGGTTGGTAGATAACTGCGATTGCATATATAAGTGAGTAATTACATGTCATACGTGTAGAAACACTACTGTCCTTGACCTTCCAAAACACAACTTTTAATAACTTATAGTAAGTTGAGAATTGATTGTGAATACGACTTGCTATTTTGACTAAATTTTCAATTTAGAATTTAAAAAGTTACAAAATAAACCTTTATTGCGGGCTCGAACCCGAGTTTTAGAATAGTTACTATTCACAAACAAAAAACTTTTTTATTTTGCCGGAGAAAACCTGATGTTGATTCTAATGTAACTTTTCATACTGAATTCATAAATGAAATCAGAATTTTTCCATCACCCATAGTTCTTGCAGGATAATCATTTTTTCTATAAATTGGTATATACAGTAATAATGCAGAAAATTTTACGTAAGCATTTTTAAAGTAAACATCATTACATTAGCTAGCGCTTTATTTTTGACAAGAAGAGTTGATATGTGGAGCCAAAAGCTTTATTTTATTTGTTATTAATTAAATTTTGATCTTTAAGAATCATAAATATTAAATCAAATAACAAATTATTCAATTTTTAATTAAATATGTTTATTTTATAATGCAATCTGTTTTGTTTTCAACTCAAAAATAACGACAAGCTCTGGAATGCTATTTTCTGAATAAAAGTTTTAATATATATCTAAATTGAACCTAACGATTTGTTTAATAGATTTGCATCAGGAGTGACAGGTAAATTTGAAGTGATCAGTTTATTCTTCTCTATCGATTTGCTTTTATAAATCGTGTGCACTAGACTGTGTCAATATGCCGAGGCGTTGCATTAATATTCCTGATATTTTCTGTTACATTTGTGGAGAATTAACTTTCAAAGTTCAAAGGCGAAACTTTACACCGCTCATCAAAAAGTGCTATCAACTTTATTTTGGCTGTAAAGTCGGTGACTAAGATAAGACTTGGGCTCCTCCTCATTGTTGTAAAATTTGTGCTCCTCATCATTGTTGTGAAATTTTTGCTCGACGTCTTACAGGGTGGATTAAAGGTGAACGTCATATGATTTTTGCGGTTCCAATGATATGGAGGGAACCTAAAGACCCTTCTTCAGACTGTTATTTTTGTTTGACAAAGACTACAGGTATTACATCCAAATCAAGACATACAGTTGAATATCCAGATTTGCCTTCTGCTATGAGACCGGTTCCTCATAGTGATATTTTACCTGTGCCATAGCCTCCTGAAAATGTAATATTTTGTGACGATAATTCAGATAGACGAGAGCAACAGTCGGATGACACAAATTTTGAAGCAGGTGCTTCATCTGAACCTCATTTGTTAACCCGAGAAGATTTGAACGACCTCGTACGTGATTTAGATTTATCAAAAAAACAGAGTGAACTTTTAGGCTCTAGGTTAAAAGGCTGGAATCTGCTGCATAAAGGCACAAAAGTATGCTTTTTTCGCAAACGTCAAGATGAATTTCAAGACTTCTTTTCACAAGAGAATAATTTAGTATATTGCAATGATGTAGTTAGTCTAATGGAAGCGCTTGGTCATGACCATGATACAGAAGAGTGGCGTTTATTTGTTGATTCTTCAAAAATTAGTTTGAAATCTGTTCTCCTTCACAACGGAAATAAGTTCCCATTAGTGCCAATAGCACATGCATCCAACATGAAAGAGACTTACGAAAACATGAAACTGCTTTTGAAAAGATAGAATATGAAAGATACGGTTGGAAAATATGCAGCGATTTGAATGTCATTGCTCTCTTGCGTGGATTACAGCTTGGATATACAAAATTTGTTGTTTTCTGTGTGAGTGGGATAGCAGAGATAGGGAAAGGCATTGCATTAAAAAAAATCTGGCCAAACAGTGAAATCTTTACTCCAGGACATAAAAATATTGTAAATCCTCCCCTGATCGATTCAGAAAATATTTACTTACCACCATTACATTTTAAACTGGGATTAATGAAGAAATTAGTCAAGGCAATGGATCGAAATGCCAGTGGATTTGCCTACCTAAAACAAAAATGTTCTAGCATAAGTGATGCGAAAATTAAAGAAGGCATTTTCGTTGGACCTGAGATTCGAGAATAGCTGCAGGATGGAAATTTTCAAAATAGTTTGAATGAAGTTGAAGCAGCAGCATGGAATTCCTTTAGGAGCGTTTGCAAGAACTTCTTAGGAAGTGTCAAGGTTGAAAATTATCGAGACATAGTTAATGATCTGTTGCTTTCCTACAAGGCACTGGGATGTAAAATGTCTCTCAAGATCCATTTCCTGCATTCACATCTGGATTTATTCCCAGACAATCTTGGTGCAGTTAGCGATGAGCATGGTGAAAGGTTTCATCAAGATATATCAAGCATGGAGAGGCGGTACCAAGGTAAATGGAGTCCCGGTATGTTTGCTGACTACTGCTGGACACTCAAGAGGGATGTACCACAAGCAAAGTATAGAATAAAATCCACTGTCACTACTTTTCAATAAAATAAATATATTTCGTTCATATAGGCCTATATATTAAAAACATTCCAAATTTCGAGTAGGTGTATCTCATAAATCTTGCGTGATAGAAAAAAAAAACTAATGGTATATTTGGAATCAGCACAAAGAGTTAAATTCAGATAAGATGCTGTTTCTTTTGGGACAAAGAAAAATAATTTTTGATGAACCAGTTTAATGTAATAAGGTTTATGCAAAAATGCTTACGTAATATTTTTTGCATTTTTTGCTGTAATTATCCCAATACCAATAAAAGGCTGTCACGCAAAAACCATGGGTGATGTAAAATATCTGATTAGATTTTTGAGTTCAGCATGAAAAGTTACACTAGAAACACCATCAGGTTCCCTTGGGCAAAAATGTTGTTGACCAGTGTAAGTGGAGGACTTGAACCATTCTAACCCGTATAAAGGCATCACAATATATACATGGGTTTGAATCAAAAATACTTTTTTTATAAGTTTCTTCTACCTAGCCAAATAAAATAGACAAGCTTTTCGACGGGCCCGAATTCAATATATTCACATAAAATTATATTTCAAAATTCGGAAATATCTTAATGATATCATGATATACAAAAACCACACACACAAGAGATATAACAAATAAAATTAAAATAAATAAACCAGAAGCGTGCACCGTCAAATCATGAACCTCGTTTTCTCCTAGTAGAAAATGAATCAAAAGTCATAGGAACTGTTGATGTTGGAATCTAATGGTTTCATATTGTTTCAATAACTAAAACTTTCTTTTGAGACTTTTGCTTTGGATTCCTATGCTTCAAAGATCATGCTTGTTGAGTACCTTGTCGTGATGGCATTTTGCATCTTGCATTTATCAACTTAGCGCTATATATCTTTGAAATCGGAAATATTTTTAACGATATTTTTCTTATAAATATAAGTAATTAAAATACTTATTTCTGCAGACCTTGTACCCGCAATGAATAAAAATTGAAAGAGGGAGGGCATAGCTTATCAGTGTTGAACCCTCTCAGTGGTTTCTCCAGTTTAATCCCCAGACCGATCTACTATTGTAATTGACTGAATTTCTTATATACCTTGCAGTTGTTAAGGGTTGGAGTGGTATCCGGGAAGGTGAGATGGACTATAAGGAATCCTGGGACCGCTGGTCAATTGGACAGCATGGCGACCTAACTACACCTGATTCCCGATTCTTCTGTTCAGCTACTCTCTTCTGTAGGCCGTAATCGTTCAATCAAGTACTGAGATGGACGATATGCTTATATCATCCCTGAGTTTCTTGGACAATGTTAACGACCTTCTTACGACCTTTCCTGAGTTCCCGCTTTTCATTTTCCGAGTGTATTTTGGCGCCATTTTGAAATTACAACATGCTTGCTGTATCTCTGTACAACATATAAAATACGACATATAGATTGATACGACGGCGCAGCGCCGTCGATCTACCCTGTGAGCAGGATGGCCATATAATAAAGAACGCGGGATTTATAAAGATCTCTGGGTCCGACCAGTTTTATTTACCTTCGCTCATTAAAGAATCAAAGCAAGTAACACACACAATCAGGAAGAATTAGTCCTACCATGGGGTCAAAAAGGGGAGGACGAATGGCGTCAGCTAGGCTTCTCTCTAATCTGTCGACTTTCCCTGGTTCACACGTGGCCTCCAACGGTTTCTGCCTCTTCCCTGGATCTTGCTTGAATTTTCTTTCAAATTCGTCGAAGTACTATGCTTGTTGGTGTATTGGTTTTAATTGGAGTAAGTATATGTTGTGAAGTAAGTACACTGGGAGGCCAGGTGGATGCTACAGTAGTTAGGGCGTCCTCATACTCATCGTATGCAAGAAATGAACCTATTCAGGATGATTTTTTTACATATTATTGACTGTATTGACTCATCCATTGATGAGCTCTACTCTTCCCCGGCAGACACCATCAAAAATCTCAAGCTTTACAGGTTTGATACCTTAGTGTGATTGGGTGGAGATAAGAAAGAAGAAGAAGAAGAAGGATGATATTTTAAAAATTAAACTACTTTTTTGCTCTAATGTTCTTACTACACTGAAAACATATTATGAGTGCCTGAATCATCATTGGTTAACCCTCCCAGCGATTTCACAATTTTAATTCAACATACAACTTTAATATTGTATTGGGCGCTGTTCTGCTTTCAAATATCCAGCACTTTAGAAGAATTCTTGGTTAAGATATTTAACGAAACAATGGACTTAAGTAGTCATAACACAGTATACATATCTACTCTTCGTAAATAAATCTAAAGCTACTTGCACATAAGTAATAAAGGTAAAATAAAAATATGTATTACGATATGATCCTTTATTAAATATTCGGGAAAATTTTGGGTGTTAATTCTTCTTCCTCATGTTTTGATACAATTTTATCATATCTCATGGATTGATTGCCTTCGTAGCTTCAATATTTAGGTCTGTAAATTCCGGTTCAGGTATTACAAGGATATTAATATACAATATCAATATATATATATACGATATCAATATACAAGGATATTAATTGCATGCAGGATGGTTCTTCCCAAGTAATCTATTCCACGGTACCACATAGCATCCTCATATTCAATATTTTAATAGAAATTGTTACTTGTATTGGGTTATTTAAAAGGCGCAAAGTTACCACTTCAGTTTGATAAAACTTATAAATTCTCATTCACAACCAACCTCCGATGTTGTTCGGCCAAACTGAGGCGGCATCTCCACAGGGAGGTCTACCGCGCCCAGATAATTTGAGACCATTTCCCGCCGTAATTATAAGGGGGCCTCGATTTTGTGACATTGGCACAGTGTTGGCGACACCATGTCGACACTTTGGTGGGTTGAAAGCAGTCGAAATATTCTACTCTAACTAAAGCTTATGCCCAGAATTTCTTTAAATACTAAGATTTTCAAGAAGTGAGAAGCCATAATGTTAGATTGACCTAATACTAGAGTAGAGCGTTACTATTTATTAAACTCACGAACCGATGGGAGTCAAAACTGCTAAACCAAACCCTTCCAATTCAGGAGAACAATTCCTTTTAACTGTAAACAAAAGAAGACATTGTTTAATAGTACTAAAACCTTAACAATTCTTACATGTAGATGGTCCCCACCTATATTTGAATGAACAGAGGTCGTTTTTTGCCACTATTCTGGTAAAATAACGATTAGTTTATATTTATTCCGTTAGATGTCGCAAGCCATAAGCAATGTTCAGGTTCTGGATTATAAAACCTTTATCTACCTAATTTACCACTTGATCTGACAGATTATTTCCTTTATTCTCTATTTATATTTCACAACTAAATAGTGTAGCAATTATATAAAAACGAACGATGAAACGGGATTAAACTCAATAGGGGAGCTTCCATAAGAGACTCATTTGTCCAAAAACATATATAGTCTCTCCTGGAGATGGTCTCTCATTGGAGGTTGAATTATATCTCGTTATATTCTTTATTTTTAAGGTATCGCTCAGGGTCGTTCTTTAGGCAAATCGGTCACGGAAGATTTTAATGCAAAACAGCTCATAATATATAGAGAGGTATGTAAGAATGGGATACACGTTACAAGTTGAATTTATAAGGCAAAAAATTTGAATGGTAAATTTTCTAAAATAGAGAGAATTATAAATAACTTTCTACATCATAATTTAGGATATAGTACCAGAAAATAAAGCTTATTTAAATATTTTTTCTATAAAAAATTATTATAACTTATTCAACTGTAAATACAAAGCGCGATGTCCCGCCAAGGACACTGGCGCCCAAAGGAAAGCAACACAAGAGAGAGAGAGGGAGAATCTATTAACATATGCTCAAGGCATTTACCATATTCCTGAAATTGATTTCAAACAAGCATACTATATACATAGGTAATTTAGTTTAAACACATCTCAAAATAAAGAAAAAAGGAAAAAAAAAATCATATATACAGCACATAGTTAATTATACCTAACACATGAGATTATTTAAAAACTTTGATATATATTTACAAAATCTATTGAATACAATGTATGAATCCCTGCTGGATATCAGTTCTCTTGGATCAGTACAGAGAATACCGTTATTGAGTCTGTAGTCTTGAAATGCTGGGCACTTAAGTAAAAGGTGAGTAGAATCTTGAATGCGGCATCCACAAAAACAGCCCGGATCCTCCGATGCATGGATTCTTTCCAGAAAACTTCCGAAATTACCATGGTTGGTTACAAATTGTGTGTTGTGGAAATTAGGGCGAAAATAACTTGGAATACTCCGGTTGAAAAAACTTGTTAATGTCTCGTTTGTATTATTCAGTAAGAGCAACATTCTTTCGTCTATATAGGATTTAATTATAAAGGGAATATCGATGTTGTATTTTTGCTTGTCCTCGAACGATAAGTTATTTAAGTCATATTTCATATTTTTTGCTTCAATGTAATCTGTAATCAATGGAACCCTAGCCAAACTGTGAACACAGTTGTACGAAGTTGTCTTGTATGCTTGAATGCTCCATATTAATATCTGATATTGCATTGAGTTTAATTTTTGTATCGATTTTTTGTTTAAAATTTTGAACCATATTTCTGATCCATATGTTAAAGTTGATCTGAATAAAGATTTATACAATGTAATTCTTTTATGGGAGCTCAAACCCCATGATTTGCTGCACAGAGAGAATAGAAATTTTTTTATTCTTAGAGTTCTGCTCACTATTTCCTCTATATGAAAAGCAAAATTTAATTTGTTTTTTCTTCTATGATTTGCAATCATTATTCCCAAAATTTTTATTTTTTGTACCGGTGAAATTAATCCACTCTTAAATTTAACTGGGATCTTCTCTTTATTATGCAAATATACACCCTATTTTCAAAGTGGGAGATATTTAAATAGAGATAATTTTTATATTCGTCTTTTGACATTTTATTTCGTTTTTAGCAACCCATCGTCATCGTTTTCAAGGCAAATGAATGTGTAATAGAGAATTTTATTGAATTTATTCAAATTATATTCAAAGTTTTAACTCTACGCACGTTATGCGTGTTTTCTTTCCGATATATGTAATTATGTAACTCCTAATATAATATCATTCCATCAATTACTTTGAAAATAGCAACATTGGATCGTAGAAACTTCGGAACAAAATTGTAAAAGGATATCATCATTGTCCGCTTCATATCAGCAAACATCACATGTATAATGTGACTTGGTACCAACAATTCCAACTGTTGAAGGTCATCAGAAAACAAAAGAATTGGATTGGACATATATTAAGAGGTAATGGATTGATGAAAAAGGTTCTTGAGAGTAAAAAAAATGAATGGGAAAGAAAGGGGAGGAGTTGAGTAGATGGGACACTATGGAAAAATAAAGAGATCAAAATATAAAATCATGACGTTACTAAAGATGAGGACTTAATCAAGAGCAGAACAACTCAAGAGAAGATCAACAGTTTCTATATTTCATCCACTCCATCAATACATTTATTAACACCTATACAACATGAAATTGCAGGAGGATGATATTCTTGTAGCAAAACCGATCGTTTTCATAAACTCTCTCGTAGGAGGTTATGAAATTGAAGCCGCCCCTGTACTGATGAGGACCAAAGCCCGAAACCATAGTAAACAGGTTGGCTTTTTGTCTGAATTTGCAAAACTGGTTTTGTGGCTCATTCTTTCTCATCACTAGTAAAGTTTTTTTTACTAGGGTGATGCAAAATGCCATCGTTTTGATGCACAGTTAAAGAGAGAGGTGCCTTGTTTGGTACATTATATATTGTAGATTCTCCTAGGAGATACAAAGAAGAAGTAGAAATGAAGGGGGAGAAAGAAATTAAAATAAACGAAATGTTATATAGCATATGTAAAATAAAAAAGCCATTTATATATTATATGTTTAGATAAAATATTTTAAACATAAGTTGAGGGTTTTCTTCTACCTTCTTTTTTTATATACAGTTTCCTGTAAGTTATGAGAGAGGGTAGAAAAAACTGGTCTCAACAAAAAAATCATATCCATTTATAATGTCTATATACGCCGTTTTTTAGAGAAAGAGAGACGCTAATATTCCTCAGTTAGAACTTTTAAAAGTAAAAATAGAGACATATAAACACAAGAGATTATATAAACATTCTATACTACATTAAAGGTTTCACAAACACATTGCTCATGTATAACTTACAAGAGGAATCACGTAGAAATAAATGTACAGATTTGTTGCGGGCGTTTCCCCGGTACGAACTGAGTTGGGACATTAAGATAGCCTTCATTAAGGATTCCCTTATCATGCCATAACTCATGAAGATATATGAACTGGTAATTATTGGTTTTAACACTAATCTAACGAGGTGTGAGGGGCCTATAAATTAATTTGCTTCTTTCAACAAAATAATTGCCTGGGCATCATAGCCTTTTCTTGAGGTTTATGAATAAAATTATGGAAAATTTACAAAACGTAAATATCTTTCTCTATTTATCATTAAGGCTACAATATAAAATATTTATATATTTTTGTGAAGAATAAAATATATTATCAGAAATGGTAAAGTTTTTAAAATTAAAAATTGGTGTTTAAAATCAATTGTTTACTCTCAACTTTTATAAATTTAATTCAAATTACGTTAAAAATTCCGTATTTAGATTTCTTCATTGCATCTCTCGAGATAATATGCAAATAAAAAAAGGTTGGAGGTTTAGTGTTAAAGGATGCTTTATTTATTGAACTTCTGAACGAACAGGACTTCTTGAGCCTTGAAATGGTCGGGAATTCTTGACCCTTTGCAGTAATAAGAAATTATTTTGCCTCTAAAGTGAACATGATTTTAGAGCCTCTGAAATAGTCAGGAATTCTTGAATCTCTGCCGTGGTCAAGATTTCTCGACCCTATGCAAATGTCATTACTACTTCTTGAGAGGTAGGTGGTCCTCGACTGAGAGATTTCTGAAGGTTTAGAAATAGTTTTTCTGAATAGATTAACAAATCTTCATTTGAATTGATTTGTAAAGAACGTAAAAAGTTATCACTAATTGAAATATTCATTTTATAATAAATAAAATCCATATACTTACCCCCTAAAATGTCGGTAACATTTTACTGCAAACGGAGATTTCAATTAACCAACCTATCACAGAACATATCCCGTGTAAATTAAGGGGATGTCCATTTGCATTTAAAAATTATAATAGAGAAAATCTTTAGGAATCTTGATTATCAAATATAGTTGACTTCACGTGTTACACATTATAACAGTATATAAACATTTTCAAAAATGTAATGAACTTCATATAGATAAAAAGAAAACACTATTAAACCAATCGAAAACACCTTTAAAATTCTGAGTTTTGTTAAGTATATGTTATTCAATTATTGTGATAAATTTTGTATCAGGATAATACATCTTCAAAATTACGTCATTTGATAGCCTTTGTATAATAATAGAATGAGCATTTTTGTGTGTGTGTGATTTTTCTAGACTTTTTAAAAAATCCACAAAATTTATAGACGAGGGTTTATGTAAAAATTAGTTATATTTAAGTATGTAGGCTATTATATATATATATATGTAGTAATATAAGTCAATATACACTAGATTTCCATATGTACCATAATTATGAATATAGCGTGACAGCTGCAAAATGTGAATAAACTTCAACGCGCCAGCTTGGCGCCATCATGTGTAATCACAAATAAGATAATAAAGTTTTGAAGAGAGTCCACCACACCTAATGTAGGGTGAAGTTCAACAATATCGTCAATATTACGTCATTCCCAGGAAACTTCCATAAGTCGTTAGTGAGTTTTACAACACCGCGCCACCGGACAACAGCAGATCATATCTTTCTCTCTCCTGGACCTTGCCGCGTCTTCGGCCGTTGGCCTCTCTTAGCTGCCATCCCACCAACCTTTGTATTACCCATAGACGCCTAAAACAACTTGGCCCATGACTGCTAGAGCTTGGGGTACATATGTAAATATACTCTTAATTAAAAAAATCTCGTGGATATAAATTAAATAATACAATAGGTTTATAGAGATGAGTTTCTTATAATCTCCTACTAGATAAATTTGATATTAATCGATTTAAATCTCTTGGATATGAAAAGAAACTCAGCTCCAGAAATGTGTTGTAAAGTATATTATATATAGTGTAAATATACCCTTTTATATCTGAAAATGGTATGCTAAACCAAAATTTGTTACTTTTATCCTCCACATAAGTACTGAATAATTCCTTAAGAAATTTCACATGTAGGTAGCTGATATTTTAATATATAGGCTATTAAAAAAATTGAAAAAATCAAAAATACAAGAGTCAAAATAATTTTCATTGTTTAATGATAGATTGAGGCATAAAACCCGGTTAATATTTAGTAACTCCATAAATGTAATAATTAAAACATTTCATATGGATCAGTATCTCTTAAAGCTCTGCAGTATGATGATTTTTATATCTGTTCCTTGTTTAAAACTATTCGATATTGAGACAAAATCTGATTATGTGGCAATTGTTACTTTTTTCCTCAAACTTGTAAAACAGCTTGCAGGAAAACCAGGTTGAGTTTGAAGACAAATTTAAGGATGATGTGACAGTGGAAATTTTGTACATTCAGGGAAAATGTATCATACATACAATAGGAATTAAATCATCTATACTTCAAGTATCAATACTCCTACCTATATATAAAGCTTATATTTTACACATTAGATATTTTCATATGTATTATCTCTGATCCAGTAAATTATATTCAGCCATCTTTTATAATCTCACCATGTCGTAATATTTAATTTCATCTCCTCACTGTACCAAGTATCATATGAAGGCAAGAGATTCAATCTTTGATGTTATTATAACATTCATAGCATATAGACCTTATAACCCAATATTATTGTGAAACCAGCATAGATGTGAGTGCAGACATAGCCTGACACCTTTGAGGATGATCTTGTAGGTTGTATCGACCTTTCCAGGTCTCTGCATAGTTCAAACTTCCTTTTATTCAACATCAACAAAGTATACTTAGAGATGTTAATGTACCTTCCCTATCACAGTAGGGCAACCACTAAAACTGCTTCAATCGTGTTTTACAAGTTATCGGTTAAAGGACATTGTGATGTCATCCCAATATCTTGCCAAGGCTGGAGTAAAAGGCGTACATATCAGGGATATCCGCCAACTTCCCAGTATGCCGTTTACCTGTGACATTGTACCTAGGATGTGATCAACATGGAGATTGTAGATTCTGGAAATGTGTGTTCTTTAAATCTGAATGTTACCCGTTCCCATTTCCCGTTGAAATTTTCCAGCCCCTGGGATGATTGCATTGGGCAGTATCAAGAACCAGGTTGCCGAAAAGTTGTTAATTCTTAACTAACATTAGGTTTAAAATAAACCCTCGAAAAGAGGGGGAGGCACCTTGCCCAACATCCAGTAAATTACTGGCGGTCCCCTTGGGGCGTGGCCCGGTTTCTGGGAATCATTTTGAGAAGGAGGTCAAGCTGCTCGTCACTTTTAACCCGCGTCCCCTCTGATCCCTTCACTCGCCTTTCCCGATACACCAGATCACATTTACATGATACATACATTTCCTAGACACCGATACCAGCTCATATTCACATGATACATATATTTTCTAGACACCGATATATACCAGCTCAAATTTACATACATAAATTCCCTCTAGACATAGATACCAATTCAAATTACCAAACATACATTTCCTGGACACCGATTTTATCTCACATTTACATTATACATACAGTTCATGGACACCGATACCAGCTCAAATTTATATACATGCATTTCTTGGACACTAATATCATCTCACATGATACATACATTCCCTAGACACCAATACCATAGCTAAAATTTACATAATACATACATCCCTTGGACACACTAGCAGCTCAAATTTGCATAATATCTTCATTACAGCTCAAATTTGCATAATATCTTCATTACCTGGACACTAATACCAGCTAGAATTTACATAATACACTCCCTGGACACCGATGCCAGCTCAAATTTACATGATACAAACATTTCTTGGACAACAATATCAGCTCAAATCTACATACTTCCATTACCTGGACAACAATAGCAGCTCAAATCTACAAACATACATTCCCTAGACACCAATATATACCTGCTCAGATTTACATTCCATATATTCCCTGGGCATCGATATCCCAAGCTAAAATTTATATAATACATACATCCCTTGGGCACACATATCAGCTTAAATTTACATAATATATTTATTCCCTGTACACCGCGCGACGCCAGCTCACATTTATCCTAATACATACATTCCTTATAGATACTAATACCATATCAAATAATAATGTTTACCTTGATCGGACACCGACACACCAGCTCAAATTTACATAATAAAAGTATTTCCATTACATTAATTCCAGCTCAGAATTATATAGATTTTCTGGACACCGATAACAGCTCAAATTGAAACAATAAAATCCCTGGACACCGATAACAGCTCAAATTGAAACAATACAATCCCTGGATACTGATACCAGCTAAAACTGAAACAGTACAATCCCTGGACACTGATACCAGCTCAAATTGAAACAATACAATCCCTGGACACTGATACCAGCTCAAATTGAAGCAATACAATCCCTGGACGCTGATACCAGCTCAAATTGAAACAATACAATCCCTGGACGCTGATACCAGCTCAAATTGAAACAATACAATCCCTGGACGCTGATACCAGCTCAAATTGAAACAATACAATCCCTGGACGCTGATACCAGCTCAAATTGAAACAATACAATCCCTGGACGCTGATACCAGCTCAAATTGATACAATACAATCCCTGGATGCTGATACCAGCTCAAATTGAAACAATACAATCCCTGGACGCTGATACCAGCTCAAATTGAAACAATACAATCCCTGGATGCTGATACCAGCTCAAATTGAAACAATACAATCCCTGGACGCTGATACCAGCTCAAATTGAAACAATACAATCCCTGGACGCTGATACCAGCTCAAATTGAAACAATACAATCCCTGGATGCTGATACCAGCTCAAATTGAAACAATACAATACCTGGATACTGATACCAGCTCAAATTGAAACAATACAATCCCTGGACGCTGATACCAGCTCAAATTGAAACAATACAATCCCTGGATACTGATACCAACTCAAATTGAAACAATTAAATCCCTGGATATTGATACTAGCTCAAATTGAAACAATACAATCCCTGAACACTGATACCAGCTGAAATTGAAACAATACAATCCCTGGATGCTGATACCAACTCAAATTGAAACAATACAATTCCTGGACACTGATACCAGCTCAAATTGAAACAATACAATCCCTGGATATTGATACCAGCTCAAATTGAAACAATACAATCCCTGGATGCTGATACCAACTCAAATTGAAACAATACAATCCCTGGATACTGATACCAACTCAAATTGAAACAATACAATCCCTGGATACTGATACCAACTCAAATTGAAACAATACAATCCTTGGATACTGATACCAGCTCAAATTGAAACAATACAATCCCTGGATGCTGATACCAGATCAATTTTATATACATAGATCACCTGGACACTGATACCAGAAAAATTTCCATATTTTCTGGAAACCGATAAAAAGTCCGAATTGGCACAAATACATTCCTTATACACCGAGATAACCTCATCATCATGTAATACCACCTCTGATGCCATTATGGAAAACGCCATTTGACCTTTTTCTGTTCAATTTTTTTAGATGTTACAAGGTTGTCCCAAAAGTTCGTAAACACTTGCAAAAAATTGGAATACCAATATTATTCGCCGTTATGTATAATGGCTTTGTATTATGTATAGATTGCATTTTGTATTATTATGCATTCGCCGTAATAATATTATTCGCCAAGTGTAATAGGAAAAACAACGTTTTAAGAAAAACACGAACTTTTGGGACAACCATATTGCCACGTGGAAAATTAGGAAAGACAAACTTCGATGATGACACAGAAATTTATTTAAGGTAAGTACAAACTATGAATGGTCAACAAAAGATAAGCAACTAGGGAAGTTAACAGAGTAGCAAAATATAAACATAAAAAATAATACTCTTATCTAATCTAATCGTTATTATAAAATAATACTCTGTTGATGATATAATAAATACTTTGCTACAATATAGTATCTTCTAAATCTTGCCATTCTTTGATAGCATTCAACCAGCCCCTCCTTGGTCGAACTCTCGCTTCATTCCTTAAAATGTATTCCTCCAATATGGTCAATATGCAATGTTACAGTACTTTGGGTGGGAACTGTACTACGTCAAGTGGAGAACAAATTAGATGTTACAAAACTAAATTCTACCATTCCTTGATAGTATTCAACCAGCCCCTCCTTGGTCGAACTCTCGCTTCATTCCTCAAAATGTATTCCTCCAATATGGTCAATATGCAATGTTACAGTACTTTGGGTGGGAACTGTACTACGTCAAGAGAAAACAACGTTATAACCTACAAGAACTTATGATAGCATCTTCGTGAACATGTCATCTGGCACAAGAATTGGGAATATACTAGATACATTTCGATGTGTCGAGCAAATTATAAATTCATATGTGGCCATAGTTGGTCGTGCTGTGCTATTCTACTGACTAATGAAATTATGGATATAGTCGAGCCATAGGATTTTTCTATAACGTTATACCGTTTAAAATAACGTGTATAGCACTGGAGGACTCCAAGTAAAATATTAAGAAATCCATTGATACAACACACTGACAAAAACCTTTATTAAAGCACACAAACATATGATTCAACACGGAGTCTGCAATGGAAAAAAGTTTAAAAAAAAAAAGAGTTAAAGCAACTCACGTTTAATCATAATAATTCAAATGTAATATAAACACAAATAAATCTAATTAAAACAATTAATATAATATTTGAATTTGTATAATAAGTTCAAGGAACCGCACAAAAATATTTCTATACAAATGTAATTTTTTTTTTAATAATAAAAATATATGTTTTTAAAAACACACATATTTACATATGATAAATACATACATAGGCCTTTATTAAGATCTTTCGTCTTTTACAAAAATTATTCAATCGAAGAGAGCGAGGGGGCTTAAAAATTTGAAACGCGATTTATGTACAAAATTTGCATCTATAGAGTGTAAAAACAAAACAATGATAGGCACAGTGAACGTAGAAATATCACGTCAATTGCTGCAACGTGAAGAAGACAGCTGCGTCCAGTCTAGGCGCTGGCGGTTTCTCAGATTTATTGATTCGGTCAACACAGCTTCTGGAGCACTGTCGATCTATTCGTTTGGTTTCAAAGTTGGAATAAAACATTTATTTTAGTATCTATATACTAGCCGAATGAACTCGGCTTCTCCGGTTAATATCGAGGTACATTTTTGCTACGTTTTTTAGATGGCTTAATCGGTTAAATAATTTTAGTGTGAAAGCATTTCGCAAAAATACCAACCAACCAAAGTTATTTATTATCCCTTCCAGTGATATCCTATTGGTAAAAGGTACTTCAGACACACAATTTGTTTTCAATTTATAAACATTTTTTTCGCCAATGAATCTTTTAAGAGACTATAAGTGAAACTATATATTTTGGCTACCTTCTTGGTAAATTTCTATATAGAAGGAATGAATAGTTTTGGAGAAGAAGTAACAAACGTCGATATTTAGCATTTCTTTATATGAATATAAGGATTATACAAATAGGATGTTTCTTACTTTGACGCGGTTTCAACTCAAAGTCTTTTTGGGATTGAGTTTTTACTTAGTTTTTTATTACCTCTAAAGATAGGCCGAAAATATGAAATATCATGTTTCTATCTTAAACCGCTTTGGAGTTATAAGCTCAAAAGCTATCTGAAACTAAGCCATTAACATTCGCTATTAACAGCACCATCCTACTAGGTTACCACCGAATCAAATATGCGAAATAAACTTCTGAAAGAAGAATTACAAAAGCAATAACAAGAATCAAAACGAAACACTACAAAGGAATGATAATACATCCAGATGGCACAAGAACCTATAGGACATGCAAAAATTGTCCTGGTGTGGAACTAACACCTACCCACATATTCGCATGCCCAGCAATGGCCGCAGACTTGCAGAAAATTGACATGGACCCAGAGCAGCAGCTTTACACACCCAAGATAGCAGAATTGCGACTGCTGTGATAGAGATGCATGGAGACATCTGAGGCTCTTCATTGGACACGACAACAACAATAGCCACCGAATCAACAGTGGTTTCCTCTGTTAACCTTTTATGTGATGGCGTTTCAGGATCGAATCCGAGAACACAGTTTTTTTTTTTTTCAATATATTGTAATATATATATCTCACTACACATATACACAAATTTAGGATTTAAGTCCTGTTCGTTGATAAGGCTATGGTTCTAGTTTAATTTTAATATTAAGTTAATCCTTGCCGTTTCATTATATTCACTGGTTTGACAAATTCAAAACTCACTATAAGCAATCTAGATCGTGCCATTCACAATGACACTTTTTATGTAAATTCAGTCCCATTTTAAATAAGCTAACATTCGATTTTTTTTAAATCAATAAAATAAGAAAGATAACTGAAGAAAATATTTTGTAATCATTTTCCCAATAGGCATATTAGGTGGAATGATCAGCTTTCACCACCATTCCTAAATACATGGTAGTTTTATTAAATCCACGGAATTTTTAATATTCAAAAAATAAAATACAAGGTCAAAGTGAAATTTTATTTTGTAATCTTTATTTATTTTTATTAAATAAATCTGGAAATTCAATGAAGTTACCTTATTAATGTGTGCAAAATATTGCCTCTGATGAAGAAAATATAGAGTAAGGATATATATGAAAGAAGTGATGACATCTCGCTCAAGTATTCGTGGAATTGTCAGTGGAGGGCCATCAAATCTAATCAGCCTTAGGAAGTGTGTCAGACAACTCTATCCCACCATGGATCCGTGCGGGCGGACACGCCCCTGGCGCCTCCATGGGAACTGCCGTCAAACACATGGAATGGGGGTCAGTCCGCACCTCGCCGATCAATGGTCCTGCCGTTTGGTCGATCAAGTCAGCCCGGTCTGGTTCATCCTCACTTCGATATGTCCCGGCCAGTCCATCCCCGCCTCTATATGTCCCGGTCCGATCCATCCCCGCCTCTATATGTCCCGGTCCGATCCATCCCCGCCTCTATATGTCCCGGTCCGATCCATCCCCGCCTCTATATGTCCCGGTCCGATCCATCCCCGCCTCTATATGTCCCGGTCCGATCCATCCCCGCCTCTATATGTCCCGGTCCGATCCATCCCCGCCTCTATATGTCCCGGTCCGATCCATCCCCGCCTCTATATGTCCCAGTCCGATCCATCCCCGCCTCTATATGTCCCGGTCCGATCCATCCCCGCCTCTATATGTCCCAGTCCGATCCATCCCCGCCTCTATATGTCCCAGTCCGATCCATCCCCGCCTCTATATGTCCCGTTCCGATCCATCCCCGCCTCTATATGCATTGGCCCAGTCCATCCCCGCCTCTATATGTTCCGGTCCGATCCATCTCCGCCTCTATATGTTCCGGTCCGATCCACCCCGCCTCTATATGTCCCGGTCCGATCCATCCCCGCCTCTATATGTCCCGGTCCGATCCATCCCCGCCTCTATATGTCCCGGTCTGGTTCGTCTTACTTCGATATAGCCCAGTCTAAATCATTTCAAAGAACAATATCGCAGGGCCCATGCTATTCTTGTGGTAGTCTCAAATAGGTATGGCAGATACCGTGTTACTATTCTCTGTATCGTTCCTAATGCTGCTACGGACATGGAACGTGGACTATTCCTCTATTTATAATTCTTATTGCAGTCGTTACTCTATGACAACAGAGCAAGAATTGGAAGGCTCTGTTAGGAAGTCATCATTCCTACCCAGATGTCAATCTTCCAGACGCCCAGAAGTTGCCAAATAACAAACAAACCTCCTCTTCCTTACCACACCGGGTCAAACACCTGCCTACCCGCCATCAAGTGGCCAACTCCATCTTTGTGGTGTTTGTACAAGTTGCTGCACCCCATCTGAGAGTTTACAAATATCCTCGAGAGACCTATACACCGTTCCCGCCTATTTGGGGGTTTTATAATCTTAAGGGGACCCCAACATTTTAAACTATACAGCCCAATGTGGCTCTTTTATCTGTTTCTTTTCTTTAGAGAACCGTGAACTCTTCCACTAAAATCCAAATCTCCTTTATTGAGTAATAATAAGGACTTCTAAGCAACTAGTTCTTCTATCTCTCTCCAAATAAGCTATTTGACAATCGTTTCTAATTTGAAAAATCAAATCCTTTTTAATCAAAACTCAATTCCTGATTTTTTTTAAATCTGTCAAGTAGTGCCAAAATTAAGAATTTCCTATTTCTCCAACATCGTCAAATCCTATATTCTCCAAGAAATGATGAGTCGCGGGCACACAGAAAAGCCTGTTTCAACTTTAAATAATGATTTAAAAACTTTATTCTGTCTATGGATAGTGAAAAATGTGACACACATAATGAATCTCTAAAGGTTTTTAAAGGTTTTGTGTTTTAAAATGAAAATAAATTTCTACAGAAATCCTAATCAAGGTATATTTTTAAATCAAATAAGTTCTTAGAAGTTAACGAAAGCAAGAATCAAATGTGATCTTACGCCACCGACTCTGAAAGTTCTAAATACGAACAAAGACTTAGAGATCAAGAAGCAGAACTTGAGATTTAATTTGAGAATATTTCAGGAACAACGCACTTGGAAATTTGTTTCTTTAGCAATTTTCTGGAGACTCGAGTCGCCACTTCGTGAATATAGGCTCATCATACAAGAATATATGGAATCTTATTTACGATCTGTTTATGGGAAAACTAAAATTATAAATTTTAAATATTAGAACCGACGTTAAAATTTGTTTATCTTCAGTCTCAAATTACTACCAGGATAATACGCACCTATAAGGAATAGATGAAATTTTGTATACGATAAATGCGCACCTAAATCTTACAGATTCGATGATTATTTCAAAATCAAAATGATTATTTTTAAAGACATGGAATCTTGGCACGCAAGCGTTGTCACGACATCCTTATCTACAACAATTTTTTTCAAGCCCCGGCTGGTTTCTTGAGTCAGACAATAATATTTACAAATCTCGGTTTATCGATCAAACCACAATACCCCTATGTCCCTGATGGTCTCTTGAACCACACCATAATATCTTCAAGCCCCGGCTGATCTATCAAGCAATGCCACAATATCTTCAAGCTCCGGTTGGTCTTTCAAGATATGCCACAATGATGTCCTCAAGCCCCGACACAATGACTTCAAGCCCGGCTGGTCTCTTGAACCACACCACAATATCTTCAAGCCCCGGTTGGTCTTTCAAGCCACACCACAATATCATGACGCCACAACGATATCCTCAAGCCATAACACAATATCTTCAAGCTCCGACTGGTTTACAAGAAACGCCACAAGATATTCAAGCTACGACTGGTCTCACAAGCCATTCAACAAGATATTCAAGCTCCGACTGGCCTCACAAGCAATTCAACAAGATATTCAAGCTACGACTGGTCTCACAAGCAACGCCACAAGATATTCAAGCTACGATTGGTCTCACAAGCCATTCAACAAGATATTCAAGCTCCGACTGGTCTCACAAGCCATTCAACAAGATATTCAAGCTTCGACTGGCCTCACAAGCAATTCCACAAGATATTCAAGCTCTCACAAGCCATGCAACAAGATATTCAAGCTCCGACTGGTCTCACAAGCAATGCCACAAGATATTCAAGCTCCGACTGGTCTCACAAGCCATTCAACAAGATATTCAAGCTACGACTGGTCTCACAAGCAATGCCACAAGATATTAAAGCTCCGACTGGTCTCACAAGCCATTCAACAAGATATTCAAGCTCCGACTGGTCTCACAAGCAATGCCACAAGATATTCAAGCTCCGACTGGTCTCACAAGCCATTCAACAAGATATTCAAGCTCCGACTGGTCTCACAAGCCATGCAACAAGATATTCAAGCTCCGACTGGCCTCACAAGCCATTCAACAAGATATTCAAGCTCCGACTGGTCTCACAAGCCATTCAACAAGATATTCAAGCTCCGACTGGTCTCACAAGCAATGCCACAAGATATTCAAGCTCCGACTGATCTCACAAGCCATTCAACAAGATATTCAAGCTCCGACTGGTCTCACAAGCCATTCAACAAGATATTCAAGCTCCGACTGGCCTCACAAGTCATTCAACAAGATATTCAAGCTCCGACTGGTCTCACAAGCCATGCAACAAGATATTCAAGCTCCGACTGGTCTAACAAGCCATGCAACAAGATATTCAAGCTCCGACTGGCCTCACAAGCCATTCAACAAGATATTCAAGCTCCGACTGGTCTCACAAGCCATGCAACAAGATATTCAAGCTCCGACTGGCCTCACAAGCCATTCAACAAGATATTCAAGCTCCGACTGGTCTCACAAGCCATTCAACAAGATATTCAAGCTCCGACTGGTCTCACAAGCAATGCCACAAGATATTCAAGCTCCGACTGGTCTCACAAGCCATTCAACAAGATATTCAAGCTCCGACTGGTCTTACAAGCCATGCAACAAGATATTCAAGCTCCGACTGGTCTCACAAGCCATGCAACAAGATATTCAAGCTCCGACTGGTCTCACAAGCCATGCAACAAGATATTCAAGCTCCGACTGGTCTCACAAGCCATGCAACAAGATATTCAAGCTCCGACTGGTCTCACAAGCCATGCCACAAGATATTCAAGCCCCAGCTGGTCTCACAAGCCATGCCACAAGATATTCAAGCTCCGACTGGTCTCACAAGCCATGCCACAAGATATTCAAGCTCCGACTGGTCTCACAAGCAATGCCACAAGATATTCAAGCCCCAGCTGGGCTCACAAGCACACCGCAATATCTTCAAGCTCCGACTGGTCTCACAAGCCACACCACAATATCTTCATGCTCCAACTGGTCTCACAAGCCATTACACGATATCTTCAAGCCCCAGCTGGTCCCTCAAGCTATTCATCAGATCTCCTACGACGATATTCGTTTAGCTAGATGACTTTGAAATTTACACCCCGACATCCTGACGCTCTAGCACAATTTCCACTATACTAACTTTTCTTTCCCACCTGTGAAAAATATAACGGTTTACATCATTTGCTAGAAATTAAGATACTCCGTGGAATTCTACGATAATTTTTATGGAATTTGATGTGAGATGCTTTCTATTCTTATGATAGTCTTAGTTTATATCTTGGTGAGGGTAAGTCTCAGTATGTAGAAATTTATTAACGCTCATTATATCTATACGCATGGTATGTACCTATAGATAATTCTATAGGAATGACACGCTGTTGGATGATCTGCTCGTAAATATTACAAGATATGTGCTCATCTTGTAGAAAATTGCAATAAAAGGCTCATTTCTCTTCTGGTTTCGAAACCAACTCAGAATGTTTCGGCTTTACAGAATCCCTACTTTTCTTGGAACAGTATATTTAAGTCAGCCAAGATTCTGTTATGGACACTGCTTTACTTTGAACAACTTAAAGGTAAATTTCAGTTCTGAAAGATTCTAATGAAGTCACCACTTTGTCTGGAACAACTTCGGGATAGGAACACTTGACAACATAAAAAAAAACTTTTATTGACTCTCAGGCAACCGTGTTAAATATTAATATAATAATAATAGTAATTGATATATAAATATGATAAGATATATACACAAAATGATGAATATTTACAATTTTTCATCATCGAGGGAACTTCGGGATATATATCAGTTTTACAAGATTATGATGAAAGTTTCTACCTTGCCTTTAATAACTCTGGAAAGTTTTCAGTCGCATCAAAATTTTAGAGTTAAGTTATTTATTTTCCTGGAACAATGTATATTTTTTATTATTTTCTAAGTTGAAAAAGAGAGAAAGCATCAGTTCGATGTAATTTCAGTTCTCTAAGAACCACTTTGCCATGAACTGAGATATATTCCAAGTTATTGAAGGAGGTATACCTTTCGGTAAGAGCTACATTAGCGCATTGTAGTTCATTAAGGATGTAAGTAGTGGACACATGCTCTTATCGTCCAGGCTGCTCAACTACTGTACTCCGGCCGACCCCTCCCGTGTTATCAGCCATCCTTACAGGTTACTGACCTTCAAACATTTGCTCATTATCTAGCATGCTCTGGGAGCATGGCCTAGACACATCCACGCCCCCACTCTTGATGCACAATCGACCAGATGAACCAGAAACCCAAATAGTTCTTCAATAACTTGGGCACACCAGAAAAAGAGAATAATTTTGGGAGACGAACGTAGGCATATGCTAAAAAGGGCCTTAAAATGGATTTAAAGCAATGGATTTTTTGATCGCTCTGTGTGTTAACCGCACAGATTCGTATCAATAAAATTTCCACAACGCTTACTTTGACAAATTAGGACAAGCTGTATACCATGCTTTCGGGATATGCTCGTCAGTGCAGGGGAGATTTTGACTTCCAGAGATCCTATGGGAGGAGTCTTTTTGATCGACCGAAAATTCCATAAAGGTGATTTGACTGATGAAGTGGAAGGGCCGATTTTATGCCAGTATTTGTTTTAATGCATTTTTACATTAAATAAATGCTCTTCTCACACCATAGAAATAATGTGAGAATGGTTACATGGTAAAACATCGGGGTATTTTTTCTCAAGCGTTTTGAAGTAATCAAGTTCTGTGGCAAAGAACTTTATGATGACATGAAGGAAGGAGTAAAGATAATACCATCGTTTCATGTTACATCCAGGCGGAGGTTGGTTTTCTATTGGTGAACCAACATCTGGCTATAAGAGAGGTATCAGGGGTGAACGAAATAGCATCTCAATTTTACAATGATGAGATAGCGACAGCTTTATTGTGGCATAATATTTGTGAATGTGGGCATTATGGTTTCTATAGTGATCCATAGAGTAATAGGTGATTCCTGGAAACTAAGAACTGGAAGAATGTATCAGTCTCAATGTACAACTTGAGGTCCTCTACTTCTTCATTTTGAGATAAAAATAGTGAGGTATTCTCTGTTATAGTGTGCTTTTCATATTAATACATGTGAATCTAATTTTTTATTGTCATCTGACGATAGAATATTAAAATTTCTTTCAAACTATATTAAGAATATTTTTTTGCACTCTTGATTCAGATTAATGCAAAGGCGTTGTAGTTGTTTATTCCATTCGATGCAGCCAATAGGAAGCTTGGATGCTATATTTTATAA
>CP092864.1:52803361-52830362 GCA_030710605.1 Cordylochernes scorpioides
AGGAATTCTGCCAAACTAATTTTCTCACGAGACTATCGAGGACATCTTCCCTATCAGGAAGGTACAAAACCGCCCATTCTAGCATGAACCTGTCAAAACCCTGGAAGCGCAGGAAAAGAGTCGGCAGCTAGTTTGTGAAATTTTACCTGATCTTTAGCTGTCCGAGGAACTCGCATCTTAGATGATGATAAACATTTTAAACACGGCGGGAGAATAGGTGAAAGAGAATTCAAAAGTGAATTTTAAAACCTTGCTACCACATGTATATTTTTAAATTGTCCCTGACAAATATTTTGACGAAAGATTTCTGCCAGAACGTTTTCAGTCGAAGTGTAATTTATTTTGAAATTTGCTATCGATTATTTTAAATATCCAAATTATATTTAAGACTGTGTTGAAACCATACGCCTTAAAGGCAGTCCAGTCCAGGTTTTAACCTGTAGGTCTTGAATTTGTGCAAAAGCTACCTCTGTGTCTTTAAAGCCATTGAAAAAATTCATCTAATAAATGCCTCAAAACAAGGCATTTAGTTGAACTTCGCGAAGAACAGTTAAATTCAGCTCATCAAATAAAGCACACAACATCATTTTTAGCAAATTCTGAAAAATAAGCTAACAACCTTTATACCATGATTTCGGACAATTGACCCTCATCAGTACAGGAAGGGCTTGGATCCCGTAATGTTCCACTAGAGGGGAAGTGGTATGAAATCTTCCAAAAAGTGTTTAAGTTGGTGAAATGATAGTGCAAAGAAGATTTAAAAAAAAAATTGCCATTTAAATGCATTATATATATGCCTGTTTATTATTTATGGCAGCCTCTCTTAGTGGAAGGTAAAGCTGTTGCGCCAAAGTTGAAGATCGACAAGCGCTGTTCTTGCATTGCTCAGTGCATGTGGAGTGAGTCCCGAGCAACGTATGTAGGCCGTCCGAACAGCTGCCGCCCACTTCGAGGAATGTTTACATCCACCGCTGAGAAAGTAGGACCTACCTATTTGTTCTTCATCTCAATACCATTTGTTTACGTGCCGTGGAATGTTTTATGGGGCTCCCAACTCCAGAAAAGGCCAGATGATGGCCCAATATTAGCTTTGTAGAACGTCAGTCAGGCAGTAAATAACCAGGAACACCAGTTCCACCACTATATTCAACATTCCTGATATAAACCTCCTGAGATCTCTTGGCCCTCTCTAGACCACCTATTACATACTCTCTCCTGGAATGGTGTGTAGTCCAATGCAGGAACCAAAACAAACCTACTGGATGATTAAAGAAAGATAGACAGAAGTAGAACTGGGCTCTCTTACCAAATTAGAAGAAAAAAAAAACAGATTGGCCTTTGAAGAGACAGGAAATCTGACCAAGGAAACAACGAAATAGATTTTAAAAAATTATTGGAGAGATCTCGAACTTCTTTTAATGGAAGAACGAAAAAATTCACGAAGAATTTGTAACATTTTGGTAAAAATGGACGTGGGATATGAACAAAGGGCACAAGGATGAGCAAGTTAGCGTCGATGCTGTATGCCTTCCAAATGCGCATGCTGGACTTTATTAGGTGCAAGAAGCAAGACTATGGTTACTTTACCCAGTTGTATAAATGAAGATATTGCATAGTAGATGTTACCGTTGGTTAAAGAATACCTGCTTTTATATTGATCACATTCAAATGGAGGACAAAGGTATATGTACATCAGACTTTGCTAATACCAGATGTAAGATTCCTGTGGCTAGGATTGTTTTTTTTTATGTGTGGAGTTCGTTATAGCAACCTTTACTTCTTTGTGAAGTTACTTCCAGAGGAATCACTAGGATTTTCTTTAGAAAAATGGTTGTCTGAGATGAGGAAAAGAATGGGCTTGATTATTTTCATTCAGAAAAAAAAAAAAAAACAAACTGAATGAATGGTTATAACTGTTGTGTATTTCTTATATTTTGCTCATTTTATTGGGATGATTATTTTTTGTTCCTGAAAGAACGCAGTATTTTCAAGATTATACTCGTTACACCTTATATATAAATTAAAGCTAAAGGCATTATCTTATAAAGGTAATTAACATCAAAGAAGTTTTTAATGTTGAAAATTAATATGTCTTAACTACATGGAGATCCATACTACAGACAGACACCCTTCTTCCCCGATGAGCCAACATTTCTAGAACAGTTCTAACTCACCCCAGTGTGAAGTGTGGAGGGCAGAGCTATACTACAGACAGACTCCCTCGCCGAGCAGACATTTCTAGAACAGATCTAGCTCACTCCAGTGTGGAAGGTAGAACTATACTACATCCTAGAAGCAATGTCCTCCCAGACCTTTCGGTCCATAAGCCGGCAGAGAGATCAATCCTACGGACAGACTCCCCGCCGAGCAGACATTTCTAGAACAGATCTAGCTCACCCCAGTGTGCTCTGTGGAGGGCAGAGCTATACTACAGACAGACTCCCCCGCCGAGCCGACATTCCAGAGAGCAAGGCGGATGTCGCCTCCGCGCTCGAGCGGCGTGTGAACGACCGGCGCTGTGGTAATGAAGGCAATTAGCTCCGATGCGAGCGCCCCTCGGAACTAATGGCGACACAACGCCCGCGTTTTTCTAACGTCTCCTGCGCACTCATCCAACGGCAGATAATGTTTGGGGACATCTTGGACCGATTCTCCAGACCAACATCAGGAAGAATACAGGAATAAAACAACCGTTGGATGACCTCTGGAGATGACATCCCAGCCAGGACGGAAGTTGGGTCCACACAGATAATTCTTGTATGTCAACAGCTGACGTCTACATCGCTCGAATACTAAACTAACTGCTAGCACCTTGTCTCAGCATATTTTATCTGGGTTATTTATTGAGTGAGTAGAACTCAGGGATCTCCAGATCTAAACTTCTGATTAGACGCTTTAAGTCTTCAGCCTAATGTTTAGACCAAGAACACCGTGTTCTCGGACCAACATGTTCCGTGTCAGCAACTTCTCAAATAGCGCAGATTCTTCACCAAATAACATCTCAATAATTCGAAATGTTACATTCAAAAGCAATTCAAGCGTCCACAAGATAAAAAAAATCTTTTAAAAGGCTCTTCTTATTCCCCTACTCTTTATAACTTACATGTTTTTAACGTAGGAATCCATTTAGGTAGACAGTAGAGTTTATTAGATGGAGTGGAATATGATGTGTTAGATGGAGTCTAGGACAACTTGAACATTGGTAACTAGAGATTATATACAAAAAATGATATTAAGATCGAGAGAAAACATGAACGATTTCATGTTTAGATGAACATTCAACTTCAACAACAAAAAATAATCAGGAAAAACTTGAAAATAACCTTCCAAGAAGCTTGTTACTACAATCAAGAAACAAAAAAAAAGTATCCTCAAACCAAGGCTAATTGTCTATTAGCTGACACAAAACGAAGATGACAAAATGATAAATGGAAAAAAAAGTTTAAAAACACGTAATCAAGCCGAAACAAATGAGGAAAAAACCTATCCCAACTCTAGAGAAAGACAACACAGGAACCAAATATCCTATACCACACTAACCTGGTAAATATGTAAATGAGATGAACCTATATGTAATTCTTCATTATAAATATCATGACTTGTTTTTCTTGAGCAGCACCCAATAAAGTTATTTGAAAGAAAAAAAAAAGTGTCTATATATTTATTTATCATCAAATCAGACGGGATATTCCTACAAGGGATGCTTGCGTCAAGAAACAACGCTAAACTTAGATACTATATTACATAAACAATTGAATAATTACAAGGTTTGAGTAGAGTTTAAGTAGAAAAGAAAGGAATAGACATTAAAATCATGCTTGAATTTACAACCAACTAATGAAATAAATACAAATAAATATACCTATATATGGAATAGATGGTGTTGCGTCGTGTTTTCACAAACCCAAATATACATTTACATCTATAGACAAGACTTGAGGAAGTTTCATATTTTAACCATAAACCATTCCTTACTTGCTTATATAACGGCGGATTTCCCATATATGTAAATTCGAACGTTTTCCTTAAAAATATTCAAAATATAATTAAAAATAATAATAAAATAAAAATATATACATACTTAAAGGTACAGCTTCCTTAATCTTTGTCCATGAGTATATATATTTGTGCAGTAGATATTCAACCTTTATAGATTACATTTTAATTTGCATCTCTCATCATGTTGAGAATGTTTATTACATTATTCCTTCACCCATAGATGTAGCATTTGTATTTCTTATAAACTTCTTGTGTGTGTACTTTAGAAAGACAATGCGAAATTGAGAGCGTAGAATGCATAGATTGCACATTGTAAATATATTTTAAATTATAAATAGCAACAAATATCTTTTAAAAAACTGATAATTTATATTAGGATTATTGTACATATTGCTAGACACTTCTTTCTTTTGTACACAGTTCTTTTTCTCGTTTTCCCCTCTTTTTCTCATTGTTAACATCATATGACTATTCTATTCACGGCCTAAAATTATTGTATATATATGTATAGATAAATGTAAAGGCATATATGTATGACAGCGCAAGTGTCCCTCTAGGGGGACATAACGCTTTAAATAAAAAAAAAAACAAAAACATGTGGTATAAAATATAGAAAAATTGTTTTTTTTTTTTGTGTGATCGTTGTGAAAGCGGAGAATGTATTGAGTGAAGAGGAAAGAATCAGCAGCAGCAGACTATTTGGTTGAAACGAGGAAGAAGACAAGGAGGGTGCTAGTTATTAAGCCAGGAAGGTCGGGGGACCAAGTTCATTCTAACGGCCTCCCGTGTAAGACCCACTCACTCGATTATATAACTCAACAACTGTCTACAAGACTTTTTGTATACTGCGCGAGGTATGTAGCCTAGATAGAACAAATATAAGAGTCCCCTCCTGAACAAGGGAATTCTATTTTTCCAAGCCAACTTCTAAACATGGCTGTTACAAGTTTATTAATATTAAATGAGGTATTGTGATATGTATTCAGTCCATATCCGAAACAGTAATAACAATAACAAGAATATCAATTGATTTAAATATCCTGGTATCAATCAAATAAGGTTATAAGTTTCTGAAGATGAGTTTCCTTCATCTCCAGAAACCTGTAGCATTGTTTGATTGATACCAGGATATTTAAATCAATTGATAATAAAATTTATCAAGTATGAATAAAATAGCCTCATCTCCAGAAACCCCTGTGGCATTGTTTGGTTAATACCAAGAATATATTATATATATTTGAAAATATTATATAATAAATATTTAAAGTGATTGAAGGAGCTAGACAATTGACAATTGAAACAAAAATTATTGACATCTAGTCAATATTTACATTAAAAAAATAAGTAAAAAGAATGAGGATTGAAAAAGCGAGAGAATCTGAGGCAATAAAAGATGTGCTATAAGCTAGTCACGTGCGAAGGCTTCTCAAGATGTAGACAAATGTTTAGATATGTAGGTAGCTGAGAGGCTGTAGAAATATAATTGAACTCGTGAGTTTGCGAACTAAAATAAATTATTATAGAGTGCATTTTTATTGCGAGGGGAAGGTGGATCATTATTTTTTACTGTTACACGAGCTCCGTTTCTTCGACTAAGTGAAATTACATCTTCCGATTCTGTAGCACCAGTCTCCTTTGTTTACTGGCGTCTCCACAAATGTACATACAATCTGTTATTTCGTATGATGGCATAATTTGATAATATCTACTAATATTGATGTACAAGTCTGTTGTTATGTAAATATTATATACATATCGTAATTTAAACAATGTGATATGTAAGTAATAAAGTATAACGTCTTTTCTAGTTGTCTCAAAGTGACACCAGCTTGCCACTGGACACCCGAGGGATCCAGAGAGGGACAAAGAAGGGGGTTGGTCCGGATGTTGACAGTTAGTTAGGTTACAGTGGATATTTTCGGACAGGCCGCTCAGTACGAGGTTCGTTGCCATCTCACGGCGGCCCTCGTGGCTGCCGTTTTGGCTCCTCTCTGCCTCCGCGGCTTCATGCAGGACGCCGAGCTTTCCTCAGTTAATCCTCAACTTTCCCCTGGTCCTGGTGCCACGTGAGACGTACTAGGATAGCGTCTTTTGATCCCAAACTTTGTCCTTACTGTCCCGTGCGGACTTTCCACTCTGCACGCCTTGCCACTCAACCCCGACTGCTTCCAACTCACTTGCTGGCTTACCCGGGTTTACGACATACATATTTATATTTTTTGAAAATAGAGCGATCCATAAATATGATATTTTGATCCAATATATCCCTTTTTAATTAAACATATTTATATATATTTCAATTATAATTTTGAATGAACTATATGTGATCTATATAAATATATGTGATCATATTGCTTATATTTACGTTTTATTTGGAATTAAGAACATTTGTAATATCTTACAGGAATCAGACGCCTGGGAGGATTATGGCATTTGGTTGAAACATAATCCTAAAGAGGTGAGTGTTTATAGGCCGACGGATTCTTTGTTCAAAAAGACTGTGATTTAGACTTTTGAAAAAATACGAAATGGGTGAAAAAGGGAATAAAGATTGCAGTTGGCCAAATTGACCAAGTGAAGGAGAAGTCAAAGAAATATAGCAGTACAAAGCAATTACGTACCATTTATATATAACGAATGAAGACATTAAGACGTGAATGCCTCTTTTCACAAATAAATCAAACTTCTACTATCCTTACTGCGATGAAAAAATATTGGGAGAGCTTGGTTCATCAGTGGTGAATCCTTCCAGCGGTTTCGCCAATTTAATCTACCAGACCGCTTCTTTAAAGCTCTAATACTGTATTGGATCATTCTGCTTTTATATGATACACTGAAGAGTGGAATCTTAGAAATGGTATTTAAGTAAACTATGGACATAAGGACAGTATATAATTACATTTAAAAGTCCACACAATAAATAGTTCTTATATAGAAGAAGATTTAAAACTAAACCTTATTAATTGCAATATTTCGATGTGCAAGACAATCCTTCCTCCTTTCAAGGTTATACTTTGACAATAATGACAGTTGTAAACATGATACATTTTATCTGTATTTTAAATTTCCAAGATATGTGGGGTCGAACCTTTAAAAGAAGTATATATTTTAGATGTATAAATTAAAATATCATTAATAAATTAGCGCTATCTATCACTGAAGATTATAAACATATTTGTTAACGCTACTTTTCTTTTAAAATATATAATTAATATTTATTATCTACAGCCCTTATCCTACAATTCACCACTGAGGAGCCATACCTTCCCTCTTTTAATATTTATTCATTGAAATATAAGGGTTGTTTTAATATATTTTAAATATTTATTTTTAAAAGAAAAAATAGCGTTAAAATATGTTAATAATTTTTAGATATTTGTAAATTGTGTGTGTGTGTGTGTTATTTAATTGGCCAATATTTCATTTGGCAGAATTCCAATTTTTATCCAGGACGACGAAAACGCATTTATTTATATTGAGAAAGTTTATATCCTTGTGCCGTCTTATGTTATAAATATTGGTTGAAATTATTTTGCCGCTAAACACACAACAATCGACATAATACACACACAAAGCCTTTATTAGGGACATGCCCCATACAGATTCTCCCAATTGGGTAAGGTAACAATCATCTTGTGTTATTTACATAGGTAGTAAGATGGAAATTGAACTAGCTTTACTCTTCGTCTCAAAGTCATTCAATTGTTGACTGGTCCTTACATAATGATGATCTAAAAAAATGTATAGTAAGCTATTGCCTTAGATTTGTTTGCTGACATAATTTAATGAATAACACCAATTATAATGAAATATTTAAGATAAGTAAAAATTTAAGCTCGAAATTTTCTTTTACAAATAAATCAAATCTATACTGTCCTTACTACGGTGAAAAATATTGGGAGGGCTTGGCTCATCAGTGGTGAACCCTCCCAGCGGTTTCGGAAATTTAATCTACCAGATCGCTTTTTAGAGTTCTAATACTGTATTGGATGATTCTGCTTGTACGTCCAATACAGTATTAGAGCTCTAGAAAGCGGTTTGGTAGATTAAATATGCGAAACCGCTGGGAGGGTTCACCACTGATGAGCCAAGCCCTCCCAATATTTTTCATCGTAGTAAGGACAGTATAGATTTGGTTTATTTGTAAAAGAAACTTTCGTGCTTAAATTTTTACTTTTTTAATATATAGATAGCGCGTTATTTCTCTATAAATGAAATTTTTGTTTTTTAAATATTAAGTGTTTTGGGGGTAAAAATATATTTATAGATATCGCAAAAAAAAAAAAAAAAAAGGCGGCCTTAATTGAAAATTAGTTTAGTACTATTTGCACAAAAATTAAAATAATAAGTAAATTCAAAACTTGAAAAAAAAAAACGTAATAGATAATTCAATCTAAAAAGAGAACAAAATAAAATATATTTTATAGAAAACATTTATCTTTTTCATTTATTCTATTCATATATGCTACATTCTGGTATTCTTTGTTTTAAGTTTTTGTAAGTATATGATTTCTTAAGAAAAAGGAATCTCCTTATCGTGCAACTGAAAGTTGCTGATGGCTTGCGCCATCTATCGGAATAAATATCAACTATTCTCGTTGATTTTTAATTATTCCAGAATTGGCCAAATACCTATTCTTGATTAATCAAGAAAAGCTAACCACGGACGCATTTCGGACTGTTAGCCCTCATCAGCTTGGTGCAAGCTGTACCTCAACGACCAAAAAACTGGTCATTCAGGCATCCTTAACCCAGTACAATATAACATTTTTACTATTTTTTCCCATATATGATTTCTGTGCGTGTTATATTTTTATTCACCCATATCCGCTGTTAAAAGAATTCTTCTTATTAATGTTTTTAAAAATTTTAATTAACAAAATCTAATTAGAACATGATTTTATGCACAAAATAAACATGAGATATATTCTCTAATAAACTTATTATGAAAGGTTTTAATGAACATTTTAAATAATATTTGATCGCAATTATATATCGCGAATATAGAAAGAAACACGCGCTGTGGTTTATTGGAAGATGGCAGACGATGACGTCAGTGTAAAGATTTCCTTCTGGCGGCAGAAGGAAACCAGACGCCTGTAACTGTATCGGTGGGCGTATCCCTCCGCCCCACTTCCTCTCATAGTATTTTCAACTAACCAATATTGTTGATACTATAGGTTGGAACTGTTGAATGTTTATTTTTACAAACATTGTAATACTTGATTGTATAATAGAACATAACAACAACAAAAGTGTGGACCGGCTGTATTTAGAAATGTAATCAACCTATTCAGCGTGAATTTTTCTTTTTCAAAAATATATTTTTTTATCATTGTAGTAAGGATAGATATAAATTCTTTATTTTGAAAAGGAAACATTGACACTTATTTTGAAAAAAGAGCAATCCATAGAAAAATCTTTAATTAAAAAGGCATATATTGGATCAAAAAATTATTTATTTTACCAATATTTCAGCTGGCTGAACGCCAACCTTTATCAAGGTGTTATAACAATGTGTTAAAATGTTATAACAAAATGTTATAACACCTTGATAAAGGTTGGCGTTCAGCCAGCCAGCTGAAATATTGGTAAAATAAATAAGTTTTTGATCCAATATATGCCTTTTTAATTATAGACACTTATATAATTTAGAATTCTGTAATATTGAAGGTAAATTGTTGGATACCTAGTCTGATCTGACGTTGTTGTACATAAGTTTGGTTTATGGTCGGACAATTATGCTTGGTTATTGTGTAGTGTTGTACATAGTATAATATTATAGATGAAAGAGTTACGTAGATATACATTAAGAGTCTCTCTGTAAAATAAACTTGTACATAATAATTATATTTTATTTTACATTTAAGAGGCTAACTTTCGACCTAAAATCTCTTCAACATATACATACGTAAGAATATAGCTCTATAACCCATATTTGTCAAGCTTGTTGGTCTTGCTATAGAGAAATAAGCCCGTTGAAAAGATTTAAATTCTTAAACTAGTCACATTTGAATGTACATAAAATATATGCTATAAGTTTTCTTTTATATAGACTCTTAATGTATAAATTTTAAGTTTGTGGTCTGAGATTTATTGATGCAATATGTCCATTGTTTTGTTTATGGTCTTATCTACTATGTTGTAAACAATGATACATTAGTACATTGTTGTATCTGAGAATTGTTGTTTATTGCTATATCGAGACGTGTGTTGAAGAATTATTGTTGTACATCAATCATTTTTGTATTCGAATATAAATGGCTATACATTTTTTTTGTACCTAAGTCTAATTTGTAGTCTGTGAATCATTGTTGTCAATTGTTGCATTCAAGTCTTGTTTGTGACATAAGTAACGTTGTATGACTGACTTGTTGTTAGAAATGGATGTGACTTTGTTACTTAAGATTGACTTGTGGTTCATTGTTGCCAATTGTTGTACACGAACATTGCTGTGAACTGTTATATATAATTCTCGCTAAATTACTTGAAATACATCAATATTTATGTATTCAAGACTCAGATTTCAAAACGGTCACCATTTGTAAAAACAGTACTGACTATAGAAGCTCATCAAGAAAGTTTCAGGTTTAAGGTTTTGTGATCACTTGTAGACACAGTACTGACTATAGAACAGCTAGCAAAGGTTTTGTGATCACTTGTAGACACAGTACTGACTATAGAACAGCTAGCAAAGACGTTCATCAAGAAGGTTGCAGATTTAAGGTTTTGTGATCACTTGTAGACACAGAACTGACTGTAGAAAATGGCTGACAAAGAAACTCGTCAATAAAGTTGCAGATTTAAGGTTCTGTGACCATTTGCAAAAACAGCATTGACTATAGAAAGCTCATCAAGAAAGTTGCAGATTTAAGGTTTTGTGATCACTTGTAGACACAGAACTGACTGTAGAAAATGGCTGACAAAGAAACTCGTCAATAAAGTTGTAGATTTAAGGTTCTGTGACCATTTGCAAAAACAGCATTGACTATAGAAAGCTCATCAAGAAAGTTGCAGATTTGAGGTTTTGTGACCACTTGTAGACACAGTACTGACTACAGAGAATGGCTGACAAAGAAACTCGTCAATAAAGTTGCAGATTTAAGGTTCTGTGACCATTTGTAAAAACAGCGCTGACTATAGAAGCTCATCAATAAAGTTGCAGATTTAAGGTTTTGTGATCACTTGTAGACACAGTACTGACTATAGAGTAGCTAGCAAAGAGGCTCATCAATAAAGTTTCAGATTTAATGTTTTGTGATCACTCGTAGACACAGTACTGACTACAGAATGGCTGACAAACAAGTCCGTGAAGAAAGTCGCAGATTTCAAGGATCTCTGGCCACCAATCTCGGCTAATGGACCACCGATTTGTAATGAGCAAGGGACGCTCTCTCTCTCATTAATAATTCAAGGCTCGGCTTTCTCAATCTGGAGCGAGCGTCAGTCTCTCTTCATGACAACCGAGTTTCTCAAGTTGTTTGTCTTATGTTCCAAGTTGATCTATGTGATCTAGGACAAGATTGAAAGACATCTCCGACCACTATACAAAGATCCTCCAAAACATCAACAGTAAGATAACTTCATCTCAGTATGGACAGTAGAACATTCGTGCTTTAATGCTTTCATTTTTTATAAATAGATGGCACGTTATTTATTTATAAGATAACTATCTTCAATATCTTCCATTTTATCTATATCTACGATGCTGGCGTTATCTTGCCAAAATTGACTAACATAAAATGTGAAAAGCTAACCAAGTCCCATCAGGATTACGCTCTTTATTTCAACTACCTGAAGTAGATTTCTGCGAGTTTTTTTTATTTAATTCGAAAATTCATTGTCCTAATATAAAACGCTAAAAATTGTGCATGTATTTCAATACAATGCGGCTTAGTCCAAGAAGTAAAGGTGTTGTTTGTGGCTTGGAGCAGATAATGTCTTCCTGATTGCCATGAGGAAAAGACATTCTGTTTGTTGCGTTGGGAGATTTTTCCTTTTTATAAAGACGCATATAAGCCAACTAGCCTTCAAATGTATCTTATTTGAATATTTAGAAAGTTCAATGATTATGGTCGAAACAGTAAGTTTCCACCATAATCATCATTGAAATTTCTAAGTATCCAACCACGGTCCTCAGTAAACTTTACAAGTTTCTAATCATGGTCTTCACGGCGGACTTTCCATGCACTCCAAACATATTCTTCAGTGGGCTTTCCATGCACTCCAAACATATTCTTCAGCGGTCTTTCCATATTCCAAGCCTAATCTTCAGTGGGCTTTCCATGTTCCAAGTCTAATCCTTAGCGGTCTTTCCATGTTCCAAGCCTAATCCTCAGCGGTCATTCCATATTCCAAGCCTAATTTTCAGCGGTCTTTCCATGTTCCAAGCCTAATATTCAGTGGGCTTTCCATGTTCCAAGCCTAATTTCAGCGGTCTTTCCATGTTCCAAGCCTAATATTCAGTGGGCTTTCCATGTTCCAAGCCTAATCTTCAGCGGTCTTTCCATGTTCCAAGCTTAGTATTCATTGGGCTTTCCTACTTCCAAGCCTAATCTTCAGCGGTCTTTCCATATTCCAAGCCTAATCTTCAGTGGGCTTTCCATGTTCCAAGCCTAATTCTCAGCGGTCTTTCCATGTTCCAAGCCTAATCTTCAGCGGTCTTTCTATGTTCCAAGCCTAATCCTCAGCGGACTATTCATGTTCCAAACAATGTCTTCAGAGTATTTTCCATGTTTACAACAATTTTCGTAAGAGAGTTTACAGGTTTTCAAAAGCTTGTGTTGAATTTTAAAAAGACGATCATTTATTCTAAAAAAAAATTAAATATTATAATCATTAGGAAGAAATCACAACGACCTAAAGGAGTTAAGAATAATAAAAATGTCTATACCCGGATTTGTATATAAAATATAAATAAATTTTAAAATGTTTAGATGGATTATTTCCTCTTCGTCAATTTATTTGACACTGATAAAATAAATGTTCACAAACTACGTATGGAAGAAGTACTTAAAAATAATCACAAACATATTATATAAGAAATCCATAATTGAAAAATTCATGTGCAATAATAATGTTAAATAATTGATATTTCAAATGAATGAGAGAGAGAGAGATGAATACAATTTATATATGTAAAAATTGATATGCAAATATGTACTTCAAATTACATATATGCACTTCTGGGAGTACTTCTTACCACAGCTCTCGGATATTTTACATGGATATGGCTATATACAAGTATATACTTGTAGCAATTTCGTCTATTCCAAATGTTTTTATAAATTATTGATATTGCCCCCCATCAGTACCTTGTCTTAATGACCATGTTCCATTATGGAAAATCATATTTCAAAGATGCTCTGTGTTTTTGAATTTTGATTATTTTGGATGACATGCAGTTTCACTAATGTGATAAACGTTCATTTTTTTGTAATTTTTATTTTTTAATTATAGAGATTCATGTGTATATATTTCTCTGAATCTTATTGGGGCCATTGAAGTGTGGAGTTGAGAAGCAAGTTTTGCTGCTCGAGATGTCCCGCGAAATGGTCACAGATTGACTACCTGAGAGTGAAGAGGAAAGAAACACAGCGAGGGATGTCAAGGGGAGGGGAAGACAACCTAGATACAAGAAGACTCTCTCTCTCCACAACAAGGGGCTTTTCACTTTCTCTCGATAATTTGAAGGACCAAACTACCGTCTTTCTGCCTTCTTTTTAAGAACAACAACTTAGACATTCCACCTAGTTTTTAGGGGCGGATGACTTCAAGTGATTTATAAAGCTGCGGATCTTTTGCTTAGAGGAATGTTTCGATATTTTCATTTGAGAAAGAACAGGAAGTTATTGCTTTGTGTGTGTGTGTGGTGTTTCTATCTAGTGACCTAGCAAGTGTCAGAAAATGGAATATAAGCAAATAGTATATAATCTATGCATATAAATACTTCATTAAAATTAAGAATTTTAATATTTTTTTTATTTTATAAATAGAAATCAATAGAGATAAAGTCCCATTTTTTATATATAATTAATCGAAAAATTCTGCAAATCGAGAGGCATTCTTCGAAATTAAGAACGCTTTATAAACTGTGAGCTAACAAGACTATAATATCGATACTTTATGTGACTATAACTTGTACGAACGAGAATTGTAAGTCCTTTTCCGACATCTTTTCTACATGTGTAAGGAAATTTTATACTAAAACATATATATAAAATCATGTAAACTGTCGCTATTATTTTATAAATGTTGGAACCCTGACTCTCTCATTTACATGAACCTCCTTCAAGAAAATCCTCTCGGATGGATAGTTCTATTCAGTTGTTCCATGTCCATCAGAGATTTCAATGAGGATTGTCAAACTAAGATCAAAGTCGTGGATTGTTGTGAACTAATATAAAAATAGAGGTATCCTCTATTATATAATGGTCCTAATGCTTCTGTGTGCTCGATAGGTAAATGATAATAATGATAAATCATCAATAAAGGACAAGGAGGTTGTTCAAGATCTGTTTGTAAAATGGCCATTCTCCCCAGCCTATATCGATACAGAAGTAACATTCTGTCAGGTTGGTTGTTTATCTGGGAGACAAAACCTCTGTCACAGGTAAAATTTGTTATATCGATCAGTAAATCTTGAAAATTAAAATGGCCTATTTAAAATTCCATTTCGAAAAATATGGCTCCTCTTTATTTTATATAACTTCGAATAAAAGTGCCTAAGAGGAGGGGTGAAACTTATTGCCCGGATCATTCGTCTAGTTTTTATATAGTACAGAAAAAGAGAAAACCTTATGCTATTTTTTTCAAAGAAGAAATTAAAGAAAGATAGAGAGTAGGTTATTAAAAGATGGCCGATATGTAGCATGGTTATCTTGTAAGTTAATTAGAAGCTGAGACTTTGGCATCCTACATTGGAATAATGGCTTAAATTTATACATAGGAGCGGTGCATATAACGAGAAACACGTTTGAAATAGATGACTCTTTGTAATATATTATTGATTTAGTAAGTATTGATAGTTAGTTAGTGATAGTTTGTGACCTTTTACAACACACCGCTGGGATAACTTCTAATTCAACACACGTCAAGGTAAATTGCCATATTTAAACGCAACTTTCAGTTAGAGAATCTGAGGGCACGTTTCCACTACATTAATACTTGATCGAATATTCACAGCAGGTCAGGAGATTATTTGGAGTTCTAGTTTGACAGAAAGATTCAAATTGAATATTTACATAGCTACATATTGGTGACAGGATACGTATGTAAACACAACCTCTTCACTAAGTAAGAGAGTGTGTGACTGGCCATACAGAAACCCGCTATTTTCAGGAAAATGCTGCCGTACATTCGGCAGAGAGGCCTATCATAAACCTTCTAAACAAAAGGTTTCACTCTTTGGAACGTCACTAGGCACAACACTTATTTTCTCTTTTATTGGGCGGACATCGTTGGCGCAAATGGTTTATCCAGTCCATAGACGCAAGTTCTCAATGCAACATTTACTTTTTAAAAAATAAAATCCTTGGTCACACACAAAAATTTTTAAATTTTGTATCTGAATTGGACCAATGAAAGTTATTTATTTTTGAGATTGCTAAATCTTTATATATATATATATAATATATATACAACAAGACAAAGTTAGAATTCATCTATATGCTTGGAAGTCGTCCAATAGCATGCATACAGAACCGTTTGCATATAGTTTGAATGGCGGTGGAGTGTAGTGACCGTGGCTGGCAGCACGTAGTGGACAATGTGGAGTGGAACCAACAAAAGTCTAGAAGAAGAATGGGAAATGAGGGATAGGGTGAGTGTGTGGATGGCCAGAGAAGGCTGCAAACAGGAAACCGCCAGATGTGGAGGGTGGGGTCGAGTTGCCATCTGGTGTCGCGCCCAGCTGCCACCGCCTTGCCTGCCGCCAAGTAAACAGCCCTGTGTCACCGATCTCATGTCGACGGCGGTGGCTCATCCCACTCCAGGGACGATGGACACAATCCACCTAGATCTCTCCACGCAATAATGGCATCACACTCTATAGACCTTTAGTCGAAGTGACACAGAAAATTTACAGTCCACGTACTTCGATGATCATTAAAATATAATCTTTTAGCAGCACTGAAGAGCTACAGCTCGAAGAATCAAGATATATAGGTTGGTCAGGGCAGGAATAATTTTAAAAAACCTCAGTGGGGATCTGCTATTAGGAATAAGAATAACTAAAGACACTTATTCAGAACAGATGACTTATTCAGAAATGCAAATATAAATTGTAGATAACACTACATGGTTGACATGAAGATCGGTTGACAATGTTTTTGTTACAGCAAGTACACATTAGAGTGTATACATGTCAACATCTACAAATGTACCAACAGTTCGAATATTTTCTCACAGAGTGTCTTCATTACTTGCACTCAATGGTTGGACTTGTAAAATAATCGAGGGAGCTATTGATTCCTCAATTCCGGTGGTCCTGATTGCCAAAATGGTCAGTTTCAACTCCAGCCCAGCCGTAGACAGTGCGATGGCATGTTCGACCATTGCATGTCTCTCGAGTTCTTCCAGTTCACTTTCACCAGACACGGTTGCTGATAATTTGCCCTTGCTATCGGAATATCTCGAGTTGAGCAAGCGTTCTCTTAACTCTTAATGTTTGATACGAGAATTATCGGGTTTAAAGTTGACTATCTCCGAATGGTTAAGCGTGTTTTTAGCGCAGAGTTGCGTCCATGGCCTGGAGTCTAAGGACAATACGGCGGCAAAGGTGGAAGTACGGTCCGGGAGCGCATTGTCCAACAGGCCTTCAAGGCACTTACTGCCGACTTCGCCATTCCAGCTTCTCTAAATTGCACCCACTGAGGTTGTTTTGAGCATCAAGTTACTAAATTATTCCTCTTTTAAAAATATTTCAAAATACCCTCAGCCTTATTCAGTCAATATATTATAATAAATCTTTAATTATTTTTATATTAATATAAAGCAATAACGCGATATGTATATAAACAGTATAGGAATAATATAATAGGAATACAGTATAGAAAATGAAAGCATCTAAGCAAGAATGTTTCTTTGATACACAAAACAAACTTTTACTTCCCTCCCAATATTTTTTCATCGCAGTAAAGACAGTAGAGGTTTTTTTAATAATAATAATAAAAATAAAAAACATTTGTGCTTAAATGCTTCCATTTTTTTTTATTTACTTTTAAAAGTTTCTATTGTATATATATTTTTTACAATTATTTTTCAAGTTTTCGAGTCTCTCTATATTGTTCGAATTAATCGGCTTTGTGTTTAATGTTATCTCATCACTTTGCCAGATTAGGTTTCGGCTGAAAGTTTTTATCTATTCTTTAGAGAAACTTATTGTTTGCTTAATAAATGGGGTAAAAATTCCAAAAATGGTCTTCGCTTCCATCCAGGTCCTAAGCTATATTCTAAAAGTATTAGATTGAAATAAATTTGTATTTAAAAATAACAAAATGAGAATCTTCATTCTGCAATAATACACAAACAAGCAGAAAATAATAAATGTTACATCTTCATATAACTCGACTCAGGACATTACCAGGGGCTCAAATGAAGATCTGCCAATTGCTATCTGCCCACTATAGCAACAAACTACTTCTATTAAAACAGGAGTTGTTGGTCTTGGAAGACTTTCTAGTCAGAATCCTAGAGTATCCACATGGTCTTACTGACCAAAGGAATTGTCTACTGAGAGAAAGTAAACGGCGGCAAAAATCAAGATCATTCAGAATTCTTGCTGATGGTGGAGGGTATGCTGAGGTTAGGTTAATATAACACCCAAGTTTATAATATCCATAATCCTTGCTGATAAAGGGATGGACTGCTGCGGTTATACTATATAGGTACTATAAAATCTTCATAATCCCCCTTGCTGATCAAGGGATGGTGTGTTTGCTGAGGTTAGGTTGATATAACACCCAAGTTTATAATATCCATAAACCTGGCTTATGAAGGGATAATAACTTCTGAGTATATATGAGTACTATAATCTCTCCATAATCCCCCTTGCTGATCAAAGAATGGTGTGTTTGTTGAGGTTAGGTTGATATAGCGTCCAAGTTTATAATGCCCATAATCCCCTTTGTTGATAAAGGGATGGTTTTCTGAGGTTAGGTTGATACCTAAGTTTCATAATATCCATGATTCTTGCAGATCAAGGAAGCATATATTGCGGTCGGGTTGATGTCTAAGGTTTCTGCAATCCTTGCTAACCAAGTGCAGGGCGGGAGGCACCCCCGCTATCTCCCGAGCGACAACGCCCATCGTAGATAGTCGGATGTGTAGACGGCATCACAATGCTCCGATACTTGTATCTCCGCTCTCCATTCTCCACAATCCGATAGCCCTATCGCACCTGACAACTTCAAATAAACCAATACAAACAATTGGTCGACGCGCGCGCTCTTCCCATCTGCTTCATGAGCATCATCGGTTGTTACTGATCCCAAGTAGATATAGCACAGGCGATATGTCATCAGTGTTGTGATTGCTTATACTGTAACTAATTCAATCATCCCCCCATAGGTCTGATAAGTTGCAAGAGTTCGTTGTCACCAAATAACACAATTTATGCCATTGAAATCAAGTAAAACAGATAATCTGTAACGACACACTGGATAGCTACAACCAATTTTAAAATACGATCTTTTAAGAAGTTGTTCTCAATTCTTAACAACGCACAATCATTAGCTTCTTTGAAAATGTTTCAATTTTGAAGATTGTCGGTCGCTAGTTGGAACTACCGCTCTATGTACGCCACATGCCTGTATACACAAATAGAGATAGTTTGACGGTTACAAGGTGTCTTTTTCAGTCATTTGCACTCACAGGGGAGGTTGGACTCGAGTAAGAATCAATGACCGTTGAGGAAATTTATATTTTAAATTGCTCTACTGCGGGTTCGATTCTGGGAAGCCCTCCTGGACTTTACAGTTCACATATCACGGGACCTGTTTGTTTGTAATGATTGGCCATCACTTTACATAAATTCATTTTTAAAAAAGGGCAATGTAGAATATGATGGGGGGGCACGTAATTTCAATATACAATTTTGTAGATATTTAACCCATGTTCATGAGTAACTGTGTAACACTTCCCCTCAACTTCATTAAATTGCTTTCATCTATCTAAACTTTCACCACCTACTACTAAATGATTATCCAAACGTTGAATCTCCATTATCATTAGGATTGTCTGAATTTTCAACGGGCGTTGGTATAGAGAGGATCAAGAATTATCAGGAAGCAATGAATCACTATAGAATAGCTAATAAAACCATTGAGCACCAATGTTTCCTTTCCATAATAAAACAATTCTCACTGCGACGAAAATTATCGGGAGGGCCTGGCTTATCAGTGGTGAACCCTACCAGCAGTTTCGCCAAAATTTAATCTACTAGAACATTCTTTAAAGCTCTAATACGATATTGGATGATTCTGCTTATATATGTGAAAGGTGGAATCTTAATTATGGCATTTTAAACAAGCTATAGACATAAGCTTACAAGACAGTAGAATTACTTATAAATATTTGCATCGAGCAATGCTCTTCCGCAAATAATAAAGACAAGGCCAGTTAGGAATAAATTAATTATTTTCATCACAGAGTAAGGGCAATAGAAAGTTTGTTTAATTTTAGAAAAGAAAAATTCGCTATTGTTTTATTTGCTATATAGACATGGCGTGTTATTGTCTTATGATTAATTACTATAATAAACTCTTCAATTGGTTTACAAGCATTAATAGCACCACTACGAGTTTATTACATATAAACCCTACATATTTGCATATTGATTGTATATATGTTCATTTGTATATGCATTGTGACTGTTAGTCTTCGTTGATTGGTTCTTGCCTTGTATCCCTTATAGCTTGCACGTTAAAGATATAAGCATACCTATTTTTTAGTGGATTTTGGGGTTTGTGGGACCTCTATATCTAATTAATCTGTCGCCTGTAAGATGGTCTATTGCTATACCACATTTGAATAATATCCGCAACGCAATTTTTTTTACATTCAAGCTCAATTTACATATCATTACCGTTATGTGAATGCGTTAATTAAATTAATATTCTACCTAATTAGAAGGTGTATAGCTAGATGTTTTATTATATCCCAATTTCAACGTAAGTTTTCTGATTTATATCAAATATTTCAATTTGGTATCCTTAAATTATAAAATTATGAAGTTTCCATTCATTCTCTTCTAATTTGCTATAATTTCTGTTGCGTTATTATTTTAATTGAATTATTGAGTTTAGATTTTATTATAATACATTTTATAATAATATAATACAAGTATTAATATAATAGCTACGTTTTTGATAAATATCTGCAATTAACTCAATTTCATACAGATTGAGGTTTATTCTTTTAAAACTTAATTAAGTGTGTGTGTGTCTAATCTCGACTGATATATTTAAGAGTTTCCATTACTATAACTAGGTTATTTTTAAATATATTTTCAAATTATGTGAATCTATTTATGATCAATATGAGTATATATAGTTTTTGATTATATAAAAATGCTTTGTGTTATTATTGATTTAATATTTATGTGAAAAAATATATATGAACCGACATACCACACCACATTTTGCCTCTCTCTCTCTTCAGAGCTCAGTAGGAGACCGTGAGATTGACGGCCTACCTTTAAATCGACGATGATGTTATTGAAAATACTGAATTTAATACCCATTTAGATTCAAGACAAGATATTTTTGGCATCGAGACTTGATCTTAATTAGATAATTGACTTCACATATTACGCTAAAACGTTGGTAATATATAAAAGAAGTAACCAGTTGATGATAAATAAATATTTAAGAACGTTATATCCAACCTGCTATAGCTTTACCCCAATCTCCCTCCTCGGGCAATCAGAACTTGGTCAGTAATCCTGCCAAGTCACAGGCTCTTACCAAATCCCTTTACCCAATGCCGTTACCTAAATAAATATTTTCCCGTTACTCTCTTTCTAACCGGGTAATTTTCTAGCGATCACCCCGTCTATTTTTGTACCTCTCCTACCATCTTTCATTCGGACAGCTTTCCTGTTGTTGCAACAGAGCTTCCTATGTTGAAATGAAAACGTTGTTAAGGGGGTATGTGCTGGGGTTGGTAGAATGATAGTATAAGTAACTAAGGCATCATAGCTTATATAATCGCTTGAAGAGAAAATAATCAAAAGTACGAAATCGTGAGACGTAAAGTTTCTTGTAAAGTTTTTTTTTTCATTATTTAGCCGAGTTTTTGAGTATTTCTTCCTTTCTCTACAGGCAAAAATCTTTAAATAAGATCATGATTAATTATATGAAATTATCGCATCATGATTTATAATACTTATTAACGCCTAACCATTTTTTTATATAAAAGAAAATGTATGTCTAAATAATTGAAGACTCCTTTTTTGCGTTATTTATAAAAAGGAAGATTTTGGGAACACAATTTCAGCCTATAAGTGTGTCACTGATAGAAAAGAAGTTTGGGGAATGCTTCTATGTAAATATAGGTTTCTTCATGAACGATTTAATACACGCTCTGTGCATCTCTTTCTCATCTCTTTGAAATTGAAGCAGGTGGAAAGGCTGAGGTTGTTGATGGAAGTAAGGTTCTTGAGATTTCAGATGAGTGAGTTCAGCGATCCGTCGGATAGAGGTGAACACGCCTTTATAAAGAATTGAGAAGAAGATTGTGGAAGATTGACCATGAGATATATCCAAGATTATCACATATCTGTTTAGTCCAAATAATTTTACAGCAAGAGAAATTAATCACAAATAGTTGTGTGTGTTCGACATATAAAACATCATTTTGTATTGTAATATGCAAATAAGTTCATAGTTACTATATGGGAGAACACTTCATGGTAAAATTGGATATCATTTTCAACTTCTGGATATAAAAGAGTTTTCAGATTGGTTGATTGATCTATAAAATAATGAACATAAAACTTGGAAGTGTACGATAGTAGAGAAAAATTATAAGATTTATTTTTATAAAATAGCCTTTTATTTAGTGGAAATGTTATAAAGACAAAAAAGGCACTAATTAGTGGTACAGATAGAAACTGATCACGAAGTTCAACGAAAGAAGTTGACGGACATAGAGGGCCTCACACAGAGACCAATTCGATGAACGGTCTAAAAATGGAAGTGTTCTTGGAAGAATGGACGTCGGCGAGGGGCCAGTTGACCCGGAGGTCTGGGGCCAGAAAAGATACTGGGGTGATACGTCAAAGTGTGAAGCCGGAAATAAAACAGTACCTTTTCTACATACAGCGTTGTGCCACGCTATGTGTAGATAAATTGGTAGATCTACATAGAAGGCCACCACTACCAGCATTCTGCTGGATTTTAGAACCCGCGGGTAGAATTATTTCCCCATTGCCTCGATAATTGCGTAACGCAATTAATAACAATTTGGAAGAAAATATTATTTTCCTCAGGATGTTTCCCGGGTGGCCGGCGGGTTGGAGATTAAAGGTTTTGTTTTATTAATGGATTGTGTTTATTGTTTCAATGTGGCGTCCTTCGGCAAGCTTCCTTAGACACTGAACCAACTTGGACCATCCAATACACAGATTGATTAGCTTTGTTGTAGGACTTCACAGTCAACAAACAGCTCAAGATGAATCTCTCTTCATTTACAACGGCCATACATTTATTTGAATATAACTCAAATATTTCGTTGCTTTATCTTTCTCAGTTATTGTTAGAGAGAGAAAGAGGAATAATTGTGTTTATATTAATGGCAGAGAGAGCTACACTTCCCCTAAGAGATGGCTCGAAAGCAAGGGTACTCAGATTTCTCCCAGGAGTGTGGTCGTATATAAGAGGTTGGATTAGATCATGTTACTTCCATTTTACTTTTACAAAGTTGAGTTCTGAATATGTAAATAATTTTAGATAATAAAAGTTGTCACAGTTCGCGAAGTCCCACTCACTGTAAAGATATGGATTGATGTTGTTAGGAACGGTCGATGTTGTCATGAGGTTGATACCAATTCCTTCTCAAGGATTTCAAGTTGTAGATATCACTTCATCGTTAAACTGTCGCTACATGGGAATCTCTAAAATATAGAAACCACACCACCTTCAATGTACAAACCCTTTACTACAATAGGATCGGCTTGAACACACTCAATATAATAGAGCGAAAATATTTTTCAATTGAACATTGCAACTTCTTCTTTGCCATTTCTTGAGTGTCAATCAGAGAACGCACTACAAGATAATAATTTTCGACGACATATACGATTCAATCTGTGATTTGGAAGAGTTACATGACCTGAAACCTAACTGTTCTCTTTAAATATTGAGATGATCCTATGCACAAATATTATTAATTACTCCTTCCGAATTTTGTAGGTATTAATGTAGGCCCTTTGTGCTATTTATAAGTACATTTATTTATTACAAGAGCATATAAGTATTCAATTCAGATAAGTTTGAGACGCATCTATATACACACACTGTGGGTATAGGTAACATAGAATCAACCTAACTCTCACATTAATCAGTGATATTTCAACTTCTAGAAATCACGGAATGATGTCCTCTAGCAACCTTATCTTAACGTCGTGCAAATTTGATATTTACACTTGGAATTTTTCAACATTCCAAATTTAGTTATACCTAACCTTATTATGTTCTTTCTTCCGTAGTTTTCCAGACATTCGTAAGCAGGCATCTTGGCTACTGGTCAATCCTCGTTATTTGGGTCATAACCTATAATTCGGTTATACCATCATTTAGGTCAATCTTTGTAGTTACGTGTGGTAGTTGTGGTTAGAATAACTTGGCGATTTGTGAAAAGAAAATGCATTTTATTATTATTATTTTTTTGCATATATTATGAGAACACTACTAGACATGAAGTAATACATATTCAAAGAGTGTTTAGTGATTTAAAAAAAAACGTATTTTAAAGAGAGAAAGGTATGTCCCGTATGTACCATCTAAAATGATATGCGATCAACTATAGATAATTCCGTTTCACTTTTATTTAGGATTTTTCGCAGATCACTTGGGGAGAGGTAAGATAACGAGGTTCCACTCACTGTATATCAATTTTAACACCCCCCATTATTATTATTACTATTATTATAGTGTTTGAGAGCTGCAAGACCTTGACATCAGGGAACCATATCTGCGAGGGTCAGGAGCACATCAGTGCCCGGGAGTAAAGATTGAAATTGTAGATATGTGTTTTTTAATGTTTCATTTTGAAATTTTGTGAATAAGAATATGTAAATAGGAAACTCAATACACTTTTAAAAAAAGATATAACCTTTTCATGTAAAATAAAGGTATTATATATATAATCATAGAAAATTGGAAGAACGACCGGGTCAACGGTCGAGTTTGTCTCAAGTACCTAATGACGGTTCTACGAATGGATCTTCTCAAGCTTTAGAATTTACCTTAATAATGGATATATTGGTATCACAATTTATGTTATGATGGTTAGTATATGATAGGATTGATTGATGAAAGCTTCGACAGTGTAAGGCGTCTCGGCTAAATGAAACAAAATCTTTGATTTATTGAAATCAAAAGATTATTTTCAAATAATATTTACCTTAATAATGGATATATTGATATATGTCAGTATTTGTGTTATGATTATTATATGATAGGATTGATTAATGAAGGTTTCTCAAGAATAAAACTTCTCGGCCAACTGAAACAAAATCTTTAAATTATTGTGAAACTGAGAGATTATTTCTAAAATATATATTAAAATATTCTGTATATTAACTTTTCTTGTGAGTTAGTTATTTCCGGACTTTCCAGCGACTCTCTCAAGTCTCTTTCCTCAAGGAGATGATTTACAGCAATAATCTGAGGGATTATTGCTATATACAAAACTAGTTTTTACACAATAAAACTCCTATGAAAACAAGAAGTAATTAAGCTCTATAAAACATATCTCTGTGAAAAATAGACACTTCGGCCAGTTAGAGTTTTTTATTTTCTCAACATTTCAACAAAAATCTTTTGTCTTCGTCAGGAGAAATAAATAAAAATAAAGCATTTTGCAAGACGTTAAAAATTGTTCTACAGGCAACCTCTATCTTCAGATAAACAATATCTATCACCAATTAGTAGAAGGCTTTTTGCATATCAAGAATAGAAACACTAAACATTACAGGGAGATTATGTGACAATATGTGTAGTGAAGAGCTAGATGAATGTCCAGAGAAGATCTACTGAACAAGGTCACCTAAGATAATCGCTGTAATGTAGCTAAGAGAACTCCCTCTCGTGTAAATAACTATGGCATCAAGTGAACAAAGAATGTAGAACGCGCTGAGCAATTTTTAAAAAATGTTGAAGACGTGGATACTATAATGGAGGTTATTAACATCTTTGCCAAGTTTTATTTAGGCGTTTTGTGTGTTGAATTCTTCTTTTATATATACAAGAGGGTCACATATCTAGGAGGGTCTGTACAAAGTGACTCAAGTTTCCTCATTACTGTTCAGTTAGTGGTTAATTATTTATTTACCAATATATGTGTGTGTGTGGTTTAACCATTTAAATATAACAATCTTATTTCAGAACAATTAGATATAATCTAATTAAATATGTCTGAGGCTAAGAAGAGAAAAACTTTTATTCAACTAGATATAGATTGTATGTTTGAAAGGAGCAATCTTTCCGTGGATTTGAAGTATAAAAAAATATTTCTTTTATATATTCTTTATATAAATCTGGTGGATTCAGATCATATTTGAATGTCATCGTATTCTTGACTAGATTGTCATTCTTCTTCAAAGGGGGATTGTTTACTTTTGTGTTTCTTTTGACGTCTTCACGCGATTTCACCTATATGCAACTTCAAAAAGTAAAGAGTAAGTTTAGCGATTTTTTAGAATTGAATTAATGAACAGTATTTTTACTGATAGTTTACATCAGTAAAATTACTGTTCATTATTTCAATTCTAAAAAATCGCTAAACTTACTCTTTACTTTTTGAAGTTGCATATAGGTGAAATCGCGTGAAGACGTCAAAAGAAACACAAAAGTAAACAATCCCCCTTTGAAGAAGATTGACAATCTAGTCAAGAATACGATGACATTCAAATATGATCTGAATCCACCAGATTTATGCTGTATGCTTCTTTGATGAACTAGCTTTGATTATGTGAATAGTAATATATGTAAATATATATTCCCATATAAATGCCTATTGTAACGATTTCTAAATATCTATCGTAAAGATAGAGGCTGCCTGGCCGGCATTCATAGTTCTTCAAATAAAAGACACTTCGGCCAGTAAATCTTTTTATTGTCTCTTTTTTTTATATATATATATAAAGATTTACTGGCCGAAGTATCTTTTATTTGAAGAAATAATTCTAAATATCTGTTGTATAAATACGATAATAAATAAATAATTATTAAGAAATATTCTAGATCAGAAAAATATTGTCCATTTATTTCGATGATCAGATTGTCAATCTTCTTCAAGGGGGGATTGTTTACTTTTGTGTTTCTTTTGACGTCTTCACGCGACTTCACCTATATGCAACTTCAAAAAGTAAAGAGTAAGATTAACGATTTTTTTTTAGAATTAAAATAATAAACAGTATTTTTCTTATGTAAACTATATGCTTTGAAGATGATATAGATAGAAATGGATTGCTAAATACTTTTAAAACATATGATTACATATGATTGAAATAAAAACAGACTGATTAGGGGAGCTACGTAATTTTGTGTGTAAGTTTTGGTCAGAAGACAAAAGAAAGAGGTATTGGATGTCCAGAAAATGTCCCACAGCAAGAAGCTGTCGCCAGCTGTTAGCCCAGGAATGTCTGAAAGGGTGGGTGCGGGGGAACAATGCTGGTCTCCCTTTGTCGCCTCCCGCGGGTACCGGTGGCCATTGCCGCCCGAGCTGTAGATAAAACCCCGGCGGCTCCCATCGCCTCGATTTCAATATAGCAACGTCT
>CP092864.1:52830462-52915625 GCA_030710605.1 Cordylochernes scorpioides
GATAACATCACGCACATGGCTATGACAATTGAAATATATTTATTGAGAGATCTCTCTCAGTGCACAACACATACATCTTCTTCTTTCTTATCTCCACTCAATCATATTAGGGTATCAAGCTTGTAAAGCTTGACAACCATCATGACTGGGTGAAGTATAATGCATCTGTCTTTGTCATTAAGACTGGGAGCACTACTCAGTGGCAGGCCTACTTAGCTCCAAAAGTAATGGCCGCCTCTGACATGAGGAACAGACGCCATGTGCAGCCGCTCCTAACATGGAGTACAAACGCTGCTCATCCTGTATCCCTGGATTAGGAGCCCTTTACAGGGTACTATCAGCAGGGCCAGCTGAGCCCAGGTTTTTTAGTGAGCTTGTTACTGCTCCCCCTCCTCCTTTTTCATCCGGGCTTGGGACCGGCAAAGGCGGAGTTCGACTCACACATGGTTATAATGAATAAGATTTTAAAAACCACACCTATCATCTTTCTTAGCTTTAAGTTAAGGAGATTCCTCCGAAACCTCAGCTTGTTTTATGTTCGTTAATGATGACAGAATTGACGCTCACAGAAATTTATGTCATTGATTATATTATTGAGCGTCATACACACAAATGTTTTATTAGGATAAATACATATTTACATCTTCATCATGGGAGGCTCTCCGACTTAGAGAGAATCCACCTACATTCTCAGGGGTAGGATATTCTTCAATTCCTCGATTCTATTCTCAGGAAGAACTGGACTCTATATATAGAATCAGTTAGAATTTTACACTTCCCAGAAAGCAGATAATCATTTTGTTACTTGCGCTCATTGGTGGCTTGGACATATGCGATGATCCGAGTTTATTAAAGTACTTTATTTAATTTTGAAATATTTCAAAGCAATCTTCCAACCTGGGTCGGGGGATTGTTAAAAGTTTCTCCCTCCACATAAAATACGTTCGAAAAATATTCTCTCGCGAATCTACACTAAAACTGAAATTTTGTTAAAGTGTCAATCACAAAAAAATACTATAAAACGACGAATAGAATGGACATTATACGTCATTGTGAGTGTAATTTCTCTGGGTCGTATTTTCTCTACTCTTAATTTATAACTGTAACGTGTTGTGTGTGTTTCACACTGCTATTTCAAAATATTTAAATAAATACAGACCGTCGAAAATGATTATAATCATATATCAAGAAATTCCTATCATAAAAAAAACTGTTGCCATAAATATATAGTAATAATATATTCATAATAATTGATATTAGTTGAAAATTTTGATGGTCGAACATTTACCTGAGTAGCTCACATTAATTTAAAATACGATTAGCAAACGCATTTATGATATGCCTCAAAAAACAATAATTTGGGGGTTGAAACGAACAAATAACCAATCTGCCATACCATGGTTTAAGGCTATGGTCCTTATCGGTACAGGGTGTTGGCTTCGATTTCATAACTTCCTACGGGAGGGATTATGAACTTGACTGAAACTGCCAAAAAGGTACTTAAGCTGGTGAAGTGGTAGGGCTTCCATGCCATGGTTTAAGGCTATGGTCCTTATCAGTACAGGGTGTTGGCTTCGATTTCATAACTTCCTACGGGAGGGATTATGAAATCGACTGAAACTGCCAAAAAGGTACTTAAGCTGGTGAAGTGGTAGGGCTTCCATACTATGGTTTATTGTCGGTACAGGGTGTTGGCTTCTATTTCATAACTTCCTACGGGAGGGATTATGAAATCGACTGAAACTGCCAAAAAGATACTTAAGCTGGTGAAGTGATAGGGCTTCCATACCATGGTTTAAGGCTATGGTCCTTATCGGTACAGGGTGTTGGCTTCGATTTCATAACTTCCTACGGTAGGGATTATGAAATCGACTGAAACTGCCAAAAAGATACTTAAGCTGAGGAAGTGGTAGGGCATCCATACTATGGTTTAAGGTTATAGTTATTGTCGGTACAGGGTGTTGGCTTCTATTTCATAACTTCCTACGGGAGGGATTATGAAATCGACTGAAACTGCCAAAAAGGTACTTAAGCTGGTTAGTGGTAGAGCTAATTGTAGGCCAGAATACAGTATATTGTAAAAAGTGGGAGAATGATATTCATAGGCGTTTTTATCCCATTTTATAAAAAGGAGAAGTGTTTTTATTACTCATGAGTAACATCCTCGTTTTATTGCTCGTCGAAATATCGAAATAAAAAAATCCCGTATGGTGTTCCAAGATACGCTTCATTTGATAAAGGTATGTTTAGATTTCAATATATTGTGGCGAAGAAATAATTTCTTATTTAATTTAATATTATTCAATGAAAATATTCAACAGATTATAAAAATATATATTACTCTGTATTTGTGAAATCATCTTTAAAATATTTCTTTGCTTGCTTGTTCAAGATTCCCTAGATGTAGATAGTTGGTAATTAATTTGTTAATATTTGTCGACTGGTCGTGGTGACGTCATCAATAAATACTTTCACATCTCCAGATATACAAAGACTTGATTTTGTACGCTAAAATATTATTTAAAGAGATAGATCCCAACGCAGCTATTGTGCCCCACGCAGAGAGTGTCCGGGGTGGAAGAACCACCAACCCACCAATTACCTGCTAAAATAAGCCACCATGTCGCAACACTGTGTTTTCGCACATTGTTGGGACACCCTTCCCCGAAGTCATTTCAGAATATTCCCTCTTTTTTAAAGAGAGGGCTACGGTTTCGGCAAGTAGTGGAGTAGCATTGGCAATCGTACCCTCTTAATGATAAATTCACGTAACTTCAGAAAAATATGTTTAACCATTATAAATAAGACACTATGTGAACAAATAATGATCATTATAATTAGTGCTTATAATGATGATATATTTTCTCGCAAAAAATCTCTAATTATAATTATACTAGAAGATGATCCGGCTTCCCCTAGGTTTCCCCCCGCATGGATGTTTGCCAAACGAATATTGTTTTGATAAGCCATCGAAAAGTTTTTCTAAATAGACTCACACTTTATAGAGAGGGGAGTTTATTTAAAAACATTATTATATAATTTTAAAAATGTATATATTAATAAATCTCCCGTATAATATATTTATATAAATATTTTGTGGGTGAAGTTAAAAAAAAAAATTACAATAAATTAATAGATAAAAGAATATAAATATATGGAACGCTTCACAATTTTTCGTGTCATCCCAACGCAGGTGCCATACTATTCTTCTCTATATCGTTCTAATTTTAGTATATGTATCGACGAACAAGCGTGTACGTATATAAGCATGTATTTATATATGGTGATATTTGAAACTGACCAGAATAAAACATAACCAAATTTGAAACAAACCAAACGAGGGCTCTTAGGGGTTTTAAATATAAGATAGTATTATACCAATACTCTTATGATACATTTCCACGGATAGATTGCTCTATTTTTTGTGCTTACATCATTTAATAAGCCCGCTACATCGTTCCCAGTGTACGGTGGACTATGCTGAAGGACACAACAGAGTTTAAAAATCAAATAGATTAAGTTCTAAAACTCCTTTTCTGCGGTAACGGAGGCCTTCTAATACAAGTTTGTCCTGAGCCTGGAGGTGACGGGGGATTAACGAAGGCTATCTGATTGTCAGGAAGAAGTTTCTTCGTCGTTTTAGAAGCCTTCTCAAATGTACATAATTCCTCATAGTCACTTTGCTTATATAAAGTTGAACCTCCATGAGAGAACACTCTCACTAGAGGGCACTTTCTCTCTAAAAAGGACAGTTTTCATCATAAAAATTATTATTTTTACTAATTAACTCTCTCTGCTCTTCTATAAGAGGACATCTTCTTAAAGAACACTTTGTCTTTGCAACTAGGTGTTGTTCTTTACAGAGAGGTTCTTCTGTATTCTCCTTTTACTGTGTCTCTTAGATTAGTATGTTTATTATTATATATGGTGTGTGTGACGGAGATGTGTGTGTGATAATATTTTTTAAAATTTTAATATCAAGCTGTGAGGCCTGGCGTTTGCAAAGATGACACCAGGGGGTATGAGGCAAGATTCAGTCGAGTTCAACGGCTGTCTGTAACTTTGGGACGTTGCACTGCAGGAATGTTTCTCCTGCTCGGCTTACGGATTCGTTAGCTTCGTTCTGATTGATTTCGTGTGGATGACACAAAACTTATTTAAAGATGTTTACAGTACCTTGACTGATTACATATATACTGCCAGTTTTTGCGAACCAGTGTATTCGGGGGATTGAAACCCGTATTGAACAGGTTTGTAAATTAAATTTTATTATTGATTCAAGACTTACACAAGTCTAATCTCGCTCACTAGTGAATGCAAATGGGCTCTGGCATCATCTGAATTTAAATTCGAACTGTTTTACAAATGTATGTACTTACAGTACAAGTACTCACAATCCTATACTCACTATCATAGCTTGGATTACACATGTCTGTCATTTGGATTCTAGATAGGAAGAGTCTACGACCCCTGGGGGTACCTCCAGGATCGATACATGGCAGGGTTTACAGAAGTGTGTGTAGGTATATATAAGACTTTACAGAATAACTTGGAAGAGCGTACACAGAGAGGACTAGGTGTTGTGCGAGGGACCTAGAAGCCGTACTGGGCATCACAGTCACAATAGTGGATCTCTACTAGGGCCACGAGGAGGAAGACGGGCGGGCGGCCAGAGGAAGCGAGGCAGGAAGGGTGACGTGAGGCGGCAATATGGCGGTAGATCACGCCCGCTAGAGGGCGCACCCCGCGCCCCGCCCGGCTGTTGTCGTGGGAGAGATGTCGCGGCGGTAGGGCCCGCCTGCTCACCGTGGTGGATGCCAGAGGTACGTTCTTCTTCCTTACCTCCCCCACTCTCCTGTTGCGGGTCCTCCGACACACACGTTCGTACTGTCCCCTTGTCACACTTCATTATTAGACAAATAGTATTATTCCAAAACTCTACAGGGATCCTTTGACTAACCAGCCTCCGTCTTTGTATACCGATAGTAGCCTTACATGTATGTCTCCCACTAGCTGTGTACGAAGGATGTTCTCCAAACAGAACTAGATGGCCTCGTGACAGCAGAATGAATCCTTCGCTATAGAAATGGAATCAATCAAATCGTTCAGTCAGCGCGCGTGTCGGCCCTCCCCCAAATCCAAACAAACCACCAATCCATCTGACAAAACTTTATTTGACCAACTCAGCCATATTCGAGGGATGACAAAGGAGAATTTGTGACAAATTTGCCGAGGAGGAAGTAGCGGGGCGTGGCTGCCGTCCACCCTCGCCGAGTGTCATCACCGTACTTGCCGCATCTTTGATCTGGCCCCACACAGGTGTGCACATAGGCCCCGTTGATACACTTACCGCGGCGTTACATCTACCGCCCCGTTACATCTACAACAGCGAGACTACTGTGAAAGAAAGATCGTCAGTCACATGTTTGGATACAAGTCGCATTTTCACACCGACCATAGCGACGACACCGCAGCACAATGAACTACAACAAGAGTGCGACATGTTTCACGGCGATATACATGTACCTTATCACACGGCGTTACATGTGCTACAGCGCTACAAGTACCGCGGATGTATCTCAAGCCAGGGTAGATACACATATGCCATCACAGCACCATATACCACAGAAACATGTATCACATGGTACTATATCACCATGAGCTCGTACCACTATATACCGCAGCATAAGGTTCTTTACACAAGATGCCATAACACCATAAGCCACAGCACAAAGTATCATATTACCTTGTACTACAAACAAGATACTATAGCATAAGATACTTTAGCACCATGAACCATAGAATTATGTACTAGAGTACTATCTATCATAGCACTAGGGTCCTACAGTACCAGATCACCATGTACCACAGCAAAAGGTCTAATGCCACCATATATCACAGCTGACGATACTATAGAACCATTTACCATAACACACCATACCATCAGGTCCCATAGTACCACAACACAAGACACCATACCATCAGGTACCATAGTACCACAACACAAGACACCATGCCATCAAGTACCATAGCACCATATATCACAACACAAGGCACCATACCATCAGATACTATAGTGCCCTGTACCACAACACACCATACCATCAGGTACCATAGCACCATATATCACAACACAAGACACCATACCATCAAGTACCATAGCACCATATATCACAACACAAGGCACCATACCATCAGGTACCATAGTACCACAACACAAGACACCATACCATCAGGTACCATAGCACCATATATCACAACACAAGACACCATACCATCAGGTACCATAGTACCCTCTACCACGACCCCATAGCGCCATATACGCCAGTACAACAACACCACGATCCATAGCACCATGTACCACCACAGCACAGTGCTATGAACCACATGCCTCACTTCCCAGAACCTATCATGCAGCAGCACGGTAGCTGCACGCCATGCGCCCATAGTTTATTAATGGCAGGGGCTGTATTGATGGCCGGGTCGATCCACCGCGTGGAATAGAGAATTCCTGGAATATTGATAGAGACTCACCGGCGTTATGTGGAGGAACCACCTGCAGTGTGTGCAGCCACCGAGGAGATAGACATTGGGTTCACAAAAATTGAATCTCATTTGGGTTTCAACTCTGATTCACAATTAACAGTCCGAAAATATATTGACTGCCCTATCTACGAAATTAGTTGGAAATTTCTCATTGAACTCAGCACAAGCCATTCTCAGGCTACTGTCTTTAGATACAGTTTATGAATCACATTTTTCCCGCTCAGAGTTTCAATATTTGTCGGTTGTGTATACATGCTCTTCAACTGTCAAAAAAAACTTCCGAGCTTTTGTTTAGCAAATTTATTTTATTATCGTTGTCAATCCTGTCTCAATAGGGAAAGTTACTATAAACTTAAAAATTATCAAAACTTCACCACATATATGTATGCTTTGATTTTTAAAAATGAATTATAGGTTTCAGAGCAATAATTATAGAGGGGGGAGGGTGATCTATATTAATTTTAAATAAGTTGTTTTTTTTTTTTTATAGAGAACTACCTAGAAGTAGGCTTTCATCTGAGGAGGGACTAGATAAGGACAATTCACTTTTTTTTTTTGGTTTTACAAGAGTGGATGCTTATAGAAATGATCGTTAGTAAGAAAAGTCGCTTATGGCAATTTTATTGCAGTTTTCTTTACGTATATTAAATGCAGGGTTCTATTTACAACGTCGTTCTTATTTTTTAATTTGTCAATAGCCTTAGACCGATAGGCGCACTTCAGATTTACTTTTTCCCAGATCGGATTGTCTCCAAGCTTAATTGGAACTGTTCTGATAATGTCAGGCTGGGATCCCCCGCAGTACCTTGGACACTCTACACTGGACAGTTTTCATCACCAAAATTACCATTTTTACTATTTAACAACACACACTCTCTTCGGTAAGAGGACACCTCTCCCTAAAAGATCCTTTTTCTCTGCAACTATGTATCCTTTACAGAGAGTTTCTACTGTAATTATTTATTTGAGAATTGCATCTTCCGGAACCTTCCATTGATTGCTTTGTAAGGTCGTTCATATGTTTACAGATATAAATCGCATTTTATGTAATTTTATTATTCAACTAAGTTTCTCTCTGAAGTACTTTTTTGCTTGAGTTAGAATATAACATATGGAATGTACTAATCAAGTTTTTATATATATAACACAAACAAAAATAAAATTTTACCCGGGTATTTGGCGACTTCTGTACGCTCTCTCTTTCCAGGAACCTGGGTTCAATAAATAAATTAAAGTAATTTTTCTCTTTCCTTACACACATAAACATAAAATTCTTTTGTCTCTAGGAAGTCTGATATATGAATTGTCTTGATGAGAGTAATATAATGTTTTATATACAATACATGTATTGATATTTAAATTTTTGTCACTCTATTTCAATAATTTACATTTTTCTATATAGTTATAATGTTCTGTAATTTTATAAAGACATTTCTTTCATGACTGAAAGAATTTTCTAGGCTGAAAGTTAGGGAGGAAGTACAAACGATGCATTAGCTTAACTAAAAATATTATTTTGAGCAATATATTTCTTATGATATTTGATAATAAATATCATATATATGAAACATATTGCCAAAAATAATAGTTATTTTATCGAGAGATAGATGGAAATTATAAGTTCAATAACTAACGAGGGCCATTCGAGTCCCAAAATACGGACAACTCAGAAACAATACCTTGGTTTCATCACATTGCTGGTGTCGAGAAGTCTGTGAGTCATCCTGCTGTCTTGGGGAGTCTGCTGACATGTGGACAATACGGTGGGTGGTGGTGTCTTTAGCTGTGCTGGTGCACATCCCCTCTCTATACCTAGCATACTCATGTAGGTGGATCATTATGTTGATTTTATACAACTAGGACCCGGGATGCAATCCTACATTGAACATTTTTATTCAAAATTTTGTGTTTAAGTGAATTGATTTAATGATATAATAACATTGTCAATAAGCCCCAGTAACCAAAAAGAATAATGGGATACTTTATGTAAACGCACCAAATCAAACAATTCCCTAATTTCTTTTTTATTTTTCAACCTTTAAAACTTTCGTTAAACTTTCTTTTTCATTAATAAACGCGAGAAGTAAAGATAATCTTTTATATATACAAATAAGTATGTAAATAACAAACAAATAGTGCAATAGTTATCTATTAATATCTCATTCTACAAAATATTTTGTATATATTATATATTTATAAAGATTATTTTTACGTTTGGAGTATATTTGTTTTAAAAAAATGAATATTTATCGAGAGAGAAATCTTCAATAAAATTCAATTGAAAGAATTAACACGCAATAAAAAAAAGTTTGAATTCATTGTTTGAATTCAAAAGGTTCATTCATTAAAAAATCGTTAACTAAACTGTTTTCTATAGATTTAGACATTTGGTGATGGAATTACAATAAAGTCAGTTACAAACCTCATCACGGTCATGTGTGTAGTAAAGGAAATATAAGTGAATTCTCAATAAAAAGGAGAGTGTCCGAGACTTCTAACGGGGATGGGTGGGTGTATTGGGATCATCAATTGACGGCGGCCCATTGTTTGTCAGATAGCATCTCCGCGATGGGAAACCTACCCAGATACCCTTCACGGCCACTTAGTACCTGCCAGTCTGGGAACTCCGAGATTACTCACTCTTATTCCGGACCTTATGCAAATCTACAATGTTCCACTTCATTCAGGAGTATTTTACATATATATAGAAAAATAGACTTATAATTGTTGTTGTTATAGTGTCTAATGAAGAGCCTCAGATGTCTCCATACATCTCTATCTTGGGTGTATGAAGCTGCTGCTCTGAGTCCATGTCAATACTACATGTCAGACTTATAATTAAAGAAGATGTTTAAAGTATTGATCGCATACAGTCTTAATTAAACGCATATAGTCTTAACAAGGGGATTCTAAAGTTTTTGTTGAATTTGAAATTACCGAGGTGATTTTTTTTCTTTCGTTTTGGAATATTTAATACAATGTATAGAGTTTATTTTAAATGTTTTTAAAATTGCTTTTATATTATTAACATTATGTTCTCTGGGTCAAAATTATGACTCTGGCAATATATATTAGAAACTAAGCTTTTATCTAGAGAATTCTGTCTTTTATTATTGAGAAAATAAAGAGAACACGACAATATATTGAATGATTGAAAAGATGTTTGTTTTAGATATTTTATATAAAAGACAATTACAAGAAAACATACATACTGGATTGGGAAATATGCAAATATGAAAGAACATCTCGAGGTTTGTGGGATGGAAATTATAATCGTAATAAATGGAAGAGCAGTTAAACAGGAATTTGCATATGTGATCAAAATTCTTAAGTATTGATGAAAACTGTAGTTCACTAGGTCACTATTTGGAAGTCTACGTGGAAGATTAGCTGACCATCGGTAAGAAAGAGTTGTTAGGTAGAAGACGTTGCTATATTGAAATCGAGGCGATGGGAGCCGCCGGGGTTTTATCTACAGCTCGGGCGGCAATGGCCACCAGTACCCGCGGGAGGCGACAAAGGGAGACCAGCATTGTTCCCCCGCACCCACCCTTTCAGACATTCCTGGGCTAACAGCTGGCGACAGCTTCTTGCTGTGGGACATTTTCTGGACATCCAATACCTCTTTCTTTTGTCTTCTGACCAAAACTTACACACAAAATTATGTAGCTCCCCTAATCAGTCTGTTTTTATTTCAATCATGTTTTAAAAGTATTTAGCAATCCATTTATATCTATATCATCCTCAAAGCATATAGTTTACATAAGAAAAAAAAAAACACTTTTCATTATTCCAATTCTAAAAAATCGCTAATCTTACTCTTTACCTTTTTGAAGTTGCATATAGGTGAAGTCGCGTGACGTTTTTGAAGTTGCATATAGGTGAAGTCGCGTGAAGACGTCAAAAGTAAACAATCCCCCCTTGAAGAAGATTGACAATCTGATCATCGAAATAAATGGACAATATTTTTCTGATCTAGAATGTTTCTTAATAATTATTTATTTATTAGCGTATTTTTACAACAGATATTTAGGAATCGTTACAATAAGCATTTATATGAGAATATATATTTACATATATCACTATTTACAAAATCAAAGCTAGTTTATCCTAACCTAGTTCAATAAGAGAAGTATAAGTCTATTACCCCCCATCATAAATTCAGTCTAGAATACGATATGACATTCAAATATGATCCGAATCCATCGGATTTAGATAAAGAATATATAAAAGAAATATCTTTATACTTTAAGTCCATGGAAAGATTGCTCCTTTCAAACATACAATCTATATCTAGTTAAATAAATATTTTTATCTTTCTAGCCCCTCGAATATATTTAAAATTAGATTATATCTAATTGTGCTGAAATATTTTTTTTATGTTTAAATGGTTAAGCCATATATTGGTAAATAAATAATTAACCACTAACTGAACAGTAATGAGGAAACTTGAGTCACTTTGTACAGAACCTCCTAGATATGTGACCCTCTTGTAAATATATAAAAGAAGAATTCAACACACAAAATGCCTAAATAAAACTTGGCAAAGATGTTAATAACCTCCATTATAGTATCCACGTCTTCAACATTTTTTAAAAATTGCTCAGCGCGTTCTACATTCTTTGTTCACTTGATGCCATAGTTATTTACACGAGAGGGAGTTCTTAGCTACATTACAGCGATTATCTTAGGTGACCTTGTTCAGTAGATCTTCTCTGGACATTCATCTAGCTCTTCACTACACATATTGTCACATAATCTCCCTGTAATGTTTAGTGTTTCTATTCTTGATATGCAAAAGCCTTCCACTATTTAGTGATAGTGTTTTATTTAGCATTATGACTTCTTGTTTTTATAGGAGTTTTATTGTGTAAAAAATAGATTTGTATATAGCAATAATCCCTCAGATTCTTGCTATAAATCCCCTTGAGGAAAGAGACTTGAGTTGCCGGAAATAACTAACTCGAGAAGGGTTAAAATACAGTATTTTTATATTCTCTTTTAAAATAATCCCTCAGTTTCACAATAATTCAAATATTTTGTTTCAGTTGGCCGAGGAGTTTTATTCTGCAGAAACCATTATCAATCAATCCTATTATATAATAATCATAACACAAATTCTAAGATATATTATTATATCCATTATTAAGGTAATAATTATTTGTTAAAAATCTTTTGATTTCAATAAATCAAAGATTTTGTTTCATTTAGCCGAGACGTATTACTCTGTCGAAGCTTTCATCAATCAATCCTATCATATACTAACCATCATAACATAAATTGTGATACCAATATATCCATTATTAAGGTAAATTCTAAAGCTTGGGACGATCCATTCGTAGAACCGTCATTAGGTACTTGAGACAAACTTGTCCATTGACCCGGTTCATCCAAGATTATTATTGAGTTTCCTATTTACATATTATTATTTACAAAACATCAAAATAAAACATTAAAAACATATATCTACAATTTCAAATTTTACTCCCGTTCACTGATGTGTTCCTGACCCTCGCAGATATGGGTTCCCTGATGTCAAGGTCTTGCAGCTCTCAAACACTATAATAATAGTAATAATAATAATAGGGGGTGTTAAAATTGATATACAGTGAGTGGAACCTCGTTATCTTACCTCTCCCCAAGTGATCTGTGAAAAATCCTAAATAAAACTGAAACGGAATTATCTATAGTTGATCGCATATCATTTTAGATGGTACATACGGGACATACCTTTCTCTCTTCAAAATACGTTTTTTTTTTTTTAATGACTAAACACTCTTTGAATATGTATCATTTTGTCTAGTAGTGTTCATAATGTATGCAAAAAATTAATGAAAATGTTTTTTATTTTTTAACAAATCGCTAACTAATTCTCTAGCCACAACTACCACACGTAACAACAAAGATTGACCTAAATGATGGTATAACCGAATTATAGGTTATGACCCAAATAACGAGGATTGACCAGTAGCCAAGATGCCTGCCTACGAATGCCTGGAAAACTAAGAAATAGAGAACACATAATACGGTTAGGTATAACTAAATTTGGAATGTTGAAAAATTCCAAGTGTAAATATCAAATTTGCACGACGTTAAAATAATGGTGATAGAGGACACCATTCCGTGATTTCTAGAAGTTGAAATATCACTGACTAATGTGAGAGTTAGGTTGATTCATTGTTACATATACCCACAGAGTGTGTATATAGATGCGTCTTAAACTTATCTGAATTGAATACTTATATACTCTTGTAATAAATAAATATATTTATAAATAGCACAAAGAGGGCCTACATTAATACCTACGAAATTCGGAAGGAGTAAATATCGGTATTTGTACATAGGATCATCTCAATATTTACACAGAACAGTTAGGTTTCAGGTTATAGAACTCTTCCAATTTACAGATTGAGTCGTACATATCGTCGAGAGTTATAATCTTGTAGTGCGTCCTCTGATTGACACTCTCAAGAAATGGCAAAGAAGAAGTTGCAATGTTCAATTAGAGATTGTTTTCGCTCTAATATATTGATTTTGTGTGTGTTCAAGCCGATCCTAAATGGGATTGTACACTGAAGGTGGTGTGGTTTCTATTTTAGAGATCCCCATGTAGCGACAGTTTAACGAAAAAGTGATATCTACAACCTGAAATCCCTGAGAAGAAACTTTGTATCATCCTCATGACAACATCGACCGTTCCTAACAACATCAATCCATATCTTGACAGTGAGTGGGACTTCGTGAACTGTACCAGCTTTTATTATCTAAAATTATTTACAAATTCAGAACTTAACTCTGTAAAAGCAAAATGGAAGTGACATGATCTAATCCAACCTCTTATATACGACCACACTCCTGGGAGAAACCTGAGTACCCTTGCTTTCGAGCCATCTCTTAGGGGAAGTGGAGCCCTCTCTGCCACTAATATAAACACAATTATTCCTCTCTCTCTAACATAAACTGAGAAAGATAAAGCAACGAAATATTTGAGTTATATTTAAATAAATGTATGGCCGTTGTAAGTGAAGAGAGATTCATCTTGAGCTGTTTGTTGACCGTGAAGTCCTACAACAAAGCTAATCAATCTGTGTATTGGATGGTCCAAGTTGGTTGTTCAGTGTCTGGGGAATCTTGCCGAAGGACGCCACATTGAAACAATAAACACAATCCATTAATAAAACAAAACCTTTAATCTCCAACCCGCCGGCCACCCGGGAAACATCCTGAGGAAAATAATATTTTCTTCCAAATTGTTATTAATTGCGTTACGCAATTATCGAGGCAATGGGGAAATAATTCTACCCGCGGGTTCTAAAATCCAGCAGAATGCTGGTAGTGGTGGCCTTCTCTGTAGATCTACCAATTTATCTACACATAGCGTGGCACAACGCTGTATGTAGAATAGGTACTGTTGTATTTCCGGCTTCACACTTTGACGTATCACCCCAGTATCTTTTCTGGCCCCAGACCTCCGGGTCAACTGGCCCCTCGCCGACGTCCATTCTTCCAAGAACACTTCCATTTTTAGACCGTTCATCGAATTGGTCTCTCTGTGTGAGGCCCTCTATGTCCGTCAACTTCTTTCGTTGAACTTCGTGATCAGTTTCTATCTGTACCACTAATTAGTGCCTTTTTTGTCTTTATAACATTTCCACTAAATGAAAGGCTATTTTATAAAAATAAATCTTATAATTTTTTTTCTGTACTATCGTACTATTTCCCAAATTTTATGTTCAATATTTTATAGATCAATCGACCAATCTGAAAACTCTTTTATATCCAGAAGTTGAAAATGATATCCAATTTTACCATGAAATGTTCTCCCATATAGTAACTATGAACTTATTTGCATATTACAATACAATATGATGTTTTATATGTCGAACACACACAACTATTTGTGATTAATTTCTCTTGCTGTAAAATTATTTGGACTAAACAGATATGTGATAATCTTGGATATATCTCATGGTCACTCTTCCACAATCTTCTTCTCAATTCTTTATCAAGGCGTGTTCACCTCTATCCGACGGATAACTGAACTCACTCATCTGAAATCTCAAGAACCTTACTTCCATCAACAACCTCAGCCTTTCCATCTGCTTTAATTCTAAAGAGATAAGAAAGAGATGCACAGAACGTGTATTAAATCGTTCATGAAGAAAACCTATATTTATATAAAAGCATTCCCCAAACTTTTTTTCTGTCAGTGACACACTTATAGGCTGAAATTGTGTTCCCAAAATCTTACTTTCATAAATAACGTAAAATACGAATCTATTTATTAGTCTATTTAATTATTTAGACATACATTTTCTTTTATATAAAAATGGTTAGGCATTAATAAGTATTATAAATCATGATGTGCGATAATTTCATATAATTATTAATCATGATCTTATTTAAAGATTTTTGCCTGTAGAGAAAGGAAGAAATACTCAAAAACTCGGCTAAATAATGAAAAAAAAAAACTTTACAAGAAACTTTACGTCTCACGATTTCGTACTTTTGATTATTTGCTCTTCAAGCGATTATATAAGCTATGATACCTTAGTTACTTATACTATCATTCTACCAACCCCAGCACATACCCCCTTAACAACATTTTCATTTCAACATAGGAAGCTCTGTTGCAACAACAGGAAAGCTGTCCGAATGAAAGATGGTAGGAGAGGTACAAAAATAGACGGGGTGATCGCTAGAAAATTACCCGGTTAGAAAGAGAGTAACGGGAAAATATTTATTTAGGTAACGGCATTGGGTAAAGGGATTTGGTAAGAGCCTGTGACTTGGCAGGATTACTGACCAAGTTCTGATTGCCCGAGGGGGGAGATTGGGATAAAGCTATAGCAGGTTGGATATAACGTTCTTAAATATTCATTTATCATCAACTGGTTACTTCTTTTATATATTACCAACGTTTTAGCGTGATATGTGAAGTCAATTATCTAATTAAGATAAAGTCTCGATGCCAAAAATATCTTGTCTTGAATCTAAATGGGTATTGAATTCAGTATTTTCAATAACATCATCGTCGATTTAAAGGTAGGCCGTCAATCTCACGGTCTCCTACTGAGCTCTGAAGAGAGAGAGAGGCAAAATGTGGTGTGGTATGTCGGTTCATATATATTTTTTCACATAAATATTAAATCAATAATAACACAAAGCATTTTTATATAATCAAAAACTATATATATTCATATTGACCATGAATAGATTCACATAATTTGAAATATATTTAAAAAGAACCTAGTTAGTAATGGAAACTCTTAAATATATCAGTCGAGATTAGACACACACACACACACACACTTAATTAAGTTTTAAAAAAGAATAAACCTCAATCTGTATGAAATTGAGTTAATTGCAGATATTTATCAAAAACGTAGCTATTATATTAATACTTGTATTATATTATTATAAAATGTATTATAATAAAATCTAAACTCAATAATTCAATTAAAATAATAACGCAACAGAAATTATAGCAAATTAGAAGAGAATGAATGGAAACTTCATAATTTTATAATTTAAGGATACCAAATTGAAATATTTGATATAAATCAGAAAACTTACGTTGAAATTGGGATATAATAAAACATCTAGCTATACACCTTCTAATTAGGTAGAATATTAATTTAATTAACGCATTCACATAACGGTAATGATATGTAAATTGAGCTTGAATGTAAAAAAAATTGCGTTGCGGATATTATTCAAATGTGGTATAGCAATAGACCATCTTACAGGCGACAGATTAATTAGATATAGAGGTCCCACAAACCCCAAAATCCACTAAAAAATAGGTATGCTTATATCTTTAACGTGCAAGCTATAAGGGATACAAGGCAAGAACCAATCAACGAAGACTAACAGTCACAATGCATATACAAATGAACATATATACAATCAATATGCAAATATGTAGGGTTTATATGTAATAAACACGTAGTGGTGCTATTAATGCTTGTAAACCAATTGAAGAGTTTATTATAGTAATTAATCATAAGACAATAACACGCCATGTCTATATAGCAAATAAAACAATAGCGAATTTTTCTTTTCTAAAATTAAACAAACTTTCTATTGCCCTTACTCTGTGATGAAAATAATTAATTTATTCCTAACTGGCCTTGTCTTTATTATTTGCGGAAGAGCATTGCTCGATGCAAATATTTATAAGTAATTCTACTGTCTTGTAAGCTTATGTCTATAGCTTGTTTAAAATGCCATAATTAAGATTCCACCTTTCACATATATAAGCAGAATCATCCAATATCGTATTAGAGCTTTAAAGAATGTTCTAGTAGATTAAATTTTGGCGAAACTGCTGGGAGGGTTCACCACTGATAAGCCAGGCCCTCCCGATAATTTTCGTCGCAGTGAGAATTGTTTTATTATGGAAAGGAAATATTGGTGCTCAATGGTTTTATTGGCTATTCTATAGTGATTCATTGCTTCCTGATAATTCTTGATCCTCTCTATACCAACGCCCGTTGAAAATTCAGACAATCCTAATGATAATGGAGATTCAACGTTTGGATAATCATTTAGTAGTAGGTGGTGAAAGTTTAGATAGATGAAAGCAATTTAATGAAGTTGCGGGGAAGTGTTACACAGTTACTCATGAACATGGGTTAAATATCTACAAAATTATATATTGAAATTACGTGCCCCCCCCCCATCATATTCTATATTGCCCTTTTTTTTAAATGAATTTATGTAAAGTGATGGCCAATCATTACAAACAAACAGGTCCCGTGATATGTGAACTGTAAAGTCCAGGAGGGCTTCCCAGAATCGAACCCGCAGTAGAGCAATTTAAAATATAAATTTCCTCAACGGTCATTGATTCTTACTCGAGTCCAACCTCCCCTGTGAGTGCAAATGACTGAAAAAGACACCTTGTAACCGTCAAACTATCTCTATTTGTGTATACAGACGTGTGGCGTACATAGAGCGGTAGTTCCAACTAGCGACCGACAATCTTCAAAATTGAAACATTTTCAAAGAAGCTAATGATTGTGTGTTGTTAAGAATTGAGAACAACTTCGTAAAAGATCGTATTTTAAAATTGGTTGTAGCTATCCAGTGTGTTATTACAGATTATCTGTTTTACTTGATTTCAATGGCATAAATTGTGTTATTTGGTGACAACGAGCTCTTGCAACTTATCAGACCTATGGGGGGGATGATTGAATTAGTTACAGTATAAGCACTCACAACACTGATGACATATCGCCTGTGCTATATCAACTTGGGATCAGTAACAACCGATGATGCTCATGAAGCGGATGGGAAGAGCGCGCGCGTCGACCAATTGTTTGTATTGGTTTATTTGAAGTTGTCAGGTGCGATAGGGCTATCGGATTGTGGAGAATGGAGAGCTGAGATACAAGTATCGGAGCATTGTGATGCCGTCTACACATCCGACTATCTACGATGGGCGTTGTCGCTCGGGAGATAGCGGGGGTGCCTCCCGCCCTGCACTTGGTTAGCAAGGATTGCAGAAACCTTAGACATCAACCCAACCGCAATATATGCTTCCTTGATCAGCAAGAATCATGGATATTATGAAACTTAGGTATCAACCTAGCCTCAGAAAACCATCCCTTTATCAACAAAGGGGATTATGGGCATTATAAACTTGGACGCTATATCAACCTAACCTCAAAAAACACACCATTCTTTGATCAGCAAGAGGGGATTATGGAGAGATTATAGTACTCATATATACTCAGAAGTTATTAGCCCTTCATAAGCCAGGTTTATGGATATTATAAACTTGGGTGTTATATCAACCTAACCTCAGCAAACACACCATCCCTTGATCAGCAAGGGGGATTATGAAGATATTATAGTACCTATATAGTATAACCGCAGCAGTCCATCCCTTTATCAGCAAGGATTATGGATATTATAAACTTGGGTGTTATATCAACCTAACCTCAGCATACCCTCCACCATCAGCAAGAATTCTGAATGATCTTGATTTTTGCCGCCGTTTACTTTCTCTCAGTAGACACTTCCTTTGGTCAGTAAGACCATGTGGATACTCTAGGATTCTGACTAGAAAGTCTTTCAAGACCAACAACCCCTGTTTTAATAGAAGTAGTTTGTTGCTATAGTGGGCAGATAGCAATTGGCAGATCTTCATTTAGCCCCTGGTAATGTCCTGAGTCGAGTTATATGAAGATGTAACATTTATTATTTTCTGCTTGTTTGTGTATTATTGCAGAATAAAGATTATCATTTTGTTATTTTTAAATACAAATTTATTTCAATCTAATACTCTTAGAATATAGCTTAGGACCGAGCTGGATGAAAGGCCATTTTAAAAATCTTTTACCTCATTTATTAAGCAAACAATAAGTTTCTCTAAAGAATAGATAAAAAAACTTCCAGCCGAAACCTAATCTGGCAAAGTGATGAGATAACATTAAACACAAAGCCGATTAATTCGAACAATCTAAGGAGACTCGAAAACTTGAAAAATAATTGCAAAAAAAAAAAATCTACAATAGAAACTTTTAAAAGTAAATAACAAAAAAAAAATGAAAGCATTTAAGGACAAATGTTTTTTTATTTATTATTATTTAAAAAAAAAACTCTACTGTCTTTACTGCGATGAAAAATATTGGGAGGGAAGTAAAAGTTTGTTTTGTGTATCAAAGAAACATTCTTGCTTAGATGCTTTCATTTTCTATACTGTATTCCTATTATATTATTCCTATACTGTTTATATACATATCGCCTTATTGCTTTATATTAATATAAAAATAATTAAATATTTATTATAATATATTGACTGAATAAGGCTGGGGATATTTGAAAATATTTTTTGAAAGAGGAATAATTTAGTAACTTGATGTTCAAAACAACCTCAGTGGTTGCAATTTAGAGAAGCTGGAATGGCGAAGTCGGCAGTAAGTGCCTTGAAGGCCTGTTGGACAATGCGCTCCCGGACCGTACTTCCACCTTTGCTGCCGTATTGTCCTTAGACTCCAGGCCATGGACGCAACTCTGCGCTTAAAACACATTTAACTATTCGGAGATAGTCAACTTTAAACCTGATAATTCTCGTATCAAACATTGAGAGTTAAGAGAACGCTTGCTCAACCAGAGATATTTAGATAGCAAGGGCAAATTATCACCACCGTGTCTGGTAAAAGTGAGCTGGAAGAACTCGAGAGACGTGCAATGGTCGAACATGCCATCGCACTTTCTAGGGCTGGGCTGGAGTTGAAACTGTCCATTTTGGCAATCAGGACCACCGGAATTGAGGAATCTATAGCTCCCTCGATTCTTTTACAAGTCCAACCCTCACCATTGAGTGCAAGTAATGAATGCACTCTGTGAGAAAAAATTGATCTGTTTGTAAAGGTGTAGATGTTGACATGTATACACTCTAATGTGTACTTGCTGTAACAAAAACATTGTCAACCGATCTTCATGTCAACCATGTAGTGTTATCTACAATTTATATTTGCATTTCTGAATAAGTCATCTGTTCTGAATAAGTGTCTTTAGTTATTCTTATTCCTAATAGCAGATCCCCACTGAAGTTTTTTAAAATTATTCCTGCCTTGATCAACCTATATCTCTTGATTCTTTGAGTTTTATTCCTTCAGTGCTGCTAAAAGATTATATTTGAATGATCATCGAAGTACGAGGACTGTAAATTTTCTGTGTCACTTCGACTAAAGGTCTATAGACTATAGAGTGTGATGCCATTAGTGCGTGGAGAGATCTAAGGTGGATTGTGTCCGTCGTCCCTGGAGTGGGATGAGCCACCGCCGTCGACATGAGATCGGTGACACAGGGCTGTTTACTTGGCGGCAGGCAAGGCGGTGGCAGCTGGGCGCGACACCAGATGGCAACTCGACCCCACCCTCCACATCTGGCGGTTTCCTGTTTGCAGCCTTCTCTGGCCATCCACACACTCACCCTATCCCTCATTTCCCATTCTTCTTCTAGACTTTTGTTAGTTCCACTCCACATTGTCCACTACGTGCTTCCAGCCACGGTCACTACACTCCACCGCCATTCAAACTACATGCAAACGGTTCTGTATGCATGCTATTGGACGACTTCCAAGCATATAGATGAATTCTAACTTTGTCTTGTTGTACATATATATATATAATTATTTAGCTATCTCAAAAATAGATAACTTCCATTGGTCCAATTCAGATACAAAATTTTAAAATGACCAGGGATTTTATTTTAAAAACTAAATGTTGCATTGAGATGAAGAGAACTCGCATCATTGGACTGACTAAATCTTTAGCGCCAACGATGTCCGTCCAATAAAAGAGAAGATAAGTGCTGTGTCTAGTGACGTTCCAAACTAGAGTAAAACCTTTTGTTTAGAAGGTTTATGATAGGCCTCTCTGCAGAGTGTACGGCAACATTTTCCTGAAAATGGCAGGTTTCTGTATGGCCAGTCACACACTCTCTTACTTAGTAAAGAGGTTGTGTTTTTTCACATAGGTATCCTGTCACCAATATGTAACTATGTAAATATTCAATTTGAATCTTTCTGTCCTGTTAGAACCCAAAATAATCTCTTGGCCTGCTGTGAATATTGGATCAAGTGTTAATGAAGGGGAAACGTGCCCTCAGATTCTCTAACTGAAAGTTGCGTTTAAATATGGCAATTTACCTTGACGTGTGTTGAATTAGAAGTTATCCCAGCGGTGTGTTGTAAAAGGTCAAGTAAGTAACTATCAATACTTACTAAATCAATATTATATTACAAAGAGTCATCTATTTTAAACGTGTTTCTCGTTATATGCCACGCTCCTATGTATAAATTTAAACCATTATTCCAATGTAGGATGCCAAAGTCTCAGCTTCTAATTAACTTACAAGATAACCATGCTACATATCGACCATCTTTTAATAACCTATTCTCTATCTTTCTTTAATTTCTTCTTTGAAAAAAATAGCATAAGGTTTTCTCTTTTTCTGTACTATATAAAAACTAAACGAATGATCCGGGCAATAAGTTTCACCCCTCCTCTTAAGCACTTTTATTCGAGGTTACATAAAATAAAGGGGAGCTATATTTTTCGAAATGGAATTTTAAATTAGGTCATTTCAATTTTTAGGATTTACAAATCGGTATACCAATTTTACCTGTGACAGAAGTTTTGTCTCCCAGATAAACAACCAACCGGACATAATGTTACTTCTGTATCGATATAGGTCTGGGAGAATGGCCTTTTTTCAAACAGATCCTGAGCGACGTCCTAGTCCTTTATTGATGATTTATCATCATTATCATTCACCTGTCGAGCAGACAGAAGCGTTAGGAGCATTATATAATAGAGAATATCTCTCTTTTTATATTAGTTCACAACAATCCACGACTTTGATCTTACTTTGACAATCATCATTGAAATTCCTGAGATGGACGTGAAACAACTGAATAGAGCTATCTAGCCGAGAGGATTTCTTGAGGGAGGTTCATGTTAATGAGAGAGTCAGGGTTCCAACATTTATAAAAATAGCGACAGTTTACATGATTTCATATGTTTTAGCATAAAATTTCCTTACACATGTAGAAAAGATGTCGGAAAAGGACTTACAATTCTCGTTCGTACAAGTTATAGTCACATAAAGTATCAATATTATAGTCTTGTTAGCTCACAGTTTATAAAGCGTTCTTACTTTCAAAGAATGTCTATTGATTTGTAGAATTTTTCGATTAATTATAAATAAGAAATGGGACTTTATCTCTATTGTTGTTGTTGTTGTCGTGTCCAAAGAAGAGTCTCAGATGTCTCCATGCATCTCCATCACAGCAGCAGCAATATCCACTATCTTGGGTGTGTAAAGCTGCTGCTCTGGGTCTAAGTCGATTTTCTGCAAGGCTGCGGCTATTGCTGGGCATGAGAATATGTGAGTAGGTGTTAGTTCCACACCAGGACAATTGTTGCACGCTTTATAAGTTCTTGTGCCATCTGGATGTATTGTCATTCCTTTATGGTGTTTTGTTCTAAGTCTTGTTATGGTTTTTGTCAGTTTTCTCTCAGAGTTTATTTCACATTTTTGATCTTTTCTTATTTTTTGTTTGATTATCTTGTATTTTGCCAAAGCATCAGCGTCAAATACTGACATTTGTTCTTTCCTTTGGCTCAGCTTTCTGGCTTCCTTTGCCAATTCATCTGCCATTTCATTACCCTCAATCCCAACATGGGCAGGAATCCATTGTAGAATGCAGTTCTTCTCCAATGTTTCCAGTTGGGTAAGTAATGAGTGTATTTTCTGCGTGATTCTAGTATTGCCCTTCTGAATTGCTTCTAGAGCGGATCTGGAGTCGCTGTATATTATGATTCCTTCTGCTTGATGCAGGGATGGTTGGTTCAGGCATACATCAAGGGCTTTCCAGATAGCTGTCAGTTCACAAGTGAAGTTTGACGAAATCTTTCCTGCTCCTTCTTTGATTTTGATGTGTGTTCCATCTTGGAGTATTATGTTAATTCCGGCCCCTCCATTACTCAGAGTAAGGTCTGATGATCCATCTGTGTATGCTAATAAATAATTTTTCTGATCATATAAATCAATTGTATCAAGTCCCTTCTTTTTAAGTATGGTTTTGTTCTCTTTTTTATTGCAGGGTTCGTTCAGGTTGAGATTGATGATGATATTTGAAGGTAATGTGGTAGGAAATGTTGGTTCTTAATGAATTTGAAAGTCACTGTGTTTCATGTTTATGCCTTTTCTAATGTTGTTGTCGTACTGAAGTGTTGAAGATCTTTTAAGTCTTTCTTTTTGTGTCCAGTTTAAATAGGTTCTATGGGATATGTGTTCGGCTTTTTTACTTTTTAAGCTATTTGTGAATTTTATTGTTTTTAATTGTCTTCTGCTTTCGAGTAGGTCTAGGCCACATTCTCTTTGAATTTTCTCATTATTGGTGGAAGAAACAGCATTTATCTCTATTGATTTCTATTTATAAAATAAAAAAATATTAAAATTCTTAATTTTAATGAAGTATTTATATGAATAGATTATATACTATTTGCTTATATTCTATTTTCTGACACTTGCTAGGCCACTGCAAAAAATAACCAACAAAACTTCCTGTTCTTTCTCAAATGAAAATATCGAAACATTCCTCTAAGCCAAATATCCGCAGATTTATAAATCACTTGAAGTCATCCGCCCCTAAAAACTAGGTGGAATGTCTAAGTTGTTGTTCTCAAAAAGAAGGCAGAAAGACGGTAGTTTGGTCCTTCAAATTATCGAGAGAAAGTGAAAAGCCCCTTGTTGTGGAGAGAGAGAGAGTCTTCTTGTATCTAGGTTGTCTTCCCCTCCCCTTGACATCCCTCGCTGTGTTTCTTTCCTCTTCACTCTCAGGTAGTCAGTCTGTGACCATTTCGCGGGACATCTCGAGCAGCAAAACTTGCTTCTCAACTCCACACTTCAATGGCCCCAATAAGATTCAGAGAAATATATACACACGAATCTCTATAATTAAAAAATAAAAATTACAAAAAAATTAACGTTTATCACATTAATGAAACTGAACGTCATCTAAAATAATCAAAATTCAAAAACACGGAGGATCTTTGAAATATGATTTTCCATAATGGAACATGGTCATCAAGACAAGGTACTGATGGGGGCAATATCAATAATTTATAAAAACATTTGGAATAGACGAAATTGCTACAAGTATATAGCCAATATCTATGTAAAAGATCCGAGAGCTGTGGTTAGAAGTACTCCCAGAAGAGCATATATGTAATTTGAAGTACATATTTGCATATCAATTTTTACATATATAAATTGTATTCATCTCTCTGAATTATCAATTATAATTATTATTGCATTTTTCAATTATGGACTTCTTATATAATATGTTTGTGACAATTATATTAAATATTGCTTCCATACGTAGTTTGTAAACATTTATTAATGTCAAATAAATTGACGAAGAGAGGAAGTAATCTCTCTAAATATTTTATAATATATTATTATTTTTTATATACAAATCCCCGGGTAGTAATTTGTATTATTCATTACTCATTAGATCGTTGTGTTTTGAAAAAGGTATCTATAGTTTATTAATGATTATAATATTTACAGGTTTTTTTTTTCGAATAACTGATCGTTTTTTTTTTAAATTGAATACAAGCTTTTGAAAACCTGTAAACTCTCTTAGTAAAATTGTTGTAAACATGGAAAAAACTCTGAAGACAGTGTCTGGAACATGAAAAGTCCGCTGAGGATCATGACACTTGGAAAGTCCGCTGAAGATTAGGCTTAGAACATGGAAAGACCGCTGAAGATTATGTTTGGAACATGGAAAGACCGCTGAAGAATATGTTTGAAACATGAAAAGACCGCTGAGGATTATGTTTGGAACATGGAAAGACCGCTGAAGATTATGTTTGGAACATGAAAAGTTCGCCGTTATAAACTTGTAAAGTTTATTGGAGACCATGGTTGGACACTAGTAAAGTTTACTGAAGACCGTGGTTGGATACTTAGAAAATCCAATGATGATTACTTACTGTAAATAATGATAACTTTACTGTTTCGATTCTGATAGTATGCAAATAAGATACATTTGAAGGCTGGTTGGCTTATATGCGTCTTTATAAAAAGGAAAAATCTCCCAGCGCAACAGACAGAATGCCTTTTCCTCATGGCAATCAGGAAGACATTATCTGCTCCAAGCCACAAACAACACCTTTACTTCTTGGACTAAGCCGCATTGTATTGAAATACATTCACAATTTTACAATTCGCAATTTTTAGCGTTTTACAAGTTATATTAGGTGTAAATTAGGCCAATGTGAATTTTCGAATCAAATAAAAAAAAACTCGTAGAAATCTACTTCAGGTAGTTGAAATAAAGAGCGTAATCCTGATGGGACTTGGTTAGCTTTTCACATTTTATGTTAGTCAATTTTGGCACGATAACGCCAGCATCGTAGATTTAGATAAAATGGAAGATATTGAAGATAGTTATCTTACTTATAAAGAAATAACGTGCTATCTATTTATAAAAAAATGAAAGAATTAAAGCACGAATGTTCTACTGTCCATACTGAGATGAAGTTATCTTACTGTTGATGTTTTGGAGGATCTTTGTATAATGGTCGGAGATGTCTTTCAATCTTGTCCTAGATCACATAGATCAACTTGGAACATAAGACAAACAACTTGAGAAACTCGGTTGTCATGAAGAGAGACTGACGCTCGCTCCAGATTGAGAAAGCCGAGCCTTGAATTATTAATGAGAGAGAGAGCGTCCCTTGCTCATTACAAATCGGTGGTCCATTAGCCGAGATTGGTGGCCAGAGATCCTTGAAATCTGCGACTTTCTTCACGGACTTGTTTGTCAGCTATTCTGTAGTCAGTACTGTGTCTACAAGTGATCACAAAACCTTAATTCTGCAACTTTCTTGATGAGCCTCTTTGTCATCCATTCCGTAGTCAGTACTGTGTCTACAAGTGGTCACAAAACCTTAATTCTGCAACTTTATTGATGGGCTTCTATAGTCAGTACTGTGTCTACAATTGATCACAAAACCTTAAATCTGCAACTTTATTGATGGGGTTCTATAGTCAGTACTGTGTCTACAATTGATCACAAAACCTTAAATCTGCAACTTTATTGACGAGTTTCTTTGTCAGCCATTCTCTGTAGTCAGTACTGTGTCTACAAGTGGTAACAAAACCTTAAATCTGCAACTTTCTTGATGAACTTCTTTGCTAGCTATTCCAGAGTCAGTACTGTTTTTACAAATGGTGACCGTTTTGAAATCTGAGGCTTGGTTATATAAATATTGATGTATTTCAAGTAATTTAGCGAGAATTATATATAACAGTTCACAGCAATGTTCATGTACAACAATGGGCCACAAGTCAGTCATACAACATTACTTATGTCACAAACGACTTGAATGCAACAATTGACAACAATGATTCACAGACTACAAATTAGACTTAGGTACAAAAAAAATGTACAGCCATTTATATTCGAATACAAAAATGATTGATGTACAACAATAATTCTTCAACACACGTCTCGATATAGCAATAAACAACAATTCTCAGATACAACAATGTACTAATGTGTCATTGTTTACAACATAGTAGATAAGACCATAAACAAAACTATGAACACATAACATCAATAAATCTCAGACCACAAACTTAGAATTTATGCATTAAGAGTCTATATAAAAGAAAACTTATAGCATACATTTTATGTACATTCAAATGTGACTAGTTTTCGAGTTTAATACTTTTCAACATGCTTATTTCTCTATAGAAAGACCAACAAGCTTGACAAATATGGGTTATAGAGCTATATTCTTACGTATGCATATGTTGAAGGTATTTTAGGTCGAAAGTTAGCCTCTTAAATGTAAAATAAAATATAATTATTATGTACAAGTTTATTTTACAGAAAGACTCTTAATGTATATCTACGTAACTCTTTCATCTATAATCTTATACTATGTACAACACTACACAATAATCAAGAATAATTGTCCGACCATAAACCAAACTTATGTACAACAACGTCAGATCAGACTAGGTATCCAACAATTTACCTTCCATATTACAGAATTCTAAATTATATAAGTGTCAATGTTTCCTTTTTGAAATAAAGAATTTCTACCTATCCTTACTACAATGATAAAAAAAATTATTTTTGAAAAAGAAAAATTCACGCTGAATAGGTTGATTACATTTCTAAATACAGCCGGTCCACACTTTTGTTGTTGTTATGTTCTATTATACAATCAAGTATTACAATGTTTGTAACAATAAAGACAAACATTTCAACACTTCCAACCTATAGTATCAACAATATTGGTTAGTTGGATATACTATGAGAGGAAGTGGGGCGGAGGGATACGCCCACCGATACAGTTACAGGCGTCTGGTTTCCTTCTGCCGCCAGAAGGAAATCTTTACACTGACGTCATCGTCTGCCATCTTCCAATAAACCACAGCGCGTGTTTCTTTCCATATTCGCGATATATAATTGCGATCAAATGTTATTTAAAATGTTTATCAAAACCTTTAATAATAAGTTTATTAGAGAATATATCGCATGTTTATTTTGCATAAAATCATGTTCTAATTAGATTTTGTTAATTAAAATTTTTAAAAACATTAATAAGAAGAATTCTTAACAGCGGATATGGGTGAATAAAAATATAACACGCACAGAAATCATATATGGAAAAAATAGTAAAAATGTTATATTGTACTGGGATAAGGATGCCTGCATGTCCAGTTTTTTGGTCGTTGAGGTACAGCTTGCACCACGCTGATGAGGGCCAACAGCCCGAAACGCGTCCGTGGTTAGCTTTTCTTGATTAATCAAGAATAGGTATTTGGCCAATTCTGGAATAAAATTAAAAATCAACGAGAATAGTTGATATTTATTCCGATAGATGGCGCAAGCCATCAGCAAATTTCAGTTGCACGATAAGGAGATGCCTTTTTCTTAAGAAATCATATACTTACAAAAACTTAAAACAAAGAATACCAGAATGTAGCATATATGAATAGAATAAATGAAAAAGATAAATGTTTTCTATAAAATATATTTTATTTTGTTCTCTTTTTAGATTGAATTATCTATTACGTTTTTTTCACTTTTAAATTTACTTATTATTTTCATTTTTATGCACATAGTACTAAACTAATTTTCAATTAAGGCCGCCTTTTTTTTTTTTTGCGATTTCTATAACTATATTTTACCCCCAAAACACTTAATATTTAAAAAACAAAAATTTCATTCATAGAGAAATAACGCGCTATCTATATATTAAAAAAGTAAAAATTTAAGCACGAAAGTTTCTTTACAAATAAACCAAATCTATACTGTCCTTACTACGATGAAAAATATTGGGAGGGCTTGACTCATCAGTGGTGAACCTTCCCAGCGGTTTCGCAAATTTAATCTACCAGATCGCTTTTTAGAGCTCTAATACTGTATTGGACGTACAAGCAGAATCATCCAATACAGTATTAGAACTCTAAGAAGCAGTCTGGTAGATTAAATTTCCGAAACCGCTGGGAGGGTTCACCATTGATGAGCCAAGCCCTCCCAATATTTTTCACCGTAGTAAGGACAGTATAGATTTGATTTATTTGTAAAAGAAACTTTCGAGCTTAAATTTTTACTTTTCTTAAATATTTCATTATAATTGGTGTTATTCATTGAATTATGTCAGCAAACAAATCTAAGGCAATAGCTTACTAAACATTTTTTAGATCATCATTATGTAAGGACCAGTCAACAATTGAATGACTTTGAGACGAAGAGTAAAACCAGTTCAATTTCTATCTTACTACCTATGTAAATAACACAAGATGATTATTACCTTACCCAATTGGGAGAATCTGTATGGGGCATGTCCCTAATAAAGGCCTTGTGTGTGTGTGTATTATGTCGATTGTTGTGTGTTTAGCGGCAAAATAATTTCAACCAATATTTATAACATAAGATGGCACAAGGATATAAACTTTCACAAAATAAAATAAATGCGTTTTCGTCGTCCTGGATAAAAATTGGAATTCTGCCAAATGAAATATTGGCCAATTAAATAACACACACACAATTTACAAATATCTAAAAATTATTAACATATTTTAACGCTAGTTTCTCTTTAAAAATAAATATTTAAAATATATTTCCACAACCCTTATATTTCAATGAATAAATACTGAAAGAGGGAAGGTATGGCTCCTCAGTGGTGAATTGTAGGCTAAGGTCTGTAGATAATAAATTTTAATTATATATTTTAAAAGTAGCGTTAACAAATATGTTTATAATCTTCAGTGATAGATAGCGCTAATTTATTAATGATCTTTTAATTTATACATCTAAAATATATACTTCTTTTAAAGGTTCGACCCCACATATCTTGGAAATTTAAAATACAGATAAAATTTATCATATTTACAACTGCCATTATTGTCAAAGTATAACCTTGAAAGGAGGAAGGATTGTCTTGCACATCGAAATATTGCAATTAATAAGGTTTAGTTTTAAATCTTCTTCTATATAAGAACTATCTATTGTGTGGACTTTTAAATGTAATTCTACTGTCCTTATGTCCATAGTTTACTTGAATACCATTTCTAAGATTCGACGCTTCAGTGTATCATATAAAAGCAGAATGATCCAATACAGTATTAGAGCTTTAAAGAAGCGGTCTGGTAGATTAAAAATTGGCGAAACCGCTGGAAGGGTTCACCACTGATGAACCAAGCCCTCCCAATATTTTTTCATCGCAGTAAGGATAGTAGAAGTTTGATTTATTTGTGAAAAGAGGCATTCACGTCTTAATGTCTTCAATCGTTATATATAGATGGTACGTAATTGCTTTGTTCTGCTATATTTCTTTGACTTCCTTCACTTGGTCAATTTGGCCAACTGCAATCTTTATTCCCTTTTTTACCCATTTCGTATTTTTTCAAAAGTCTAAATCACAGTCTTTTTGAACAAAGAATCCGTCGGCCTATAAACACTCACCTCTTTAGGATTATGTTTCAACCAAATGCCATAATCTTCCCAGGCGTTCTGATTCCTGTAAGATATTACAAATGTTCTTAATTCCAAATAAAACGTAGATATAAGCAATATGATCACATATATTTATAGTTTATTCAAAATTATAATTGAAATATATATAAATATGTTTAATTAAAAAGGCATATATTGGATCAAAATATCATTTTTATGGATTGCTCTATTTTCAAAAATATAAATATGTATGTCGTAAACCCGGGTAAGCCAACAAGTGAGTTGGAAGCAGTCGGGGTTGAGTGGCAAGGCGTGCAGAGTGGAAAGTCTGCACGGGACAGTAAGGAGGTCCGTACGTCTGACCTCACGGACAATACAGCAGCTACTGGACATGCCTCTCAAATTTTAATGACCGATATGTCCTCACTTCTTTTTTCTAGATTTAATTCATTTTGTCTCCTCTCTAATTGTAAATACGCTGCTGTATCACCTCATAAGCATAAATAAGTAAGGACAAAGTTTGGGATCAAAAGACGCTCTCCTAGTACGTCTCACGTGGCACCAGGACCAGGGGAAAGTTGAGGATTAACTGAGGAAAGCTCGGCGTCCTGCATGAAGCCGCGGAGGCAGAGAGGAGCCAAAACGGCGGCCACGAGGGCCGCCGTGAGATGGCAACGAACCTCGTACTGAGCGGCCTGTCCGAAAATATCCACTGTAACCTAACTAACTGTCAACATCCGGACCAACGCCCCTTCTTTGTCCCTCTCTGGATCCCCCGGGTGTCCAGTGGCAAGCTGGTGTCACTTTGAGACAACTAGAAAAGACGTTATACTTTATTACTTACATACCACATTGTTTAAATTACGATATGTATATAATATTTACATAACAACAGACTTGTACATCAATATTAGTAGATATTATCAAATTATGCCATCATACGAAATAACAGATTGTATGTACATTTGTTGAGACGCCAGTAAACAAAGGAGACTGGTGCTACAGAATCGGAAGATGTAATTTCACTGAGTCCAAGAAACGGAGCTCGTGTAACAGTAAAAAATAATGATCCACCTTTCCCCCGCAATAAAAATACACTCTATAATAATTCATTTTAGTTCGCAAACTCACGAGTTCAATTATATTTCTACAGCCTCTCAGCTACCTACATATCTAAACATTTGTCTACATCTTGAGAAGCCTTCGCACGTGACTGGCTTAGAGCACATCTTTTATTGCTTTAGATTCTCTCACTCTTTCAATCCTCATTCATTTTTTTTATGTAATATTGACTAGATGTCAATAATATTTGTTTCAATTTTCAATTGTATCGCTCATTCAATTACTCTAAACAATTCAAACAATTAAATTGATTCTTCTAATCAATTGTTACGGAAAGAAAAAAATAAAGATTTAAATAAAGAGTAGTTGAAATGTGTAGGGAAATGTATACATTTATATTTAAATAAAAAGGCATATATTGGATCATAATATGCCTTTTAATTTGAATATTTATTTATGGATTGCTCTATTTAAAAAAATACATTTATATATGTACAAATTTCTTCAGCAAGGGAGGCTACCCCGCCTTGAGAGAGTTCTCCTCCAGATAAGGTCTTCTTGAACACTCCTCAGTTCCACACCGAGGAAGTACTTATAGATGCGCGACTTGGCAGAAGCCAGGATGGACAGGGCGTCATCGTCCAGGCCTTCAATTACTCTAAATATTTACTATAGATATTTCCCACACATATATGATATATTCTGGGTATTGTTATTACTGTTTCAGATATGAACTAAATACCTATCACAATACCCCTTTTAATATTAACAAACTTGTAACAGTCATGTTTAGAAGTTGGCTTGGAAAAATAGAATTCCCCTTGTCCAGGAGGGGACTCTTATATTTGTTCTATCTAGGCTACATACCTCGCGCAGTATACAAAAAGTATTGCAGACAGTTGTTGAGTTATATAATCGAGTGAGTGGGTCTACACGGGAGGCCGTTAGAATGAACTTGGTCCCCCGACCTTCCTGGGTTAATAACTAGCACCCTCCCCGTCTTCTTCCTCGTTTCTACCAAATAGTCTGATGCTGCTTATTCTTTCCTCTTCACTCAATACATTCTCCGCTTTCTTCTATACCACATGTTTTTTTTTTTTTTTATTTAAAGCGTTATGTCCCCCTAGAGGGACACTTGCGCTGTCATACATGTATGCCTTTACATTTGTCTATACATATATATACAATAATTTTAGGTAGAATAGTCATATGATGTCAACAATGAGAAAGAGAGAAAAATAAAAACGAGAAAAGAACTGTGTACAAAGAAAGAAGTGTCTGTCAATATATACAATAAGCATAATATAAATTATCGTTTTTTTAAAAGATATTTGTTGCTCTAAAATTTAAAATATATCTATAATGTCTAATCTAATCTCTCTACGATCTCAATTTCGCATTGTCTTTCCAAAGTACACACACAAGAAGTTTATAAGAAAAACAAAAGCTACTTCTATGGACGCGAAGGAATAATGTAATAAACATTCTCAACATGATGAGAGATGCAAATTAAAATGTAATCTATAAAGGTTGAATATCTAATGCACAAATATACACTCATGGACAAAAATTAAGGAAGCTGTACCTTTTAGTATGTATATATTTTTATTTTATTATTATTTTAAATTATATTTTGAATATTTTTAAGGAAAACGTTCGAATTTACATATATGGGTAATCCGCCGTTATATAAGCAAATAAGGAGTGGTTTATGTTTAAAATATGAAACTTCCTCAGGCGTCTATGAGTATAAATGTATATTTGGGTTTGTGAAAACGCGACTAAATTGCAATACCATCTATTCCATATATAGGTATATTTATTTGTATTTATTTCATTAGTTAGTTGTAAATTCAAGCATGATTTTAATGTCCTTTTCTTTCTTTTCTACGTGAACTTTACTCAAACCTTGTAATTATTCAATTGTTTATGTAATATAGTATCTTAGTGTTGTTTCTTGACGTAAGCATCCCTTGTAGGAATATCCCGTCTGATTTGATAATATATAAATATATAGACACTTTTTTTTCTTTCAAATAACTTTATTAGGTGCTGCTCAAGAAAACAACGCAAATCATAATATTTATAATGAAGAATGGCCTACCTGAAACCTGAGAATCTACTACCCAACTAGACGAAAGAGACCTCCTCCGTACTATCAAAACCCAATGCCTGCAGGAATGGAAATCTAATGCTGCACATGACTGGCACAGAGCAGGAGGGACAAGCACCGGTTCTGTCCTCCCAAGAGAACAACAGTCTTTGATTTCCAGACTTAAGTCATCTACGGACAATGACTTTCCAGAATGGTTGCAAGGTTTGCCCACTATGTACTAAGTGCAATTCTCAATCTGCAACCCCAAAACACATTATTGGCTGTATTGACTCATCTCTACTCATCCCCAGCAGACACCATCAAAATTCTCAAGCTCTACAAGCTTGATACCTTAATATTATTGAGTGGAGATAAGAAAGAAGAAGAAGATAATGAATAATATTACATATAGGTTCATCTCATTTACAATATTTACATATTTACTAGATTAGTGTGGTATAGGATCTTTGGTTCCTGCGCTGTCTTTCTCGGAGGAGTTGGGCTGGTTTTTTTCCTCATTTGTTTCGGCTTGATTACGTGTTTTAAAACTTTTTTTCCATTTATCATTTTGTCATCTTCGTTTTGTGTCAGCTAATAGACAATCAGCCTTGGTTTGAGGATACTTTTTTTTTGTTTCTTGATTGTAGTAACAAGCTTCTTGGAAGGTTATTTTCAAGTTTTTCCTGATTATTTTTTGTTGTTGAAGTTGAATGCTCATCTAAACATGAAATCGTTTATGTTTTCTCTCGATCTTAATATCAATTTTAGTATATAATCTCTAGTTACCAATGTTCAATTTATCCTAGACTTCATCTAACACATCATATTCCCCTCCATCTAATAAACTCTACTGTCTACTTAAATGGATTCCTACGTTAAAAACATGTAAGTTATAAAGAGTAGGGGTATAAGAAGAGCCTTTTAAAAGATTTTTTTATCTTGTGGACGCTTAAATTGCTTTTGAATGTAACATTTCGAATTATTGAGATGTAATTTGGTAAAGAATATCTGCGCTATTTTAGATGTTGCTGACACGGAACATGTTGGTCCGAGAACACGGTGTTCTTGGTCTAAACATTAGACTGAAGACTTAGAGCGTCTAATCAGAAGTTTAGATCTGGAGATCCCTGAGTTCTACTCAATCAATAAATAACCCAGATAAAATATGCTGAGACAAGGTGCTAGCAGTTAGTTTAGGATTCGAGCGATGTAGACGTCAGCTGTTGACATACAAGAATTATCTGTGTGGACCCAACTTCCGTCCTGGCTGGGATGTCATCTCCAGAGGTCATCCAACGGTTGTTTCATTCCTGTACTCTTCCTGATGTTGGTCTGGAGAATCGGTCCAAGATGTCCCCAACATTATCTGCCGTTGGATGAGTGCGCAGGAGACGTTAGAAAAAACGCGGGCGTTGTGTCGCCATTAGTTCCGAGGGGCGCTCGCATCGGAGCTAATTGCCTTCATTACCACAGCGCCGGTCGTTCACACGCCGCTCGAGCGCGGAGGCGACATCCGCCTTGCTCTCTGGAATGTCGGCTCGGCGGGGGAGTCTGTCTGTAGTATAGCTCTGCCCTCCACAGAGCACACTGGGGTGAGCTAGATCTGTTCTAGAAATGTCTGCTCGGCGGGGAGTCTGGCCGTAGTATAGATCTCTCTGCCGGCTTATGGACCGAAAGGTCTGGGAGGACATTTGCTTCTAGGATGTAGTATAATTCTACCTTCCACACTGGAGTGAGCTAGATCTGTTCTAGAAATGTCTGCTCGGCGAGGGAGTCTGTCTGTAGTATAGCTCTGCCCTCCACACAGCACAATGGGGTGAGCTATAACTGTTCTGGAAATGTTGGCTCATCGGTGAAGTAGGGTGTCTGTCTGTAGTATGGATCTCCAGGTAGTTAATACATATTAATTTTCAACATTAAAAACTTCTTTGATGTTAATTACCTTTATAATATAATGCCTTTAGCTTTAATCTATATAGAAGGTGTAATGGGTATAATCTTGAAAAGTATTTTCAATACTGCGTTCTTTCAGGAACAAAAAAAATTATCCCAATAAAATGAGCAATATATAAGAAATATAACAGTTATAACCATTCATTCAGTTTTTTTTTCTGAATTAAAATAATCAAGCCCATTCTTTTCCTCATCTCAGACAACTATTTTTCTAAAGCAAATCCTAGTGATTCCTCTGGAAGTAACTTCATAGAGAAGTAAAGGTTGCTATAACGAACTCCACACATAAAAAAAAACAATCCTACCGACAGGAATCTTACATCTGGTATTAGCAAAGTCTGATGTACATATACTTTTATCCTCCATTTGAATGTGATCAATATAAAAGCAGCTATTCTTTAATCAACGGGAACAACTACTATGCGATATCTTCATTTATACAACTGCGTAAAGTAATCATAGTCTTGCTTCTTGCACCTAATCAAGTCCAGCATGCACATTTGGAAGGCATACAGCATCGTCGCTAACTTGCTCATCCTTGTGCCCTTTGTTCATATCCCACGTCCATTTTTACCAAAATGTTACAAATTCTTCGTGAATTTTTTCGTTCTTCCATTAAAGGAAGTTCGAGATCTCTCCAATAATTTTTATCCATTTCGTTGTTTCCTTGGTCAGATTTCCTGTCTCTTCAAAGGCCAATCTATTTTTTTTTTCTAATTTGGTAAGAGAGCCCAGTTCTACTTCTGTCTATCTTTCTTTAATCATCCAGTAGGTTTGTTTGGGTTCCTGCATTGGACTACACACCATTGCCAGGAGAGAGTATGTAATAGGTGGTCTAGAGAGGGCCAAGAGTTCTCAGGAGGTTTATATCAGGAATGTTGAATATAGTGGTGGAACTGGTGTTCCTGGTTATTTACTGCCTGACTGACGTTCTACAAAGCTAATATTGGGCCATCATCTGGCCTTTTCTGGAGTTGGGAGCCCCATAAAACATTCCACGGCACGTAAACAAATGGTATTGAGATGAAGAACAAATAGGTAGGTCCTACTTTCTCAGCGGTGGATGTAAACATTCCTCGAAGTGGGCGGCAGCTGTTCGGACGGCCTACATACGTTGCTCGGGACTCACTCCACATGCATTGAGCAATGCAAGAACAGCGCTTGTCGATCTTCAACTTTGGCGCAACAGCTTTACCATCTACTAAGAGAGGCTGCCATAAATAATAAACAGGCATATATTTAATGCATTTAAAAGGCAATTTTTTAAAAAATCTTCTTTGCACTATCATTTCACCAACTTAAACACTTTTTGGAAGATTTCATACCACTTCCCCTCTAGTGGAACAGTACGGGATCCAAGCCCTTCCTGTACTGATGAGGGTCAATTGCCCGAAACCATGGTATACAGGTTGTTAGCTTATTTGTTTGAATTCGCTAAAAATGATGTTGTGTGCATTATTTGATGAGCTGAATTTAACTGTTCTTCGCGAAGTTCAACTAAATGCCTTGTTTTGAGGCATTTATTAGATGAATTTTTTCAATGGCTTTAAAGACACAGAGGTAGCTTTTGCACAAATTCAAGACCTACAAGTTAAAATCTGGACTGGACTGCCTTTAAGACGTATGGTTTCAACACAGTCTTAAATATAATTTGTATATTTAAAATAATCGATAGCAAATTTTAAAATAAATTACACTTCGACTGAATAAGTTTTTTTTTTAAAACGCTTTGGCAGAAATCTTTTGTCAAAATATTTGTCAGAGCTAATTTAAAAATATACATGTGGTATCAAGGTTTTAAAATTCACTTTTGAATTCTCTTTCACCTATTCTCCCGCCGTGTTTCAAAGTTTTAACATCATCTAAGATGCGAGATCCTCAGACTGCTAAAGATCAGGTAAAATTTGACAAACTAGCTGCCGACTCTTTTTCTTCGCCTCCAGGGTTTTGACAGGTTCATGCTAGAAGGGCGGTTTTATACTTCCCTGAAAAGGAGGATGTCCTCGGTAGTCTTACGTCTGGTGAGAAAATTATTCTCGCAGAATTCAACGACAGTACAATTGAGAATTGAGAGTGTTGAGACCAGCAACCGCTATCTAAGCCAGAAGCTGTCAGAATTCAAGACGGCTTGTGAAGCTGAGGAATCAATCCCAGACGTCCCTTCAGCGAGAGGATCACTCTGGTGTAAATAATTTAATTTTAATGCACAATTGTTTCAGATTTTTTGTTGAATTTTTGTGTTATGATTATTGACTGAATGTCAATAAAATTAAGTTAATTCTCAATTCTAAACTATTATAGACGCGTATGATTCTATAATAGTTTCGAATTTTCATAACAGATATCGCGCTTATCCATCATTATATAATTGTCAATTGTCTATATATATACTGTATATATAAGATGCGAGTAAAGATAAATAAACAAGTAGAATTAAATATATTATAATCCTGAGAGACACAAACGACTTTTGCAGAAATTTCGATAAAATAAAAAACGTATCTGACTGAAGTATATTATTATAAAGAACTATGAATGCCGCCGACCAGGCATCTCCAATCTTTGACAATAAAATATAACCATCATGACCTAATCGGATTTAGTATCAATATGTTAAAGACACAGCATATTTTATCTGGGTTATTTATTGATTGAGTAGAACTCAGGGATCTCCAGATCTAAACTTCTGATTAGACGCTCTAAGTCTTCAGTCTAATGTTTAGACCAAGAACACCGAGTTCTGGGACCAACATGTTCCGTGTCAGCAACTTCTCAAATAGCGCAGATTCTTCACCAAATAATATCTCAATAATTTGAAATGTTACATTCAAAAGATATTTAAGCGTCCACAAGATAAAAAATCTTTTAAAAGGCTCTTCCAATACCCCTACTTTATAACTTTCATTTATATTATTAATTGACCTAATATCTAATACCAAAATACCTCATTTCCTATTGTTTTGTTTCTTCTCAAATCGATGCTGAGATGGAGCGTCAAGGAGGATGATAACTGTTCTTGTTCCTGATAACAGTTTTCTTTAAATATTTAATCGACAAATTGTAAATAATATAATTTTCTTTGTTTAATTAAATTTTTATAACAATTTATTAAGAGTGTCAATAAAATATTTTGAATTGTCTCTCAAGGAGGATGAAGAGATCAAAGTGTAGATGGCTGTGACAACTAAAGTAACACGGGGAACAACAATTAGAAGAGGACAATTTGTCTGCACTTATGTATCACATGTTTTACTTGACACAGTGGAAGAGAGGCGATGGGATATGAAGAAATCTGCTTTGGTGGACTTCAAACACAAATCGATAACATTTTATCCCATCTTGTGTTGGTAGAACTATCTCGCTATGTTCCGTTCTTTCAACACCCATTCTTTCATTAGAGAGGAGCTTGCTTGGGAAGTTTGTTGTGTTCAATGTTTATTTGTGTAATCAATATTCATTTTATTTATATATCAATCATATATCACTTTAATAAAAGATTGTTTCAAGTTTTTGAAATGTCAAGCTGTCCATATAACCCCAATAAAACTAAATGTAACTTTTATGCTAACGATTACATTTTAAACAATCCCTCAAAGATGGCAAAAAAACTCACGAATCTGAATGTCAACTTGTCACACTTTGAAACAAAACAAAGCAAAAAAGGAAGTAGACTAGGTAAAATGTGGGAAGATATAAACAACGACAATTTGTATCATTATGTACAGATATTTGATATAATAGAAGCACAAAGAGTTTTGAAACATACCCAAACACATATATCTGCATATAATCTTTCCCTTACCTACACTTATCTACATATGGTCTTCACTTACCTACACACGGTCTACACATACCTACACTTATTTACATATGGTCTGCATTTACGTACACATTTGGTCTGTATTTACCTACGCTTAGAGGAAATATAATGATAAATGGGTAGCAATGCGTTACTTCATTGTTAAATTTTATCGTTTTTCTTTTTCTCTATACTTTTACCAATTTTATGCTTATTATACCTACACATACTTCTTCCTTGTGTCATGAATCAATCATAACCTATCATGCTGAGTACTAGTGAACATGGATATATTACAATAGAGGTTTTCAACACGTGTGTATAGTGTTGCTATTCTCACCAGCCTCTGTGCAGCAGTGCGAAGTCGGCCTCCTGGAGCGCGGCCCCAGCCCCTCGCCGCCAGCAGCGGCCGCCGCTGTGCTAATGATGCAACAGACCATGAACTCGAAAGAGGTGAGTCCACGCACCAGTACTGTACATCTCTATTTCTCCATGCTGATCATCAATGTGTTATATGCTCAAGCCAGACTTACATCCAAACCTGCGTCATATCAAGTAATTAACTCTCACCATTGGTCCTCTCACCATTTACATATCTCCATGCAGATGGAACAGAAGCTACCTTACGCCGAGACCATTCGTTCTCAGCATTCTCTCATTTAAATAGCCTGGATTTACATAGCCAATCGATAATTATTGAATCTTCTAATCTACTGTGTAAAAGAAAAAATATATATAATAAAATAAAGGGTAATGCTATAATTTAGAATTATAAATCGACAATGTCTATTGCTATAGATTTTATTTTCCTATTGCATATATTTGTAATGTGCATATAAATATTATATATACGCTAATTAAGAATCTGTGGACGAATGGGTAAGACCCTCGATTCCCGAAAGCCATGAACTGGGATTGAATCCCGTGTTAACATTTTGTTTGATATATGAATAACCTTCACATATCATGTAAAAACCTCTCTTCCATATGTTCATATTAGAACAGCCATGGTCACTTTCACCAGATATCGTTCGGTATATACACTTTGTTTTATCAAGGTAAAATATCAGGCATCCAGAAATAAGTTTCTTTAAATTAGAAAAAAAGTTCCCAATACGAGATTCGAACCCGCGGGTCGTAGCGGTCGAAAACTATCGGTTTAGATTACTCGTCCACCGACTCCCAGATTCCTATACAATGTAACCTGCCATGAGAGACCATAAGTCTGAAAACAAAGATATTTGCTTGGATTGAGGTGCTTGTTCATCGGGGTTAGGTAAAATCAGGACGTCTTTATTTTTTTCATTTTGTGGGAAGTGGTTGATCGAGGAGGTATATCAGATGGATCGTTTATAGGATTATTTATTACTTTAAGGTGTATGATAAATTTATAGAATATTTGACTTTATACAAAAATGGTTGCTGACTAGATGTGCCTCTTATCGTAAGTTTTATTTATGCAATCAATATGCTACTAGTAGAAAATGAAGACGGCCTCTACGCCAAAGGTTTTTAATGAAGAATTGTTTTATAAAATATTTATGCAGAAGTCAAACTATGCAAGAAGTTCGAGATTGAAAGAGGCAATATCGCAATAACAGGAGGGAACTTGCTGATTAGTTGTCTGGAATTTACAAATAAAGTGTAAGGTGATGGGTATCTGAAGGTGGATGAGTCCTTGCGCAACTCTGGGATGCGTGGTGATGCAAGAAAAGATGGCCGGAAATGGTATCTTGGATGCAGATGTAGGATTTTCCAGAGATGCCGATTGTAATATAATACTGTCTTGGGCAATTCAAAACAAACACATTTCCTTGAATCATATGTTGGAAATTTCTTAATTGTTTTTGAGATTTTTATATTACGAACGATAGTTTAAGAAAACTACTCTTTTCGACGTGATGCGTAAATCAATGACACACGGTTATAGAGAGGTCATAATGAAATGTAATCTTTTGCTTGTCATTTGTAAACATTTTGAGTTTTAAAGATATCTGAAACACTGATCTTGTAGATAGACAAACATGTCCCAAATCTAGTGAAATAGGGAATCAATAGGAGATACTCTTTCCCATATCCTTCTTTTAAGCGTTAAATAACGTTTTAAGAATTATCGATTTAGTTATTTATATAAGAAATACTTAAAGTGAAATGATTTAAGCACGAATGTTTCTTTTATACACAATACAAACTTCTACTGTCCTTACTGCGATTAAAAAATATATTGGGAGGGCTTGGCTCGCTCATCAGTGGTAAACCCTCCCAGCGGTTTCGCCAATTGCAGTAAGGACAGTAGAAGTTTGTATTGTGTATAAAAGAAGCATTCGTGCTTTAATCCTTTCACTTTATATATAGATGGCGCGTTATTGCTTTGTGTTAATAAAAAATACTGTTGTTGAATAGCGAAGCATCTTTTTTTACATTTGATTCTTTGTACAATAACTATTTCTTCCTCTGTCAAGTCTAGGATGACCACTATGTAAAAAGGTTGCGCCAGATCAGCTAACTTAATCATCGCAAGCAGCTAACAATCTAATTAGTCCGATGACTGGAATTAATCTGTTCTCTTCCTTGACACCTCATAACCATCTGTTGCCTCCGTGTAGGTACTGGAAGACGTGAGGAAGAAACAAACCACATGTTAGAATGCCTAGTCAAGTTTGATAATCATTTAGTGCCATCTCCGATATGGACCATTATCGAAGTATAATCCTTCATTACTCTACTTTTCCTTTCATTCTTCATGATGCATCTCTTCAGTAGATGATCCCCTGATGGTTCTAGAAGTAGGTCTTCTGAAAATTTGCATATTTCCCTTAGAATATTTAGTTTAGAAGGTTATATAGTCTCCACTGAATTTTCTTCAAACTTCTTGTTTGTCAGCCTATATGTCCACTTGTCTGCACGTTTTTAAATGTTGGAAAAAATCGAACCATATTAGACATTTTCTACTAAGCCATTAAGTGTAAGGAAAAATCGTTTATATTCATGAGAGCTTGAGAGATATCAAAGAAATTTACCAAAAGACCCGCTTTGAAATTTTATGAAAAGCGTTTAGAAAACAAAACTGTTTTCAAGTTACCGTTTCCGAAGCCCAGAGTTCAGAAGGTGTGGGACCAAGTTGCGATATTTCGATGGATGTACTCCAGGACATCACATTTGGAATTGAAACAGCGCGCACTATCAGATCGAATCCGTGACGAACGGACACCAATATATCCTGTACAGACACCAGCATATCTGGTAGGTTAGGGGACGGTTATCACTAGATGTACACTATATTCTGTACAGATACCTGATTTGAAATGCCTAAGAACAAAGACACTATACATTACATTCTGTACATAGACACCAGATCTGATATGTAACGGCATAACCATTTCTAGATCTATATTCTGTACCGATAACAGTATCAAAGTAAACTCATCTCTAGATACTATATTCCTATAGATACCAGATCTCTGAATTCACTAGAAGGATCATATAACGTACAGAGGTAGACGGCACTAGCTATCACATTCTACACAAAGATCTCTACAGTGTAGAGACGCCAGCAGAGACGGTGGGATGGGACCTGTCGCCGGCTGATGTCCCAATTACAGCCACCGCCGTGGTGGTGGCCCCCAGGAACATAAAAACTTGGGGCTCGCCCTTGTTGATGCTTCTCACTAATGAGATTAATGGATCGCACCAACACTTTCACCCTGATGGTCCTCGATTGGACTTTGATTTATAGCCAACTCTCATGTTCTGTTAGGATAGAATCTACTTACTGTGGAATGATACTTCAAGTTGAAACAAAGTTGGGATCTAAAATTGAATATGCGAGATCTCATAATTGCATGAATAAATGAAACAAACTCTTAATTTTTAAAATACATTTTGAAAATGTTTTTCTCTGCGCAAAAAGTGTAGACTCAGATCAATGGATAAGCCACAACACCAGCTTTGAAAAACGTCGGGAAAATTATACCTAGAAACCAGATTTTGGGACTATGGGTGTCTTATCAGTACATTTTCAAAATTTGCCAAATTGGGTATTTTCTTTATTTCGAAGTTGTAGCTATCCGACCGTCGAGTCATCAAAGCTCTGTCAGAGCCGATGGGTAAAACATACTCTTGCTACTGTACTTCGATCCCGTATAGAATAATCTCCCTGTTGGATTAACTTGTTCCATCAACCATATATTTAGGACAAGAATGTAAGCCACATTGGAGTCATCAAAACTCTTAACATGGAAATGCTTACCATTCTTTCAATACCTACATATTCATTTAAACTATTCAGGATATATAAGTTTTTATCAAGGTTTGGAAAAAATCACACCAAGTAGTTTCATTCAACCCATAAATATGTCACGCATATCCTTTTGTTTAGACTATACTTGAACTGGCCTTTTTGGGGATTGTTTTGCGGAAGAGCAATGCTCCATGCAAGTATATGTTTATTCATATTTTCCTTTAATATTTTATATACTCAAGAATATTCCTTTAAATTACCGTGTGATATAAGGGCAGAATGGCCCACTACAATATTATAGCAGTATGTTAGTACCTCTAACAGGGTTCAACCTTTCAGTAATTTTCCATTGCATTGACAATTAAAATAATAGACATCTTGTCAATACATGCAAAGTGTACAGTCTGCACTATTTAAAAAAGATAATTGAGGACAGTAAAGAGTTATTTTATTCGAAAGAGTCGCGCTAGTTTTATCCATTATAATCAGATGACGGAATAATCCCTGATGTTTAATGCCTTTTCAATAGGTTTGTAACATTTCTAGGAAAACAACACGTCATGTGATCTGGAAGTTCTATGCCCCTATGGATTTATCACCGTATTGGGCAGACTCTCGCACACGTCCATGACAGGATATATTAAATTATGACAAACATTTCCAACCTCATTTACGGCAACACTTAAAAGAAGATTTAAAGCCATCTTCATATTTCTCTATTTCTCAGAGCATTTATTAAAACTGCAGTTTGTGCCTTTCCAGTTCTTAGTATAGTAGATTATCATTTTAAAATACCACAAACACAGAGTCAATTTGTTTACTTTTTAAGATTATCTTGTATAAACTGAGTTAAGTTTGTAGATTGTATTGAGATATAATTTAGCAAACAAAGGATAGACTAAGGGTGAACGTGAAAGGAAGAATGTTTGAAAAAAAAAATACCCGTGGGGAGGATCCAACCCACGACCTTTGCCATAAGTACGTGGGAGGGAGAGATATTTGTAATTCTAGAGTGTTGATTAATATGATATAACTGTCCTAGAATTTCACAGTTCCTGTTTATACTCTTCTGTTCTTCAGATAAGAGGGATTCTAGGGGTCAGCATGTCTAATTTGGTAGGAATTGATTGTTTACAACATATTGATAAATGTAATATGGTATCTTTGTGTTTTTGATATTTATGTCTTCTTTTTTCAATTTTGGCTTCAATTTTCCTACTGGTTTTACAACGACATAGATGGTTGACATCAGACACGTTACTGAATATATGGTATTTTGTTTCTGTTGGAAGTTAGTATTTCTGATATGTTTTGTAATTGGATTTTTCAGAACGTTTTCATTAGTCCTTGGGCTGCAAAAAAAAACATTCTTAAACGATATATATTTTTTTCTTAAATATAAAAATTCAATTTCAAAATCAAAGATACAAGATTACTTATTCATTAACAATTTACAAAAATAAGATATAGATTTGACCTGGAAAATCTCTGTCTGCCATTGCAGTAGAATATCTAACAAATCAGAAAAATATCGTCCTTAGAATCCCTTATATCTGAAGAACAGTAAAAACAGATATGTCAAAATTCCAGAACATTTCTATCATATAAATAAGAGTTTACAACAATCGTGAGTCCCAGCTTCCTCCCACCTTCACTTATGATCCTCTTTAGTTCATTGAATATCGAGAGCTCAATATAAATCTCGCGGTTATATTTAATAAAGAAGCTAAATGCGAATTTTTTTAAAAAATCTCTTTATATTCTTTATTATATTATATATTTTATATTATATATATCTCTTTATATCGTTATTTTCTTATATTGAAATATTTTACCGAGTGGAGCACAAAGTAGAATATACAGAGGGTGTTCGCACTTATAGGAAACAAGTTTTATTATAAATTACACTGATAGACAAAACTTAAGGAAGTTGTACCTTATAGCATATATATATCGGGATTCAGAAAATATCTCTCAGAGTTATTTTCTGAATCCCGATATATATATGCTATAAGGTACAACTTCCTTAAGTTTTGTCTATCAGTGTTATTAAAAATTAACACCATATTTGAAATTTTTCAAATGTTCTATTTGAAAGCCTTTTTGTTTATTTACAGAACGGCACCTGATTTTCCACGATAGCAGACACTTTCTGATCATGGTCATACTCAAAAGATCCCATTCTTCCTTTACCACTTTCCAGAGCTAATCTTACCTATTTGGACATAATTAAAATATGCAAACAAGATGATATCAACATTTCTAAAAAAGGTATTTATAATATTATTCACGAAAAAAATATCAAGTTTTTATTCAAAGCACCTACGGAGAAATGGACAAGAGATTATCACCCTATATATGTGAGAACTCCTGCAACTGTCAAAAAAGTGAAAAATATATTACAAAAGAAAATCCTATGCCACAAAGAGATATAGCCAAATTAATAGGAACATCAGTGTCAACAATAAATAAAATAATAAATAAATATTTAGGCCTAAAAGCTACAAAAAACATGCGGTTCACAAATTGTTTCAGAGCCATATTCGTCAGCGACACACTATCAGCAGATATTTTTATGAAAATTTCTTGGCTGCTGATAGATGGAAATTTATTGTTACATATGACGAAGCATGCGTATATTTAACCGAATGCGACAGAAAAAGAGCTATATACTATCAAAAAAGGGTGGAAAAATCTAGGCCAATTTGGGTGAAGGAATGTGCCGAAAGTTACCCCAAAGGATTTATGGTGGCATGCGGTATATCATATGAAGGAAAATTAAAAATAAGAAAAGTTGAAAGAAATGCCAAAATAAACTCGGAGTACTATCAAAACAACATTTTAGAACCTATATTTTAAAATGATATTCCCTTTATCTATGGAAAACAGAGCAACAAACTCTGGTTTCACCATGATAACGCCACAAGTCATACCTCATCTTCAACCCAAGCTTATTTGGAAGATCTAAGGCAAAGAACAGGAATCAACACTATTCCAAAGAACAGAACCCCTGTAAAATCTCCTGATTTAGCTCCGATGGATTTTTGCATTTTTGGATGCCTTAAAAGAGCACTTGGAAAGAGACACCCTAGGACAATTGAAGGTCTCTGGAAAGTGGTAAAGGAAGAATGTGATCTTTTGAGTATGACCATGATCAGAAAGTGTCTGCTATCGTGGAAAATCAGGTGCCGTTCTGTAAATAAACAAAAAGGCTTTCAAATATAACATTTGAAAAATTTCAAATATGGTGTTAATTTTTAATATTTTATAATAAAACTTGTTTCCTATAAGTGTGAACACCCTCTGTATAAGGAGAAAGTTGAAAATATATTCTCAATGCTCAAGTTTAGTTAATTGTTTTGTCCTTCAACAGAACTTCACTATACGCAGAGTTCCAACCCCGGAAAGCTCTCTGTACCGCCGTTCTATGTCCACAACATGGCCGGGAACTGACCCCGCCCCGCCCGAGGGAAGCTGCCAACGAGGTCCTCCGCAATCGATGGACGCAATTTGCCTCGGCCTCCATCGACCGAGGATTCTGATTACCTACATCGATCTTGTAGAGCCATCCTGGTCCTCACGGCATCTTGGTGTCGACATCCGCTACTGTGACGTCGGTACTGTAGACATCGATCTTGTAGAGCCATCCTGGTCCTCACGGCATCTTGGTGTCGACATTCGCTACTGTGACGTCGGTACTGTAGACATCGATCTTGTAGAGCCATCCTGGTCCTCACGGCATCTTGGTGTCGACATCCGCTACTGTGACGTCGGTACTGTAGACATCGATCTTGTAGAGCCATCCTGGTCCTCACGGCATCTTGGTGTCGACATCCGCTACTGTGACGTCGGTACTGTAGACATCGATCTTGTAGAGCCATCCTGGTCCTCACGGCATCTTGGTGTCGACATCCGCTACTGTGACGTCGGTACTGTAGACATCGATCTTGTAGAGCCATCCTGGTCCTCACGGCATCTTGGTGTCGACATCCGCTACTGTGACGTCGGTACTGTAGATATCGATCTTGCAGAGCCATCCTGGTCCTCACGGCATCTTGGTGTCGACATCCGCTACTGTGACGTCGGTACTGTAGACATCGATCTTGTAGAGCCATCCTGGTCCTCACTGCATCTTGGTGTCGACATCCGCTACTGTGACGTCGGTACTGTAGATATCGATCTTGCAGAGCCATCCTGGTCCTCACGGCATCTTGGTGTCGACATCCGCTACTGTGACGTCGGTACTGTAGACATCGATCTTGTAGAGCCATCCTGGTTCCACTAAGGCAATAGGTGTCACTACAGTATTCCAGTACAAGCCACAGTGTCCTAAGGCAGACCACCATCTAAGAGTTTACCAAAGCATGTTAAAATAACTTTGATAATCCCTAAATATGGCGTTGATCTTGAATAGAAACCGAATCATTCTCTATCAAATCTGTTTTCGCGCCTTTATTTTCCAAACACCAATTAGGCCAAACTTTGTCTCGGCTCTGGTAGTTGGGTGGAAAAAACTGAGGTGTTTATTCAAACCCAGCAAAGTTAGGTAGTGGGAGTAAAGAAGGTAGCCTTCACAAAGCAGGTAGACCTACAGTCAAAAGGATGGAACACGACAAAATCACTTGCATCCAATTCGCCTAAGTCGGAGTACCATTCTTCAGTGTTAGTTAAAGGCCTTACAAGGCAAAACTTCCGCCAATATAGAGAGAATTGTCGTTATGCACATAAGAGTTTGCGCGAAATGCGTCCAATGAATATCTGAGAAATAAATGAACGGGCCACGTAAGTCAGGGAGAGCATTCCCCGCGTATTGCAAGACGTGTAGATGGAAGAAAGGAGTCCAGGAGCAGCCAGTCGGACTGTTTACCTCCCCGGCCCGGGGGGTTTGCCGGCGGTTGCCTCAGCAACGAAGTGAGTGGCCCTTGACCCAGGCAGGCCGGGCGGTGGTGGTGGTTGAACGGCCGAGGAGTCGGCAGCGCGGAACATCCCATAGCCTCACACATCGCCTCCACATGGCCCTCACTATTCACATGGGTGGGTGGAGAAGTGGTGTGAACCGTACATTCTCGACAACCAGGGATTGAATTCCGCATTGAATACGTTCTTTATGCTTCAATAGTTTCCACTTCTTGCCAAAGTCCAATCCCACCAGTGAATACAAGGAACCAAGCGGAGCTTTGGCAGTTCTGAGTTATAGTACCGATATATATATCTCTCCTCTTTACTGTCAGCTGAGAACCAAATCTCGGAGATAAATCTTTGAAGTATTTGTAGAATTCCACAACTTCTATATCCTCGGAGTTTCTCGACCTTCTCAGGGGTTGGTGGAGCAAACCGCCGATTTTCAACAACTACAATCCGGGATCGAATCCCGCATTAATATTTTTCCGCTTCAACGGCACCCGATTTATACAAGTCCAATCCACCCATTAAGAGTCTACACTTAAGGACAAAACTTGAGGAAGTTGTACCTTTCAGCATGTATATCGGGATCCAGATAATAATTCTGAAAGATATTTGATTCCCAGTGACCTTTATCGAAGACACACGAGATAACCAAGTGTGAGCAAAACTGCCTCTGCCTCCTTATAAAAAAATAATAAAAAAATCGGCGACATCAAAGACCTATCACTTCCTTAAGTTTTGAACATGAATGTAAGTAACCAAACGTGGCTCTGGCACCTTATAAGTCCATATGTCGAAATGTTTTCTATATGCGTAGACATGTGAAGTGCACTTAGAGTAAAAGGCACTCGCTAGCTTCACATCATGATTATCATGGATTATACTAGATGTATAAACTCATTTAACGAGATACTATCTTAAAAATTCCAGCATAAAAATCTTTTTATAATAAATTATCTTAAAAAGTAAAAATAAATATCAGGTAGAAGGTTTCTTTTAATTTTGAATTTTCAAGCTTTCGAGCAAATATACTGCTCTTCAGTAAATGATCTGTTAGATCAAACTAAGAGAAATCTCCGTGTGTGTCCATAACTGATGAGCCCCAGGCCCTTCAACCTTTTTTTTTTATTATACCGCACCGCTAACAGGAAATTATTTCACAATTAATTAGCCGCTCGAACACACAAAACATTTGCTTAACAGCGCCGAACACTCAACTAATGTGTTTTCTTAGGTTTTGATATCCATTAACGCAAGTTGACATGGTTCAAGCAGAGAGCTTCTCTCTCTCCGTCCTTTTAAGAATAGTTAGCGGGCGGGGATTGGACAGGTTGTAACCAACTGCAATAACTAGTATAATATATATATCAATTCGATACATTATCACGTCACATCTGTTATAATAAATTTAAACTATGACGAATTTTTCTATACTGCCCTTACTGCAATGATAAAATAATGGTAAAGCCTGACTCATCAGTAGTGAATCCTCCCAGCGGTTTCGCCAGTTTGATCTACAATACCGCTGTAATATTGCATTGGACTGTTTTCCTTTTATACCGATACTGAACTTTTGGAAAAGGTATTATAAATTAACTTTGAGGCCTGTAGAAATACATACAATTATAAATATATAATATGTTTCGAGCATTGCTTTTCCATACAAATTGCAATGAAAGTATTTTTAAAACATAATATTAATATAGAAGGACACAAGTTTTACCGCAAATGTTTCTTTTTACAGAACTAAAAATCATAATTTTAATTATTTAAGGAGAAATAACGACTATTCCTATCCTTAGGGATGAAGTATGAAAGAATGAATTGTAAAGAGTAATGATGAACGGAAAAATAAAAGTGTCCAGGGATGGGAATCGAACCCACAGTGTTCCGTTTACCGAGCAGATGCCATGTCCACTAGGCATTTATTTTTCCGTTCATCATTACTCTTTACAATTCATCCTTCATCCCTAAGTATAGGAATAGTCGTTATTTCTCCTTAAATAATTAAAATTATGTTTTTTTTTTCGTTCTGTAAAAAGAAACATTTGCGGTAAAACTTGTGTCGTTCTATAATCATAGCCGCATTATAATATTAATATAATGCATTAGCGTGCCATTTGTTAACTAGTAGAGTACAGTGGACCCTCGGTTTACGAGCACCTTGGAGTACGAGCTTTTCGCAGTACGAGCAAAATTTTTTGAAAAATTTTACCTCGGATTACGAGTGAAATTTCGCATTGCGAGCAACTCGTGATGGTTGCCCGTAATCGTGATGGATGAAAATTCACTGGGATCCCTCCCTTCAGATCAGATTCGGGAAATATGTAAAATGTGGGAAACTGTGCAATTGTTCGTAGCAAGAAGAATTGCCCGAGTTTCAATTATTAAAAATAAGAAATTAGTTTCGCACTACGAGCGTTTTGGAGTACGAGCATGGCTCTGGAACGGATTATGCTCGCAAACCGAGGGTCCACTGTATATACTGTTGGCTTATATAAGACCGAGAGAAACGTGATCACACATTATCTGTCTTAAATACGATTTCATTTTAAAAATCGCATTTTTATCATCACCAGGTATTATCGACTTTTTTAAAATGGGTATTCAATCATCACCCATTTTCACCATTCTCCTGACACAAGATATGTGTTGTTGGCGAAATAAAGTTTTATTGATCCTGATACCCATGTTATATAACAATCACATACACTTGTAGATACTCAAGTTGAAGCGTTAATAAATGTTGTCCTTTTAAAATCTCTCCTTCTCCTTGCAATAGAAAGGCTAGAAGTTTCAACTTAACCTGGGCGCTTTTCTCGGAGAGGTTATCAATCAATACACAATTTATAAATAACACACACACAGAAAGCCTTTATTAAGACACCAGTCTTATACAGATTCTCCCCTAACATTGCCGACTTTCAACGATATTCCCAGGATGATCAATCACTATCATGTAACGGAGGAGAAAACGATAAATCTAAATTTCCTCTTTCTGTTTACTTCTTTGTAAAAGTCAACTTTAGTCTTGTATACAAATTCCTCTAAGAGATACAGATAAGAAGTAGAGAAAAAAAGGGGGGAAGGGGATGAGAAATTCGAACTTATAAAGTTATATAGAAACATTTATATAGAGAGCTATAATTATTTTGGTATGATCCACGGGTATATACTGTATATTACCACCTGGCCATTTTCTATTTTCTATTTTTATTCACATGATTAGCGTATTTACGCAAATTTGGCTCAAATATCTCCTTTCTTTAAATTTCTCAGGAAACCTTTTGGATCAAATTTTTAGGCCGTTGATATACAACCTGAACTAAGCAGACGAGGGCAACAGCCCTAAACGCATACGTAGTTAACTTTTCTTGATTCATCAATAAATGGCTTGACCAAATATTAAGGAATAACCCGAATCAACGTTTAGTTGATTTTTATTCCATTAGATGGCGCTCTCTGCCATCTATAATACTCATGTGAACGGTCAGGATATATCTATTTCATTTTTAATATCACCACTTGATCCTTTACTATTTTTTAATCACTTTTTACACACATATACCTAGAGAGACATCTCTCTCTTTTTGTAAAAATTGACTAAGTGCCAATAAAATCATTTCAAATGTCTATATGTATATTTATCCATTAGTTTATATATTTATATCTATTTATCCATATATTTATCATTATATAATCTTATTTATTCATATATGTATTTAACTTTATATAATCGGACGCTGTAATAAATCAATTTCAACTATGTATGAATCATAACTATGTATTATGCTCACCACCTAAGTAAAAACTTTACAAGTGATGATGAAGAATGAGCCAGTACAATAGTTTTGTCAAATTCAGACAAAAGCCAACATGTATACCATGGTTTCAGGCAATGTATTATAAATCGTTTTTTTTTTTTTTAAGAGAGAAAAGAGATTTTCGGAGAGGGGCATTAGTGAAATATATATTCATACGATTAAAAAATCCTTCTCCATATACTTTTACTTCCTTGATGTCCTTCAATTCCAAGGTTAGGTAGTTCTTTGTAAGGGTGGTCGCTCACTTGACTGCTCATGGGAGATTTAACGTAGATTTGTCTGCCTTTTGATATTCATTGACCATCTAAATTGGATACTTTTGTTATCGCAATTCATATATCTTTAGAGCTTGTCTTTTTTACATGACAGAATTATATTTTAGCTTCACTCCTATTTTACATATAGAACTGAAAATAATATTATGTTAATAAAATAGTATATTTGTATATTAGTATGTTATACAAATGATCCAACCCACTACTGTAAAGATTTTTTTAAAGTTTCACAATATCTCTAGGCGCAGTGTTTTGTCAGACGCGCACCCTCTTGTTGCTACCCAATAAACTGGGGCCACGTCGTAAACCTCTCCAACACGGAAGTCCCCTCCCTCCCAGAGACTTCCGTCGCATCCCTGGCGGATCGATCGGGACTCCCACCACCACCATTAGCTTGTGAAGCCACACATCTCTACGATATCTCTGGTCCACCAGTTTTACAACGTGAATTCACCTTCTAAGTGAAAGGTCGAACTGCTTATGATGAGTAGACCTGCGGTGTACTTGCAGTAGGCAATTTTTTTTATCATGGCCTGTACATTTTACAGGCATGATAATCAATGAATTTACGACTGCTTATACTCCAAGATTACACCACATCTCTGCACATGTGAAAACAGTTCGACTTTACGCTTTCAAGGTGCCAGAAAAACCGCCGATGTGGTTGGACTTGTATCTATGATCAGTGAAACAATTTATTTGAAACTGTTCAATGGCGGTATTATCCCAAGTTGTCCTCTCCAGTTTTCACCACCGGGTTACTGATTCCAGTAGGTGTATAGGGATAGTTTACAGCACAGATAATTATTCTTAATAATTAGAAAAATGTCGTTATATACAGGTTCGACAGAAGACGTTGATTGGAAGGTTCAATCCCAACGCAGAATCTGTCGATCCACGAGAGCTTTGTTAGAACTGTTGTCCATAATGTCACACGATACTTGCTGGAAACCCGGATCTCGTCCCAACACGTGCTGGAACATTGATCTGAGGGCAGGGCAGGGGCCTTCCCCCGGGTGGTTCTCAGGGGTCAGCGCCACGGTTGCTAGGAGACGGAGGACATCGATACCACGTGACTAGGGATGCTTGGACCTCCAACACTGGTCAGACTCTCCAGCAGGTGCTCTCAATAATCGGATTGATCCTGTATGCCGATGTAATCATCTAATATTTGTTCATTATCTCCGCGGGTGGGTCCGATGTTTAATCGTGATATCAAGGCAGTTTCCTGACCCCAACCTCGATGGCCCCAATGCTTCCAAAACAACAATTTGAAACAATTGGACAATCGGACATAAAATATTTGTAGATACCTCCATGTTGCTATTACCTAAATTCTTCCTGTCTTTAAGCGATGTTATATGCTGATTGTTGAACCTATAAAGAGCCAAAATCCTCCTGTAAATGGGAGCAGAGCAACTACTGAGATACTGAGCCCGTCAACATCTAACCTAAAATTTTGAACTTGTTTAGTTTCATTTAACACGATTTTTCAATATAAAATAAATATTTAGAAAAGCTGCTGAAAACGGTTGAAGTTTTATTGGAAAGCAACTAAGAGCAGAATTGGCGTACCTACCCTTCATCGAGAAAAATGGTCATATAATCTAAACCGAAGAAAACATTTAAGGAAAGAGCTATGTCAGTGTTGTCTAGAAAGTGATACGGCCTCCTCACCAGTCTTTGAATGCCAAGAAAAACTCACCTACTCTAGTATATACGGCGAATATACAAACATTTAGTAATAATATATACTTTTTTTTTTAATACCATGATTATTTATTTAGTGTTTTCAGTACAATTATTCATTCTCTGGAACTTGGATATACAACTGTGAGAATAACAAACGGAAGAAGATACAACTTGGTGCATCCAAGTGGTGCATCCATTTCAGACGAAAGGTGCAGATTTATGTATTTAAGTTGCCAATTTTAATATAAATTCCTTCCTCTTCAAACAAAACGAAAATTCTAATATTTTCAGGTTTTTAAAAGTATGTATGTATATATATATATATATGTAATACGATGCAATTGTTATTACACTATAATATTTGATGTATTACACTGTTGTAGAATCCTGTCGACTTAACCGTTCTGTGGCAATATCGTTGCGGGGTTTCTTGTTGTTGGATGCGAATGGTGAGATTTGGTTGAAGCGCAGTCGTTGAGTGGTAAGTGAAGCACACAGTTAGGAATAATCAGGACACATGATGAGGTTTTAAAATAAAAGGCAACTGGATTGGAGGGAAGAAAGCTTGAGAAGAGCTGAGCGATTTGACTTATTAATTAGTTGATCACATGGCGATGATGGGATTTAGATGAAATGAGCGGAGAGATAGAGATATCTAGAGTAGATGTTACCTTGTTGGAAGCCAAGGAGCAACTGTCCGAACTCGGCGAGAGCCACTGAACAACTGTAGGTGTTGTTCCTATGAGAGCGAAAACCTAACTGACCATTCTTGCTTTTCGATTTAACACCAAGACTCAGTTTCTCTCTGATTGGTTGAGAGATGATCACCTGATCTTTCCCTATTGGTTGACCTGTTTAGATGTTATCTTCTGATTGGCCGGCGGCTTCCTTTAGTGTTAGTTACGCCCGGCCTGGGTCAGGAAGTGTCGGGTAGCTTGACGCTTATAACTTCGACGGATATTAGATACGTCCTGTCTTTGCCGGAAATATTGGGTGTTAGCTTTAACATTTATAACTTCTGGTCACTAGATACGTCCTGTTTTTCCAGGAAGTGTTGGTTTAAACTTAGCTCGCAGGGACCTGGGGTCAGAAGGTTAACTGCGTCGTTATTAATAAATATGCTCTCCTCTAGATCTACTTTCTATGTCTTTTGTTACTTTCTTTCCTCCAGTTACCTTATTCTTTTATTAAATCTTTGAAAATCATACATGGTACATACATAGTGGGTCGGGGTTGCATTTAATTATATACTAATTATGACAGATGCGCCCCCTACATGTGAAGAATTCAAGAAGGGGTTAGCCTGAGAGAATTCTGTAAAGTGAAAAATAATTTTGTGGGAAAATTAGTTGTGGGTATTGAGGGGCTATATACAAGCATTGCTGGTGACATAAAAGTAAGATAGAATGGTGTTGATGATATAGGTTGAGTATAATTAATAGAAATCAAAAATTTTTAATTGTAAGAAATCAATGAATGCTATGGTATATAGTGGGCTAAAAAAGGAAAATGTGCCTAAACGAATTCTACTCGATATAAGAAAGAAGATCGAGGGAGTTCTATTAAGGCTTTTGAAATCAAAATAAAAATAATATAAAAATAGTTGAATGAAATCAAAATTGAATGTTTTTGGTTGAAAAAAAATATTTTGTTGCATGGTGATAAGGGAAAATGCCTAGTTACTTTTTGCTTGAATTTTGGAAAAGAATTCGAGGGAATTTCACAAGGTCTTTTGAAATCAAAATAAAATAAAATAAAAGTTTTTTGAGCGAAATCAAAGTTGAGTGCTTGGTTGAATGGCGAAAAAAAAAAAAGGAAAAATGCCTAACCATATTCTATTCGAGATTGGGAATGAAATCGAAGGAATTCTATTAGGTCTTTTGAGAAATCAAAAATAAAAATAAAATAAAAGTTTTTTGAGCGAAATCAAAGTTGAATGCTTGGTTGAATGGTGAGAAAAAAAAAAAGGAAAAATGCCTAACCATTATTCTAGCTCGAGATTGGGAATGGAAACCGAGGGAATTTTATTAGGGCTTGTGAGAAATCAAAATAAAAATAAAAATAAAATTTCATAAGGTATTTTGAAATCAAATAAAAATAAAAGTGGTTGAGCGAAATCAAAGTTGAGTGTTTGAAAAAAAAGAAAAATGAACAATAAAAAGGTTTCAACAACAAAGGGTGATTTAATGTTTTTAGTTTAATCGAAAACCAATGAGTTTTCGTTGATAATTGAGTTGTGGCAGTTTAAGCTAAGTGGTAAATAGAATGATAATTGATAAATAAAAATGATAATATAAACTAATTGGAAAAAAAATGATAATTAATGATTAAAAGTGGTAATAAGTTGAATAAATTGATAAATTGATTAAATATTTAAATTTTAATTGAGAGAAAATAATGAAAATGATTGATATGAAAAATAAGGTGTATTGGTTGGAACCCTTTGGTATCTACATGCCCTGATCTACATGTATTGGTTGCTCCATTTTGCCCTATAAATGTTTTACTTGCTCAATTATGCCCTATAAATTTTTTGTCTCATCTGTAGCGACACTTAGGTGAAAAACGTGATTCTAGCCCTCAAGTGCGTTTATGCTGTGTGTACAGGAGACATGGAAATCTATATAACCTTTATGTGTAATTTTTGTCTTTGTGTGTGTGTTGTGAAAAAATGTTAGAAGTCTGTTGTGTAAGAAATGTGTGAGCTAGTTCTATGTGTTGTCTCGTGGATGTGTAATTGGGTGGTAAAAATCGATATGTAGACTCGAACTGGAATCAAAAATCGGTGGCATAGCGAGGTTCCCAGTTGACCTCAATAGGGGATCTTCTCATTGTAATTAGAGATACGGAAGTGGGGTGTGTCGGGCAAACGAGAGGGAATGAAATTGGAGATCGGACGAAGGCGCTCCGCTTTGTTTACAGAGGCCGAATTTAACCGCCGCGGATTACACTTCCTGTCGTGGTGTTTCAAATTCTCATTTCCGGGCGTCTATTTATTTTGGGATGTGGCTCGGGGCTTGTTTTTGGAGCGTGATTTCTCCGACATTGTTTGGTCATCTTTTCAGTTACTGCTATCTCTTCGGAGTTTATTTAGATTTTCTGCGAAGATGGTTCCTAAAATTATGAGAAGTTTTATAAATGTTTGTCCACAATGAAGAACTGCTTGTCCACAATGAAAAATTGTTTGTCCAAAATTAAAAACTGCTTGTCCTAAATTAAAAACTACCTCTTGTAGTTCGAAGATTTTCTGAGCGGGCATGGCATAGATAAACAGGTAATTAATGAGTAAAATTGGGGTACAGTTGTACGGTAGAATTAATAAACAAAGGATAAAAATCAGATGAAAAATAGGGTATTGTCCCATGTTCGTCCACATTTTTGTAACTGGGGACTCTGAAAAATTTGCTTGAACCTTATTAATTGTAGAGTTTGAATGATTGGTAGGTTCGCAGTTCTCTTGTTTGATATCTTTAGGGAGTGGTGTGATATGATTGAACTGGTTGTCAGGTTTACAGTTCTCCTGTTTGATCGTCAATGGTTTTATTAGAGATATGTCGGCGGTAATTGGTTTAGGTTGAGATGTGTGATCGTTTCTCTGACGTGGATGTGGTAATTTTGGCATTGTTTGTGTTGTGTGTACGCTGTGCTTTATGTACGAATTTTGTTTGGCTTTGGTGCCTGTGTCGGTATTTTTACGTGAAGGTTGGCTGTATTCATCGATTCTTCTAGCGAATCGGCAGGTGGGACAGGTTTTTACTTGTTTTGCGATGTCTTGTGTCATGTTCTGCCAATAATATTGTGCTGAGATGAGCCTCGTCATCTTGGAGATGTTTGGATGGTGGTGTTGAGTGTGTACAGACTTAAGAAGTCTGGTTGTAAGTGAACTTGGGACTATAGTTTTAAGTACTCCTTTTCGGGAGACGGTGCGCAGTTTATTGTGATCTATAGTCACGCGAGATTTTCCCGGTGGAGAAGACTGTTTGCTCTGTATGAGTGGCGCATCTAGGAAGCCACAAAATGGGATACGAGTTCCAGCGCCCGTTTCATATTGTTGTACTCCATTTATGCTACGGACCTCATATTCGTATCTTGATAATCTTAACCTCCATCGAAACAATCTGCCTGACGGAGCTTTGATCTCTTTCAACCACTGCAATGCGGGATGGTCAGAAAATATTGTAAACTTTCTGCCATTTAGACAGGTGCGGAAATTATCCACACTTTCCACAATGGTTAGGCATTGTAGTTCCAAGTCTGAATAATTTCGCTCGTGACTACGCAGAGATCGGCTGAAATGTTGAACGGTGTATGTCTTCCCATCAGGGTAGACTTGTTTAAGAGCGCCTGTAATGCTGAATGTTGAGGTGTTACAGTACACCTGGCATGGCAGACCTTCCTGGTAAAGGTGTAATGTGGGGTGTGTGGTAAGGTTTTCTTTCAGGTTAGTGAACGCTTTCTGGCATTCGTCATCCCAGACCCACATGACATCCTTTTTTAGAAGGTTGACAAGTGGCGTCCGCAAGCGGGCGTGGTCTGGAATGAACTCTTTATAGGCGTTCACAGCTTTTAGGAAAGATCGCAATGTTTTTCGATTGTGTGGTTGTTTGGTGGCGTGAATTTTTTCTATGTTTTGTGTAGACGGGATGATTGTATTATCCTTAACGGTTGTGCATGCGCTTGTTTGTTGTTGTTGTCTTTTGGCGTGCGTGTTGCGTTTGTTGTGCGGGTTGTGCGTGTTTGTTGTGTGGTGGCGTATGGGTGCGTGTATGTTGTGAGGTACATTTGCGTGTTTATGGCGTTGCGAAGTATGGTCATGTGTGGATTTTGTGTGGTAAGTGGGTGAGCTGTGTCGGTGTACGGACACTTTTTTGGGCATTATTGGAATTGTAGGTTGGAGTCGTGGTGGCTTTATATGTGGTGGGCATAAAGTATTGGTAATTGGGTTGAGTGAAAAGTTGTGTGGTGTGAGATTAGAATGGTGGCATGTAAATATTTGGGGTTTGGGCAATGAATGCAGGCAAGGGTTTCCATGTGTGAAAGCTTTGGGTGCTGTGCGAGTCCTTTGGGACAGGTTTTGGCCTAGCCCGTGCTTGCATTCATTTGACACATGTTTAAAGTGGTAGATGGTATTAGACAATGGGACGCCAAGTTGGAAAATAGTGCCGCGATTATAATTTAGTTTTAATTTATATTGATAAAGGGTTTTTAAGGTAAGAACTCCAAATGGCAAGGATGCATTTACCACGTGGAAGTTCTCTCTACGGGTTATTTGGCCTATTGTCAGAGGGAGAGTTAAATGTCCTATTATTTTCGTAAAACTATTTAGGGTGGATAGATCAAGGGAAGGTTTTTTAATACTTAAGTTGGGAAGTTGTGCTTTTAATCTATTGTATAAATGATACAGCAATATGTTCGAACCTGCGTCTGGTTCAATTAGAAAGGTACATGGTAGGTCCTGGGTCAGATACAAGTCCAAAGTCAATTTGATGGTGTCATTGGGTGGATTGCCTACCTTAGTCTCGAAAAGTCTCCACTGTGGCGTCTTCGGCTTGGGATGGCTGGCTTGGAATATCTGTTGGACCGGGTCGGGACTGCTTGCACTGTCCGCGCAATTGAAAGGGAAATTTAGTCATTTGTACTGCTTCCATTCGAGTGGATCGCGTTGTCGGTACACTGGGCCCGTGTCGCGTGGATTGCTTCCGGGTGTACGGGTACGGCATGGCGGGTGGCGACTCTTCGGTGGGCGTCAGGTTGTTCGGACACGTACCGGCGGTGCGGGCGTCGGTTGTCCCGAGGGTGGCGCTCCGGAAGACCGCTTCCAGTTGCGGGGATCTTGTCCCTTGTAGCGCGGCGGTCAGTTCTAAAATTACCGTCGCCAGGGTGTGTCTTGTCGCTGCGTTCGTTGTCAGTCTCTTTCCGCTCGTTTTGTTATTGCCTTTTGATTTGCTGGTGTCTGGGCTAATTTCCATCTTGATCCTGATTAAGCTCCATAATCTTTATCCTAATTAAGCTCCATAATCTTAATCCTGTCGACTCTGTGTAATAAGATGCAATTGTTATTACACTATAATATTTGATGTATTACACTGTTGTAGAATCCTGTCGACTTAACCGTTCTGTGGCAATATCGTTGCGGGGTTTCTTGTTGTTGGATGCGAATGGTGAGATTTGGTTGAAGCGCAGTCGTTGAGTGGTAAGTGAAGCACACAGTTAGGAATAATCAGGACACATGATGAGGTTTTAAAATAAAAGGCAACTGGATTGGAGGGAAGAAAGCTTGAGAAGAGCTGAGCGATTTGACTTATTAATTAGTTGATCACATGGCGATGATGGGATTTAGATGAAATGAGCGGAGAGATAGAGATATCTAGAGTAGATGTTACCTTGTTGGAAGCCAAGGAGCAACTGTCCGAACTCGGCGAGAGCCACTGAACAACTGTAGGTGTTGTTCCTATGAGAGCGAAAACCTAACTGACCATTCTTGCTTTTCGATTTAACACCAAGACTCAGTTTCTCTCTGATTGGTTGAGAGATGATCACCTGATCTTTCCCTATTGGTTGACCTGTTTAGATGTTATCTTCTGATTGGCCGGCGGCTTCCTTTAGTGTTAGTTACGCCCGGCCTGGGTCAGGAAGTGTCGGGTAGCTTGACGCTTATAACTTCGACGGATATTAGATACGTCCTGTCTTTGCCGGAAATATTGGGTGTTAGCTTTAACATTTATAACTTCTGGTCACTAGATACGTCCTGTTTTTCCAGGAAGTGTTGGTTTAAACTTAGCTCGCAGGGACCTGGGGTCAGAAGGTTAACTGCGTCGTTATTAATAAATATGCTCTCCTCTAGATCTACTTTCTATGTCTTTTGTTACTTTCTTTCCTCCAGTTACCTTATTCTTTTATTAAATCTTTGAAAATCATACATGGTACATACATAGTGGGTCGGGGTTGCATTTAATTATATACAAACTATGACATATATACATACATAGGTTCGATCAACTTCCAAGGAGTCCAGGGATAAAGATAGGGAAAGGTTCGATCAACTTCCAAGGATTCCAGGGATAAAGATAGGGGAAAATTCGATCAACTTTCAAGGAGTCCAGGGATAAAGGTAGGGAAAGATTCGATCAACTTCCAAGGATTCCAGGGATAAAGATAGGGAAAGATTCGATCAACTTCCGAGGAGTCCAGGGATAAAGATAGGGAAAGATTCGATCAACTTCCGAGGAGTCCACGGATAAAAGCAGGGAAAGGTTCGATCAACTTCCAAGGAGTCCAGGGATAAAGATAGGGAAAGATTCGATCAACTTCCGAGGAGTCCACGGATAAAAGCAGGGAAAGGTTCGATCAACTTCCAAGGAGTCCAGGGATAAAGATGGGGAAGGTTCGGCGCCTTTCAAGGAGTCCAGGGACCGGGAGGGTTCGACCGCCCAGTAGTCCAGTCGTTAATTTCCTAATAGCCCTCCATCCGATCAATGCGGCGATGCCCTCCTCCCTTCCTCCCACGGGAGTGCCGCCGGGACAATTACGATGATCACAACGTGAGGAGGCTGGTGGCTTCGATTCTTCGAAATCTCTGAAGCACCTGTTAATAATAAAAATGTTTAAAATATGATATTTTCAACTGACAATATTTATTCTTATCTATTATTCATGTGAAAAATCCACACAACCTAAAGTTATCTTGATTATCTTGACACACTATGGGACTTGGATTCAATTCGACAAGATAGCAACCTATTAAATGCCTGTGATATAAAACTTTTCCTATTACCTCCATCAGTGATAAATCATGGCACCTTGTAAGTGCAAATTTGAATTGGCTTTCATGTGCATATGCGTGTGTTGTTCACTAAGTGAGAAGGTGGAATATATGCATATAAAAAACATTCATCCATCCATGATTCTCTTTGCCCTAATAGGTGCAAAGATTGGTTAAAATGAGCCTCCCTCTAATATTCTCCTGTAGACATATTTGCAACCTGTCATTTAAGGCCGTCTAGTGAACAAGAGAAATTGCTTCCCGTGAAATTCCTATGCAAGTTTCTATGTTGTAAGTGGCAAAGTGTTATCCCAAGTACATACACATGGTACAGGCCGCGGTAACTATGGTAGGTAGGTACTTGCGATAAATTCTATTGTTAGCGTGCTACATATCTAGGCAGTGGAAGCAGTTTGATTTGGAATTTATAGATTTATTCCGATTACTTGTATCACTGAAAGAGTTCATGAAGCAAGTTGCACTAAATTGCAGACAGAATTCGCGTCAATCCGCCACAGCAAGCGACCTGTTCCGGGTAGATTACACTGCAGGTAATTTGACCTGCGCTTTCTGCCGGATCCTGGAGGGCTGGTTTCTTCACTTTGACTGACGCCCAGAGCTTCAATCTAAGCTTTATTGGGAACCCTCAAACATTTGCATAGTATTATGCATATAGCCCCCCGTTTACAAGAATCTCTTTCAAACACACAAACTTTCTCAGATTGCGTGGCAGAGGGGGTTTCACATTGAGTTGATTATGCCCCGTGATTTGTTTTAGTTCAGTCCTAGAGGTTAGAGCATAAAGCTATTTTATACTATACATAATGTTTTCATATATCCGTAGAAATGAAGCTATGTGAAAAGACAAAAATAATGAGCCCATCAAACTGGGTTGAAGAGAAATAAATTATATTTTGTAAAGATAAAGCAATTAAGGAACACACACATTGGATAAAATTACTTGTTTATTTGAAATTTTAAATGTTTTGACGCTGGAATTTTCAAGAATGCCATGTGTGTCTTCATATGTTAATAGGCAGTAGCGTCTGTATTTATCTATTGAAATTTTAAACGAATTCTATTGAAGATACCTCAATTTGGAGATCATTATTTGGCAGTGAACACCTAGAACTGTACCATGTATGCATCAGTAGTACATAGAAGTAAGACCAGTGTGTCTGTGCACAGGCCGAGTGCCCACCAGTCCAGATGGAGCCCGTGGACCTATCAGTGAAGTCCTCGCGGTCCTCGCTAGCTTCCAGCAGTCCCTCACCACCGTCCAGCCCCTCCTGTATGGACCTCCGCCTACACAGGTCACCAGGTAGGCACCACCTCTGTGTTCACCTGAACAGATTGACACAAGATGAACAAACACAAATCTCAGTGTATAGGTACTCTAACAAAGGTAGTGAGAAGTATTTAAGTTGTTTAAATATTAATAACTTGTAGAAAAGTCTCGATTTGCATTTTATGTGCCTAATTTTATTAACTTTATTTAGTATTCCTATAAACCAATAATGTATCTACTTCGATGCTAAATTTGCAATTTAAATTTTTCATAACAACTCAATATCTCACCTGCGTTTAACAGGAGAGAAACTACCTCGAGGGAATTAGGCAGAAAACTAACTTTTAAATCAAATAAGAGTAGAAGAAGATATAGGTATTAAAGAAGATAGGTATCAGGTTGTGAATGAAGTAACTGTCGGTAGAACCAATGTTTCTGCATAGAGGATGGCCAAGTCGCTGTCGGTAGAACCAATGTTTCTGCATAGAGGCTGATCGAGTCGCTCTCTGTCGGTGGAACCAATGTTTCTGTATAAAGGATGACCGAGCCGCTGTCGATGGAACCAATGTTTCTACATAGAAGATGACCGAGCTGCTGTCGGTAGAACCAATGTTTCTGCATAGAGGATGACCGAGTCGCTGTCGGTAGAACCAATGTTTCTGCATAGAGGATGACCGAGTCGCTGTCGGTAGAACCAATGTTTCTGCATAGAGGATGACCGAGTCGCTGTCGGTAGAACCAATGTTTCTGCATAGAGGATGACCGAGTCGCTGTCGGTAGAACCAATGTTTCTGCATAGAGGATGACCGAGCCGCTGTCGGTGAAACCAATGTTTCTGCATAGAAGATGACCGAGTCGTTCTCTGTCGGTAGCACCAATGTTTCTGCATAGAGGATGACCGAGCCGCTGTCGGTAGCACCAATGTTTCTGCATAGAAGATAACCGAGCCGCTGTCGGTAGAACCAATGTTTCTGCATAGATGATGACCGAGTCGCTCTCTGTCGGTAGCACCAATGTTTCTGCATAGAAGATGACCGAGCTGCTGTCGGTGGAACCAATGTTTCTTCATAGAAGATGACCGAGTCGCTCTCTGTCGGTAGAACCAATGTTTCTGCATAGAGGATGACCAAGCCGCTGTCGGTAGCACCAATGTTTCTGCATAGAAGATGACCGAGCCGCTGTCGGTAGAACCAATGTTTATGCATAGAAGATGACCGAGCTGCTGTCGGTGGAACCAATGTTTCTGCATAGAGGCTGACCGAGTCGCTCTCTGTCGGTAGAACCAATGTTTCTGCATAGAGGATGACCGAGTCGCTGTCGGTAGAACCAATGTTTCTGCATAGAGGATGACCGAGCCGCTGTCGGTAGAACCAATGTTTCTGCATAGAAGATGACCGAGTCGCTCTCTGTCGGTAGCACCAATGTTTCTGCATAGAGGATGACCGAGCCGCTGTCGGTAGAACCAATGTTTCTGCATAGAAGATGACCGAGCTGCTGTCGGTGGAACCAATGTTTCTGCATAGAGGCTGACCGAGTCGCTCTCTGTCGGTAGAACCAATGTTTCTGCATAGAGAATGACCGAGTCGCTGTCGGTAGAACCAATGTTTCTGCATAGAGGATGACCGAGCCGCTGTCGGTAGAACCAATGTTTCTGCATAGAAGATGACCGAGTCGCTCTCTGTCGGTAGCACCAATGTTTCTGCATAGAGGATGACCGAGTCGCTCTCTGTCGGTAGCACCAATGTTTCTGCATAGAAGATGACCGAGCTGCTGTCGGTGGAACCAATGTTTCTGCATAGAGGCTGACCGAGTCGCTCTCTGTCGGTAGAACCAATGTTTCTGCATAGAGGATGACCGAGTCGCTGTCGGTAGAACCAATGTTTCTGCATAGAAGATGACCGAGTCGCTCTCTGTCGGTAGCACCAATGTTTCTGCATAGAGGATGACCGAGCCGCTGTCGGTAGCACAAATGTTTCTGCATAGAGGATGACCGAGTCGCTCTCTGTCGGTAGCACCAATGTTTCTGCATAGAGGATGACCGAGCCGCTGTCGGTAGCACCAATGTTTCTGCATAGAGGATGACCGAGTCGCTCTCTGTCGGTAGCACCAATGTTTCTGCATAGAGGATGACCGAGCCGCTGTCGGTAGCACAAATGTTTCTGCATAGAGGATGACCGAGTCGCTCTCTGTCGGTAGCACCAATGTTTCTGCATAGAGGATGACCGAGCCGCTGTCGGTAGCACCAATGTTTCTGCATAGAGGATGACCGAGTCGCTCTCTGTCGGTAGCACCAATGTTTCTGCATAGAGGATGACCGAGCCGCTGTCCGTAGAACCAATGTTTCTGCATAGAGGATGACCGAGTCGCTCTCTGTCGGTAGCACCAATATTTCTGCATAGAGGATGACCGAGCCGCTGTCGGTAGAACCAATGTTCTGCATAGAGTATGACCGAGTCGCTTTCCGGTGAACCAATGTTTCTGCATAGAGGATGATCTATCCGGTATGTCACGGTATAAATTCCGTCAATCCCTACGATATGGGGACCAGTGTTTCTGCCGAAGAGGATGAAGGAAGGATGTTCCCCAAATTCCTGCGCCGACCAGAGTTCCGGCTGGAGTCGTGAGCGCTTGCCCCGCCCCGCCCAGCGAACGATTGGCTCAACCTTAAATACGTTTCCTTCGCCATCGTGAAGTCTCACAGAAATCTGCGGGCGTCCACACGGGTGTAAACAGGATGTGCTTGGAAAGCTCCCGAACAGCCTTTCTAACCGGTAATCTTGGCTGACACTTATTCACCCTGCAGTCCTAAACATGCGTGCAAGATCTCTGGAGAAAGCTCTTCTATGGCTTTTTAAAATATCTTTCCCATTTTTGTTTTCATTTTAGTTTATCATGATTTGGAACATTTATTCAAAAATGCATGTTTCCAAATGATCCGTGGAACAATAAATCCTAAAGCAACAACAACAACAAAATTGACAAAATTCCATAAGCACAGTTTTCATATTTGAATAAAAACTTTTGAGGGACATTTTATTACGTTTCATTATATATCACAAAGGTAAAGTTCATTTTAATAATAAAGCCTAGGTTTTTCTCCTTGCATTTCTTATAAATGTGCCATCGGAAAAATCAATACAATTTCAAAGTGTTTCGATTGAGGTGAAGATTGGGAAGCACAGTTTCGTGTTGAGGTTTACAATGCTTGTAGATGATAACGTCATTATGAATTGGAAATAAAGGTTGTAGCTAAGGAAGTATTAATTGACATCGCATATTAAGATTACGTTCTAAAAACTGACTTTACTACGTTGAAGAGTCTGAGCATGGCACTGAAGATATGTCGGGTCTCTAGCAACATTGGTGTAAAGGAGCTGGAATTGGTGAAATGTATTGGAAGTTCTTCAGGAATCATTGGAGGGTGGCAAATTGAGATTCGAACACAGTCAGTGCAGGCTACTCCAGCAGGATAGTGTGGGAATGGAAACAACGTTGTTTAAACTTGCTGACCGTTAGCAGGGATGGTTGTTCACAGGCGATTAATCTCCCAATTGTGCACATTACAGGATTTGTTCGCGACCTGATTCTCACACCGCTCATTGTTCCTCCTGTTTGTCAAGGATTCCTGCGAGTGTGTATTTGGTAACGCCTCGCGCGGTGATACCATCTCCAGTCCGTTATAAAACTTGTTAGCGTTCATATCTCCGCCACTCACTTGTTTAGAAAATGTTTCAATACGTGTGCTACAGAAATCCACAATTGTGAGATGCATGCATTGATCAAGTATTACAAAAAATATATATATATTCTATCATCATCTGCTCATTTATTAACAAAAACATTCAGCGTTGATATTTAAATATAAATATGACAAATTTCTATAATCATTGTACATAAGGTAAAAATTACAAGCACAAAACAACATAATAGTTTCACTATATACATTATCACGGATAAACCATCAAGCTATATACAAGCAATATGAACAGTACAATAGTACTAGTTACCTGATTTACTAAATTGGCAAAACCGTTGGGAAGGTTCACCACTGAAGATCTAAACCCTCTCATTATGTTTCATTTCCAGTGTCAGAAGCTGTATCAGTTTTTTTTTTATATAAATATAAAATTTTGCGCTAAATTTTTATTTGAAAATAGATATCTATTTACGCGCACAGCCAACATTGCAGAATTTGCGTTTCTATTAGATCGACAGGATTTTAGTTGATTTTTGTTTCACTAGATGGGGCTTTGCGTGATTTATATGACGCCACTGTCACAAGGCAAGCTTGAAAAATAGAAACTTTTCTCATTGAAATCTTGGTATAGTAGAAGAACATCTTCCTGAGAAGAGATTCGTTCAAAGGACAACTCGCTTACAAAGGACAGTTTTTCATTACAACAAAATCACAATTTTTTACTAATTAGTAACTTTCCGATAAGAGGACACATTGGCTCTGCAAATAGATATTTTCCTTTATAGGGAGGTTCTATTCTATTAATAAGATTATTTTTTGTTCCAAGCTGCATCTAGATTTGGAAGAGGTTATGAGACACTTGATTTTTTTGATAAAGGGAATAAACAAATGACAAAGTTGGTTCATGGTTCTAGTTCCCCATATAAATTTGATTAATCATTCCATCCGTTAACTCTCACACTAGTAGAATGCTAAAGATAAAATTGAGGTTGTTAATAGTAACAAACGATCCATCCGGCAGTGTGTAAAGTTGTGTAGAATTTAATTAGAACAATAAGGAAACTATCGGGGGACAGATGTGGAAGATGTCCTCCGGTTTGATTAATTGTCGAGGAGGGGGACATTTGCCGAGGCATCTTTTTCCTGTTCGGAGACAACTTCCTGATTGGCTGCTGCTGCTGGCGGTGCTGCCTGGGATAGATATGGAAGACGGTCGGCGTCTCTTCTTTCAATACAGTCAATGATGTGGTTTGGGGTTGCAGGTTGACACTTAGTACATAGTGGGAAAACCTTGCAACCATTATAGAAAGTCATTGTCCGTAGATGACCAGACTTAAGTATGGAAATCAAAGACTGTTGTTCTCTTGGGAGGACAGAGTTGGTGCTTGCCTCTCCTGCTCTGTACCAGTCATGTGCAGCAGTAGATTTCTATTCCTGCAGGTATTGGGTCTTTATGGTATGGAGGAGGTCTCTTTCGTCTAGTTGGGTGGTAGATTTCTTGGCCTCAGGGTGGCCAAGAGCTCCAGACTTTCCTAGAGAGTCTGCTAGCCCCTTTCACGGTCATCGTGGATGGTGGAACCACTGAGCCTTATCAACTGTTGTTTCTCAAACCTTTATTGAGACCTTCGTCTTATCCAGATTCGTCATCCAGGATCCAAAGGCAGGAAGATAGAGGGGAAAAAAAGAGGAGGAGGGGTTAAAACATATATAGACAAATGAAGGCAGTATAGAATCTTTCAGACAATTTTATGTACATTTTCTGGCTATGAACTAGATGGCGCTCTGCTATCTAAAAATGCTCATGTGAGCGCTCAGGGTATGCCCTTTTTTATTATTAATATCAAGACCTGACATTTATATATAATTTCTTATTTTTCACATGTTCAGTGTAATTAGGCAAATTTGGCCTTAAATACCCATTTCTTGATTTCTCACAGGAAGTCTTTAAAACTAGCTTTTTGGTTGTTGGTTACAGCCTGTACCAGGTTGACGAGAGCCAACAGCTCAAAACGCGTAAGTGGCTGGCTTTTCTTGATTTATCAAGAAAATGGGTTTGCCAAATATTATGGAAAACCTAAATAAACGTTTAGTTTATTATGTTCCACTAGATGGCACTCTGCCATGTAGCGCTGAGTTTGTTGTTGACACACATAAATATGTTATAATACCTTGAAAATACGCATGATTGACATGTGTCATTACATCACAATATGTAATGTACTTTGTACAAACTGATAATATCTAAAAATTGAAACTCTGTAATAGATTAAGAGTTGAGAAAAGGCAAAGATTGAGATATAGAAGTCCAACAACATGTAAGAACGAGGCTTAAAAGATGTAGGAAATTGCCAGGAAGTCGTTAAGAGTGTACAATGACATCTCTTCCGATCCACGCCCTTATTGCATCCGCTGAAACCTAGTACTTCCTCTCGGCAAAGTATATAAAGCTATAGTATCCTGTCGACTCTCGCTATACTGTGGTAACCGAAAGGGTCAAACTTGTAGTAAGCGAGAGGGACAGTCAGGGTGTGGAGAGTTTTCCAGTACCTCTTTGCACCTTGGAAGACCTTTAACAGTTCTCACAGAGTACAGACAGTCGTGGTTGAGACAGAATGGAAGACTTAGGATTGTCCACACAAAAAAACGAAGGGACACAGTTGTACTAGTAAAGTTTCGTGAACAGATAGAGTCGATCTAAGCAAAAGATGTAGAGAATTGTGAAGAGGTTTCTTACTGGTCTACGGCATGGTTGAGCATCAAAAGATGAAGTGACGAGGACTCCCGCTGATGGTGAAGTAACTGTATATTTTCGGGAATTGATAGCTTTATATACTTTGCTGAGAGGAAGTACTGGGTTTCAGCGGATACAATAAGGGCGTGGATCGGAAGAGATGTCATTGTACACTCTTAACGACTTCCTGACAACCTCCTACATCTTTTAAGTCTCGTTCTTACATGTTGTTCGACTTCTATTTCTCAATCTTTGCTTTTGCTCAACTCTTGATCTATTACAGAGTTTCATTTTATTATTCTCATTTTGTACAAAGTACATTATATATTGTGATGTAATGACACAGACCAGCTTCATAAGTTGGTCATAAATTTTTTGATTTTCCTGGATTGACCCAAAGATCCGGTTTTGATACACATATGCTTATATATAGAAATAAGGATTATTTGAAACATAACATTTAGCGAAATCTAACAGTTAAAAAAAAAAAGAAAACATTTTCATTATCTCTCATCACTTTTTTTTTTTTTTTTTAAACTTTTGCGGGGGACAAATTTCTACGCATACACTGCAATAGATGAGACTCGTATCAAAAATGCCTCTTCAAAAATGCAACTTCCAAGAAATTTTGCCCGTTTAATTAAGCAAACCGCTACATCTAGCTTATCACTTAGTGTATGTTTATATCGTAAATATTTTTTTATAGTTAACCAGTAAAATTATATATTTTTTTCTCAGTTTAACTCTGAATATATACTTACGTTTTCTAATTTTAAATTTATAGTTGCGAAAAATGTTTATTATAGATGTAGAAAAGCGTAATTAACATTGCTATTGGTTGATTTTTAGAAGGAAAAGATAATGGAGCTGTGGCGGGCCAGAGAGAGACAGTGGGAGTTATAACACCGCTGTAAGAAACCCAATCTTTGTTTTTCTCATCGTAACATGCCTGAATTAACACAAATCAATAACGTGCCATCTATGTATATATAATGAAAGGATTTAAGCACGAATATTTTTTATACATAATACATACTTCTACTGTCCTTACTGCGATGAAAAAACCCCGCCGGGAGGGTTTACCACCGATGAGCCAAGCCCTCCCAATATATTTTTTCATCGCAGTAATGACAGTAGAAGTTTGTATTGTGTATAAAAGAAACAATCGTGCTTAAATCCTTTCATTTTATACATACCCGAATGATCACCCTACTTACATGACGAATTCGTCGTTCCCAGTTCTGTATTTAAATTTCTATTCTGTTTTAGATTTGAGATCAAATCTGAGAAGGCCAGCAAATATTGGTTTCAATTTGTTTTTAATTCCGCCCATTTTTATCAACACCATCATCAAGGTCGCTCATCAGTCGAGGCCAGTTTTCACGACTTCCCGTCAGATGTTGGGAGTCGTTAGTTATATATCCCATAGCGCAATCAATATTGGTTTTAAAATACATCCAGACTCAAACTTTATATAAATATATATAGATATATTTACATATAATAAAAAAATATATATTAAGCATAAACCTTTCTTTTTCAAATAAAACAAAATTTCAACTATCCTTACTGCGATGAAAAAAATATTGGGAGAGCTTTGGCCCATTCAATGGGGTTCCACACCAATTTAATCCACCAGATTGCTTTTAGAGCTCTAATACTGTATTGTACAATTCTGCTTATAAATGCGACACTGAAGGGTAGAATCTCAGTTGTGATATTCAAGCAAACTATGGATATATGCTTTTTGGACAGTAGAATGAATTTTCACATCGAGCAAGACTCTTCCTCAAATAATAAAGAAAAGGCATGTGATCATGATTACGATTTATTTTTTAAATAAAATTGAATTTGTGACTTAAAAAATGGTCTTAAATCTGATCTGGTTTTAAATGCGATACTTTTTTTTTTTTCGTATCGCAATACCAAAATTGCATACGGAACTCGGACCGGAAAATCTTGGTCTTTAATGTGAAATAGTTATAAATCCAGTAGGTATTAAATTGAGAATATATAATCAAAGTATATATTGGAAGAAATCAAAAGATTGAGTTAAAACATCGGTCTGTCTTGTATTTTACTTTTAAGCACACTTCAATTGTCACATCCTCACCTGTTAAGCCTTTACATATGCAACCAAATAGAACTTTTTGGCATTCAATCATGAAAGGGAAAGACTGGGAAGGTATTTATGGCAGAAAAATGCCTTTTTCTCGAATATTTATTTCAAGGGGTGGGACCATTATGGTTTTTTGTTGAAGAGTCAGTTCGTGACGACCTGTTGGGATCCTTGAGCTCCACCCTCTCCTCTTAAATCTTCATTTGGCCATCTTGTTATTGGGACGGACGTTCTGGTCGGCCTTCACCGCGATGGCCTGAATTCTTTTTATGTTTGAAATAAAAACTCTTTTGATAGCTTTATTAGATCCTACGATATCGAACCGTTGGGGAACTTTGCTACAAAGTGTGGTACTGCGGTGTCTTATCAACGTTCTTGTTTATATTTTGTAAAAAATAATAATTTTTAATACTTGTAATATATACGTCATGAATTCAATATAATTGATATCATAAATTATATTTTTTATTTGATATTTGTGATAAAAGAGAATAGTTTAAAAATGGAAAATGAAGGCTTGTGTACGCCCATGCGTGTAAACCACGAAAATTTTTACAACACCGAATTTTTACAAATTCTTTAACTCAATCGATTCTCAATTTAAGACCACGTTGCAGAATTCACAGATTCGGTCTCAAACACGGTAATTGTATCATCAGGTGTCATCGCCAATTTTAAAGATCTCTCTCTGAGGAAACGATATGGTGTGATCCTTATATCAAATATTAATTTAATAAAAAGCATTGGAATCCAAGTCTACGTTTTTCGTCAACTCTACAATAAATTATTAATATTAAAGCACCGGTGTTTTTTTATTATTTTGAATACGATTATGAATTGTAATAGTGACCCCCCCCCCCCCCCCCCCCCCTTACGGCCATACCATGCTAAGAACACCTCAGTTATAGTGCTTATGGCTAATACAACACTGAGGACATCTCAGTTATAGTGCCTACTAGACGGTCATAATACACTAGGAACACTTCTGTACTCATGCCTATAGCCCTACAACGCTAAGAACACCTCAGTTATAGTGTCTACGGCCATACCACTCTTAGAACAACTCTGTATTCATGCCTAAAGTCATACCACACTATTGCCTACGGCAATACTACAGTAAGAACACTTCTGTACTCATGCCTATGGCCATACCATTCTAAGAAAACCTCAGTAATAGTGCCTATGACCATCCTACACTAAGAACACCTCAGTAATAATGTCTACGGCCATACCACACTAAGAAAACCTCAGTAATAATGCCTACGGCCATACCACACTTAAAACACCTATATAATAGCAGTTCCTGCGACCACACCACGTTGAGAAAATCTCTGCAGTCGCGTGCTGTGGCCTCCACGGCAGGAACATCGGCCAACTTGACCGTGCGAGATTTATTCGTCTGCTGCGGTAATGTCATTAAGATAAGCTGCTGCCAGCTGGTCCCCAAGGACGTTATCCATATACCGTGCCGATCTGGGAATACTGCGTTCATCTACCCGTTGGTTCGGCGGTATAACGTCAATTGGAGGAACGCTGTGATGTAAAGTGCGATATACTCTTGTTGACCGGTACAATTTCCACTTGCACTATGGGCTCAGTGGTACAACATCCTCGACAATAAAACAATGTAAATAAGATTACTGTGCCATTTGAAATTCTTGCTATGTGGTATGATTAATACGTTATGAACAGATCGATATAATTATCATAGTCCAGCAAAACACTTGTTCATCGGGACGACTAAACAGCTCTGCAGTACAGATTTCAAATTACTGGAATAAGAAGGCTGCTGAGAATGCACCTGTATTGATGAAGATGGTGGGGATCTTAACAAGAGCCTTTTCATCTCACACAACTCTAAATAACCTTTAATGTAATCAGTTTCAAATATACTAATCAGTTTCAAAAGAAGGAAAAAATGTTTTGAGATATTTTTCTTAACTTTTTTGATAGGATTATATTGATTCTATATATGTCAGCATACATTACTGGGTGCGGGGAACAGAACGTTTTGTTTCATATAGATTTACTGTAGATATACAGGAATGTTGGAATCCTTGGAAAGTTCTAAAAACGAAAGAGATTTCACTTGCTACAGATAAATGCCTGTAGCTAGAGAGAAACCTCAGTTTAAAACAAAAATAAGAAGAAGAAGAAGGATATTTAATGTGATTCTTGTTTTTAAGAGGAAAAGCCGGTATGGGAAGATACTGTGAGAGCTATTAAATGATAGCGAAAGTGAAGAAAAAGGATCTAGGCTTTCTTTAGTAGCCCGGGACGGGTGGGGAATTCCTAGAATCCTGAGGAGGAAGGAGTTGGCTGCTGAGAGATGGATTACGCGGAAGATGAAGGAGGGGGGTCCTGTCCGGGTCGCAACCTGTCACCAGCTATGTCGTCTCGTCTGCCAGTCTCTACAGTTGACCAGACGTTGTAACAAAATTAAGTTAAAGATATTTAGTCGGCCCTACTTTTGTCAATATCAGCGTTATCTCAAATTTGTTTGTCTAAAGAACATGCTTCTACCTCTGGAATTTATAGAAGCTTTTTTTTTTTCAGTCAAATTCAGACAAGCTCGCTGGCAGCGCTTTTATTTAGAAATTTTAGAATTTCAAATCACATATATATATTTTTCACTATTCCACAATTGCCAGTCTTTCAGCAAAAGGGATGAATACTAATTGGAATTAATTGTTCACCTCCTGCTATTGCAGCCAGCTAGTTGGCAGAAACATTTAAAAAATCCGGAATGTTATGAAAGTTTTCTTCTAACTGTATGTGCTTACTAACAAATTCTAGACGTGAAAAATTTACGTAATGATTGAATAGATAAATTTTATTGTGTGTCTTTATGATAAACTATTGAAATTTTTATTTTTCAATTTTGGAATTTTGCTACCGATATTACTTAGTGGTCGGTTTCCACACAGAAGGAATTTCTTTAGGGTGGTTATCTCATCATCAATGTATAACACGGACTCCTGTAGCTTACAGAAGTCGCCAACTGTTGGTCTTTTAACTTGGTAGATAATTGCTGCGTTGAATATCAAGCTGACCAAGCCGCTATCTACAGGCTGCGTTTTGTTTTTATTTTCAAAATAATCCTTAATTTATCTGATAAAATGTATCGTGGAGGATAGTTCTTGTAAATCTTTGTGGATGGTAGGAAGTGGTCGACTGGTTGATTTTCTTGATGTAATTCTAGGTAGATGAGTCGCTATTGCTGAAGAGGGATTGTCTAACAAACCAGACGTTTCAATGCGACAACGGTCGCTTTCGAGGGTCATCGAGAGACCCAGATACTTATTAGTCATTAATAACCTCATTAGACTCGTCAATATTCTCTTGACCATTTTCAATGCAGTTTTATTTACATATATCGCTATCTTGATGTCAAATCTGGAAACATTTCATTATAATAAATATTTATTCTTGACATTTATTTTTATATAATACAGCTTTTACAATCGTGTTGAACAACAACAAAAGAGAGTATTAAAAGAACCTGGACTCGTCATTGGTGATCTCTCACAGCTGTTTTGCCCTATTGATCTACAACACCAACTATGTTTCTCGTAAAACCAGTGAAGGATGGGGTAACGTGTTGTCCGAGAACCCCAGGAGTTTAACAACTTGGAACCCAATCGAGCCAAGTGTTGCGTCAAGTGTTTACAGTCAGTGCGGTGATCGCTGGTCTACCGTGCAATGACACAGTCCTCCTATCCTACACTATCTATATTAATTTATCTCCTGGACATAATTAATTAAGAAGGTTTCAGAAGATGAGTTTCTTTTTATTTTATTAAAGCAGTCTCAAGCTTTCGGGAATCTCTACCCTTCTAAAGGAGAACATAAATAAAACGAATAAAACGCCGCCTGATGCCGTTTTATTTATGTTCTCCTGTAGATGCCCGAAAGCTTGAAAAACTGCTTTAATAGAATAAAAATAAACTCATCTCCAGAAACCTTCTTAATTATTTAACACTCTCTATATGACAACTACCCGCAGAGGATGGAACTATTCAATGCTATTAAGCTTTTAAATAAAAGACAAATTTTATATAATTAGAGAACTGAATATGAAAAAGAATTTGGAAGACTTGACTCATCAATGGTGAAACTTTTCGTCAATTGAATCAACCAGATCGCTACAACTATTATATATTGAATCTCTACTTATATAGCCTCCGCTTGAAGGTTCATTCTTGGAAATGGTGTTTAACGAAAATACATTCAAACAAATTGATCACTTTTGGTTTATTGGTTCAGAAAGGTGTATTTCGGCGAAAGCCAATCCAGAGTTTCCATAGAAAAGGGAACACCAAAGATTATTTCTGGAGGCATTCGTTTCCAAAGGCTGCAATAGCATCAATAGACCTTTCCTACATACCTCAATTTTAGAACAAAAATACTTTTAAAATTAAAAGACACATCCTTAATAAATATGTAACTAAGTTATCCTATAATTTGTATTATGCATATAACTTATGCAATATTCTATATAAATACTTGTGTGGCTCTCATTTTAATAGTAGTTTGTAGGCCTTGTGTAGAATAACTCAAGATCGAAATCTAGCGCCAACGTATAATGTACAAGAAATATTTTTTTTACTCTCTTGAGGAAGAACGGTCGCCTTAGAGAAGTTTAGGTGTAGAATAGAAACTCGTGAATTCCACCACCTTTCACGTGTACATCAAAGCAGTTGATTCTCGCATCAGATGGAAAATTCATTCACTCGCACTTACTTATTTTTAACACCGGTAGTCGGTTGACTTCAACCCAACACTAACTTATACAGGTTCTTTGTTCGGAGGAAAAGGAAAAAGAAACAATAAAAAAGGAGGAATATATATAAGCTCGTGATGGTCATAGACCTGAATTCATCCTTCCTAGTAGCAAGTAGAATATTGAGACAAAAAGGCTGTTGATTTAAGTGGGAGGCCGTGGGGTAGTGTCCGAGCGAGGTCGCGCAGCTTTATTTATAATTCCATTGTCGACGGTGGCGGATTTAGCTCCAGCGAGGGAATGTCCCCTGGCGTCACCGTCCGACGTCCTGCTTGTTTCCCCACATCTTCTATGATATAACTACATCTTTGAGAGAGATATTATACTACGGATATTTAATGGATATTCATTCTGAAATGATTGATAAACTTGTTTGAATTTTCTCCATTCGACTTTTTGATATTGGGATCAATAGCCAGTACTGGATAATGTAGCATCGCTAAAAGAACTTCAGTGTGGGATCAATAGCCAGTAATTAGAATGTAGCACTGTTAGAACAACTCCGGATTAGGTATTGGGATTAAAATAGCAAGTACTGGAGGCTTTGTAGCAACGAGGAACTCCAATGTAGATATCGGAATCTATAGCCAGTACTTAGAATGTGGCAGCTAGAAGAACTCCAATATAAGTATTGAAATCAATAGCCAGAACTGAAGGATGTAGCAGCTAGAATTACTCCAGTGTAAGTATTCGAATCAATAGCCAGTACTGAGGTTTGTAGCAACGAGGAACTCCAATGTAGATATCGGAATCTATAGCCAGTACTTAGAATGTGGCAGCTAGAAGAACTCCAATATAAGTATTGAAATCAATAGCCAGAACTGAAGGATGTAACAGCTAGAATTACTCCAATGTAGGTATCGGAATCAATAGATAGTTCTGGAGGCTTGTAGCAACGAGGAACTCCAATGTAGATATCGGATAATCTATAGCTAGTATTTATAATGTAGCCGCTAGAAGAACTCTAAATTCAGGTTTTGAAATCAATAGACGGTACTGGAGATGTAACAGCCAGAGTTTCAGTGTAGGTATTGGGATCAATAGCCAGGACCTGCTAATCAACAAGCCCTGGCCAGCCAGAAAGAATGACCCACATGACGCTGTAATAACAGCCCGGGCCTCGTGATGAATTCACTGGGGCTGATTGAATGCACGTAACGGGCTTGTTACACTTCCCTCTCTCAGATTAATGGATCCAACCGGCATTATGTCTTCGGACCATCCATCTGGACCTTCACGTAGCTTCATCACTGCATAAACCACTTATGTGCTCTGAAAAAGGACACGCGTGAAATATATGCAATTAAAATTCGCCAGGGCTCTCTACTTTATAACTCCAAATCTAGCTTCATTTAATTCCCACGAATAAAGAATCCGTGAAATATGGTTGACCCAATTACCATCAGACTGGAGAGATCACGGAAAATATCGAACCTCTCTCAAACATTGACCTGAACACATTATTTTTCAATTATCCCGTGTTATTTAGACATTTTAAAGAAATCTGTACTCTTCAACTTTACATGGAATTTTACTAGGGCAATGGTGAATGTATGCTCTTGTTAATACATTTGATGATATCCATGTGACGCTGATGTTTCCTCAAATATAGTGCAGAGAGATAAGTGAAAGTGTTGTTGTTACTTATTCCTCAAGTCGTTTAAACGATCTCCATTAGGTTCCATTGTCTCAGCTTTTCTATTATAGTCCTGGGGTTTTCCCAGAGGTCTTTCATGTGAAAGTAAATATAGTAGATCAATCTCTATATCCAGATATGAAACTATATACTACATATATATATGTATATAAATAAAAGACAATCCATTGAGGGATGAGTTTCTTTCATATCACGACAATACAAGCTTTCGTGTATAACAGCCCTTCAACATTTATTTGATGTATTTTATCCTGATGTGATTTTTAGCCTTCCTATATTCACCCATAGACTTAATAGTGCATTAGTATTAACTAGTAATCCATAGTTTTATGATTGTACTGTATTATGTTAATTAGTATTTGCATATATCCATTCCTCATATTTTCTACTTCTTTACAACCCTATATATGGATTTATTTCATTTCCACACACACCAGCTGTAGTATCGTAAATGTACTTGTTGAAGGTCTGTTACCCCCCCCGAAAGCTTGTATTGTCTCGTGATATAAAAGTAATTATTCTCTCAACAGATTGTCTTTATTTATAATTTTATACTCTGAATGGATAATAATATTAACAAATATATGCATATATATATGGTAATTTAAACCAACAACCTCATATTGTATATAATATAACAAGAATTTTCATGTTGTATAATAGAAACACTTCTATACATAATTATACGGATTATTGACATGTCATTACATCATCATATGTAATGTACTTTGTACAAACTGAGGGTGAATAAATAAAACTCTTTAATAAATTAAGGGTTGAGCTAAAGCAAGAGATTAAGATATAAATCCAACGAGGCCTACAGATAGTGAGATCTCAGGGCGTTGCCAGTATACAATGACACTTCTTCCGATCCACGCCCTTGTTGCATCCGCTGAAACTCAATACTTCCTCTCGGCAAAGATATATAAGCCTCCAACAGGGCCAGAAATAAATAGTCTCTTCACCATCGGCGGAAGCCCTCGTCGGTTGTTTCCAAGGTCCACTTCATCGACCATGTAGAACAGTAAGAACTCTTCTATCTCCATCTTTCGCTCCTAGCTCTACTTTTATCTGTTCACGGAACTTTCCTAGTACAACTGTGTCTCTTCGTTTTTTGTGATGGAAATTCCAAAGTCTTCCACTCTGCCTCGACCACGACTGCCTGTACTCTGTGAGAACTGTTAAAGGTCTTCCAAGGTGCAGAGAGGTACTGGAAAACTCTCCACACCCTGACTGTCCCTCTCGGTTAACACAGTATAGCGAAATAGCGAAAGTCGACAGGATACCTCACCACATATATATATATAGTGTCCCACTGTCTATACGATTGTATTTATATGGAGGAGGAAAGGAAAAATAAATTGAAGGTCATTAATCAGATATATGTTGAACCAGTTCAACTGATTAAAATCTCATCATAAATTTAAAAAAAAAAAACATAGTTATAGAACTATATAACTATTATAAAGCGGTCTTAAGAAAAATAGCCTCACAAAATACGTCAAAATATGTGTAAATAAACACTATCTTGTCATAATTATGTAAATATTTGGTTTCATTTGTCCTTTTTTGTATGGCGTATCATTACAAGATGGAAGGTCTTAACCAAGTTTTTGTTAAATATATATTATATTGATGTTTTTTATACAGTGTAAGTAGGTATTCGCTCCACGTCATATACAGAGCGTTGTATTCCCCAAGATCAGCTAGGACCGCTCCTATCCCAGAAACAAAATCGCTTACAGATAGGAACAAGAGCATCGCCTCGAAAGACCAAAGCCACGCCGGCGACACGTGACTGTCGGCTTTCTTTGATCCATGTCACATTAAAAAACACCTCCACGGGGAAGGTGTGAAGTCCGTGATTGACACCACTGAGGGACGCCAAATCGACGCTGCTTGTTAGCATTCCTCGGTAACACTTTGTTGATAATTTTTTTCTAGGAAAATATTTCTCCTTTTATATTTTTTCTTATATAGATTGCACAAAAGAGGGTTTTCAGATGTTAGAGATTGAGATTGAAAACATTTTATTCACCACACAAGTTAATGGTAGGAGAGAAACAAAATATATACTATTCTATAAGTTACACACATGAAGATTGCATATATCACCTACAGCACTAAATACCTCTTAAATATTCTCTACATCACTAACATATGAACACTACATATCACCTACAGCACTAAATTCCTCTTAAATATTCTCTACATCACTAACATATGAACACTACATATCACCTACAGCACTAAATTCCTCTTAAATATTCTCTACATCACTAACATATGAACACTACATATCACCTACAGCACTAATTCCTCATAACTTCTCTCTACATCACTACATACTACATATAATACTAAATTCCTCCTATTCTCTACATCACTACATGCCACATACAACACTAAATTCCTCTTTAAGTATTCAACTACAGCACTAAATTCCTCATAACTTCTCTCCACATCACTACATACTACAAACAATACTAAATTCCTTCTAACTATTCTCTACATCTCTACATACTACATACAATACTAAATTCCTGCTAACTTCTCTCTACATCACTACATACTACATACAATACTAAATTCCTTCTAACTATTCTCTACATCTCTACATACTACATACAATACTAAATTCCTGCTAACTTCTCTCTACATCACTACATACCACATAAATCACTAAATTCCTTCTAACTATTCTCTACATCTCTACATACTACATACAATACTAAATTCCTGCTAACTTCTCTCTACATCGCTACATACCACATAAAGCACTAAATTCCTTCTAACTATTCTCTACATCTCTACATACTACATACAATACTAAATTCCTGCTAACTTCTCTCTACATCACTACATACCACATAAAGCACTAAATTCCTTCTAACTATTCTCTACATCTCTACATACCACATACAGCACTAAATTCCTGCTAACTTCTCTCTACATCTCTACATACCACATACAATACTAAATTCCTGCTAACTTCTCTCTACATCTCTACATACTACATACAATACTAAATTCCTGCTAACTTCTCTCTACATCTCTACATACTACATACAATACTAAATTCCTGCTAACTTCTCTCTACATCACTATATATCACACACAGCCGGGTAGATCACAACCCCCGGGTGTAAATAGCTCCCTCCTTAATCCTTGCCGCGGACAGGACCTTGTTAACCTAACAGCCCTCACTTGTCTCAGAAATTATTGGGCTGGTGCCATTATTGGGCGCCAGTTCCAATTCCACCTCGGGACCATTTGGCCCCCACTTTGAATCGCTTTATTGCGCCTTGTTCATTCCCGCCACGACCGGTCCTATTACACCCCTGGCTTTGTTGCACTGCCAGTAGGTCTGTCAGCACAGCACCCTGCCTTCCTTGATATGTATACAATTACTCTCTTTATTTTACCTCATTTACATATGTCTAGAATCTAGATAGGATTCACGCTAGAGTCATGCCCATGCCTAGGTTAACAAGGTTAGCTGGCGACATCCGCATGCTCCAGGAAAACACTTGGGATCTTTTCAAATGAATATTAGCAACAATTCCAGTATTGGTGTTATTGGATAGATTGTTTGTTGTTATTTTCTCATAATATTTCATCCAACACGCATACAAAGAAAACGTGATATAAGCTATCATGGTTAATAATAGAGGCTTGCAACTGCTTAATGCATTGTAAGTGCACTACATATCTACATATGTTGAATTAGTACAACTTTTGCACCTAGAATTCCAGAGAACTCCGTCTTGACTACTTGTACTTAGGAGTTGGACTTGTGCAGAAATCAGGGTATTGTGTGTGATTGCAAAAATAGATTTAAATATGTAAATATAGTTAGGCAACAAGACTTATGTAAATATCTCAGCTACCCTCTAGTTTAGAAGGAACAAGAACCTATCGGAGAATTAGATTCCGCCTGAGACTGGATGGAAGACTTTAGCCCTGGTCAACGAGAGAGACATGGTCTGCTCTAGTATCTTAGAAATTCGCCATACTCTCACCGCTACCGCACAGTTCCTAGGGCAGAATTCTCGGCTCCAGCTGTAAGGAATCAATGCGTTTTATAAAACTCTTTCTTGGTGTTTTCTTTATCTTGTATATTTGTACTTGCAACAACATCATCTTGTAACTTTCCAAACTTCGAATATGTACATGGCATCTGAAGAGCTAGAGATTTACAAAAGCACTTTAACCTGTATTTTGAATGGGAACCATTTCTTTATCTATCAAGTCTGCCCGTAATTTGAGTCATTTTTTTTTACAACATCCAAAAGGTCTTATTCTTTCTTATCTCCACTCAATCATATTAAGGTTCCGAAGGGTTCCAAAAGGGTATCCAAAAGGTAAATTTGAGGAAAGCGTACCTGCTTTGGGAGAGTGAATTTTTTTTTTTACTAAGACAGAATGGAAGAGTCTGTCAGATATAATTATAATTTACGTTATCCATCACATATACTCGAACATTCGTCAGCTAGTTATAGGAAGAGAGAGTTCAAACAGTATATATACTCTACTATATGAGTACATACACTCATAGACAAAACTAAAGGAAGTTGAAATTCTGATGTCTTCGGTCGTCGGTATTTTTTAAGGAGACAGAGGCAATATTTTTGTTCACACTTAGTTATATCGTGTGTCTTCAATATAGGTCACTGTATATCAAATATCAGAGTTATTGTCTGAATCCCGATATACATGCTAGAGAAGGTACTACAACTTCCTTAAGTTTGTCCATTCAATAGTTGTAATAGAAATGTTATAAAAAAGACTCGTATCGATATTTTCCTATGACCATATCAGTGTTTTAATTTGTACTTTTAAAATATTATTTCTTTATTACAGAGCTTTTTATAACACTCAGAGTGTACAATGCATAAAGAACTAAAACGAAACCGAAACTAATCGATACATTAGAATAATCTAATCTATATATCGTGTGCAACGCAGCCAACTAGAAGGAATTTCTCAAATAGGTGTTTTGTATGAAACGGCTTGAAAGGCAACTGCTGAGTGTAGATATAAATATCCCTAAATGCCGTAATTAAATACTAAAACCAAAGCTAATCGAAACTGAAACTAAACGAACGCTAGCCCTCATCCAGATTAGCCAATAAGGTTTTATTTGTATTTATACCTTGTGTGTGTTGAGCTATTTTATTATTATAAATAATATTTGATAGAATTTTATTCTTGAAGATTTGAGAAAGAGCGGGATATCTTTAAAACTAAAACGAAACCAAAACTAAATTAAAAGGCAGAAGATTTCATTTCAACACGAAATTGTTCCAAAGTCGAATTCTCCTATTTACTTATCATCCAACATCTATAAAACCAAAGTTATCGCATAATAATCTTTTTTTTTTATTGGCTTTTATATCATTTTAAGGAATTTAGGCATTCTCTCACATTATGGGGGGGGGATTCTAAATTGCCAGCCATTTCTCTGAATATAGCACGATGTCGGACTGATTTATTCGATGTTAGAGAATTCACTCATTATCTCAACGGAAACACTCCGTCACACACACTTCTCACTTCCACTCTACATAATGGACAAAATTGAGTTACGGCGAGAAAGCTATATTTTAAAAAATATTTTATAAATTAAATTATTCTATCTCGGCAGAGAGAAATAACCAAGAACACCTTCTCTATAATTCGATTTAAAGTTGGAGAAGAAAAAAGTTTTTATATTTTATTTTTTATTTCTTGGAAAGATCTATAATTTTAGAAGATGCTTCCGTTGGTATCATTAATGTTATAGAAGAAAATCATTAAATTTGTTCTATCTGCCCTCGGCTATTATAAACAACTTTTCATAATAACTTAGCAAACATTCGGTATCCACGGGAGTTTGCTATAAAGTTTTAAAAGGAAATAATTTTCGAGGAAAGGTAACCTTATATTCCTATTATCTCACTTTAATTTAGAGAAAAATAAATAAATATTATTTTTTTAATAAAAATTTATATTGTTTTTGTATACACACTCATGGACGACACTTTTTAAGGAAGTTGTACCTTTTAGCAAGTATATCGGGATTCAGACAATATCTCTGAAAGATATTTGATACACAGTGACCTTTACTGAAGATACACGAGATAACCAAGTGTGAACAAATTTGCCTCTGTCTCCTTAACAACAACAACAAAAAAATAGACGAAATTAAATATTTTCCACTTCCTTAAGTTTTGCCCATGAGTATATACAAAAACCAGCTAGATTTATTCTGAGAGTGTGTATACCTATACAACTATGTAATGACACACGTGTTCAACTATTCAAATATACAATTATATGTATAGTGCTATATGCGACTATATACAATTACATGTACAGACATATATGCAACTATATGCAATCACATGTACAACTATATGCATCTATTTACACAAGCACATGTACAACTATGCAACTATATACAATTATATGTACAACTATGCAACTATGTACAATTATATGAACAACTATGCAAGTATATACAATTACATGTACAACCATATATGCAGCTATATGCAATCACATATACAACTATATGCAACTGTTTACACAATCACATGTACAACTATGCAACTATACACAATCACATGTACATCTATGCAACTATATACCATTACACGTACAACTATGCAATTATATGCAATTACATGTACAGCCGTATATGCAACTATATACAATCACATATACAAATATGCAACTATATGCGATTACATGTACAACTATGCAACTCTATATAATCGCATGTACAACTATGCAATTATATATTCAAGCATGTTGCCATCTGAACTTGCGGTTTGGTAGCAGATTCCGGGAGCGAGGAGATGGACACCAGCAGGATGAGTGCAACCACGCTGCTCTCCTTGCAGAGGATAAAGGAAGCCTCGCTGTAAGTTTACACCCGAGTATTTAATATTATGGTCAGAATATATAGGGATGAATACATTTGCATTTTTCTTTTGATAGATAACAACTAGACTGAATTTTTGACAGAACCGGACATCAATGTAGTGCACTGATGACTTCGATGAGAGCAGATTAGGTTAAGTGCAGAAGAGATGACCGAAAGGCATTACAGGCAGGCCTACTTGTTGGATTTATACACTTGGTAACTTTATTACATGTCTATTTTGGCCAGGACAGGGTATTCTACTCAGGGGATATCTCATGAGAACAAGCCAGTTCGATACATCTCATTCAGTTCG
>CP092864.1:52923110-52938294 GCA_030710605.1 Cordylochernes scorpioides
CGACTGTGCAATTGAGAGTGTTGGGAACAGCAACCGCTATCTAAGCCAGAAGCTGGCTGTGTTTCAAAGGTTTAACATCATCTAAGATGCAAGTTCCTCAGACTGCTAAAGATCAGGTAAAATATGACAAGCTAGCTGCCGACTCTTTTCCTGCGCTTCCAGGGTTTTGACAGGTTAATGCTAGAATGGGCGGTTTTATACCTCCCTGAATGGGAAGATGTCCACGGTAGTTTTAATTCTGGTGAGAAAATTATTCTCGCAGAATTCCTCGAAAGTACAATTGCGAATGTTGGGAACAAAAACCGCTATCTAAGCCAGAAGCTGGCTGAATTCAAGACGGCTTGTGAAGCTGATTAATCAATCCCAGACGTTCCTTCAGCGAGGGGATCACTTTGGTGTAAATAATTTAATTTTAATGCACAATTGTTTTAGATTTTTATTTATTATTTTTATTTTTGTGTTATGATTGTTGACTGAATGTCAATAAAATTAAGTTAATTCTCAATTCGAAACTATTATAGACGCGTATGATTCTATAATAGTTTCGAATTTTCATAACAGATATCGCGCTAAACCATCATAATATAATTGTCAATTGTCTATATATATACTGTATATATAAGATGCGAGTAAAGATAAATAAACAAGTAGAATTAAATATATTATAATCCTGAGAAACACAAACGACTTTTGCAGAAATTTCGATAAAATAAAAAACGTATCTGACTGAAGTATCTTATTATAAAGAACTATGAATGCCGGCCAGACAGCCCCAATCTTTGACAATAAAACATACTCATCAAGACCAAATCGGATTTACAATCAATATGTTAAAGACTCTTCTATTTTATTTTATATTATTAATTGTGTGTGTGTGTGACCTAATATCTAATACCAAAATAATTTATTTCCTATAGTTTTGTTTCTTCTCAAATCGATGCTGAGCTGGAGCGTCAAGGAGGATGAAGAGATCAAAGTATAGATGACTGTGACAACTGAAGTAACACGGGGAACAACAATTAGAAGAGTACAAGTTGTCCGCACACACATACACACAATTATGTATCACATGTTTTACTTGAGACAGTGAAAGAGAGGCGATGGGATATGAAGTAATCTGCTTGGGTGGACTTCAAACACCAAACGATAACATTTTATCCCATCTTGTGTTGGTAGAACTAGCTCGCTATGTTCTGTTATTCCAACACCCATTCTTTTATTAGAGAACAGATTTCTTGGGAAGTTTGTTGTGTTCAATGTTTATTTGTGTAATCAATATTCATTTTATTTATATAGCGATCATATATCACTTTAATAAAGGAATGTTTCAAGTTTTTGAAATGCCCAGCTGTCATATAACCTCAATAAAACTAAATGGAACTTTTATGCTAACGATTAAAATTTAAACGAACCCTCAATGATAAGCGAAAAAACACCCGAGAATCTAAATACCAACTTGTCACACTTGGAAACAAAACAAAAAGGAAGTAGACTAGGTAAAATGTGGGAAGATATAAACAACGACAATACCACGTACAGTCGAGGTACGCTTCCTAAAGAGTGAAAGAGTCCTCCCTCCTTGTTATTAGAGAAGCACAAAGAGTTTTGAAACGTAACTACACATAGCTACACTTATTTACTTATGGTATTCACTGACCTACACATAGTATACTCATAGATACATTTATCTACTTATGGTCTACACCTACCTACGCACCCCGTTTGGTCTATATTCACCTACACTTATAGAAAATAAAATTATAAATGGGTAGCAATGCGTTTCTTCAATGTTAAATTTTATCGTTTTTCTTTTTCTCTATACTTTTACCAATTTTATGCTTATTATACCTACACTTACTTCCTTCAAGGCTTACGATCAATTATAATTCTTCATGCTAAGTACTAGTGAACATGGATATACTATAAGATAGGTTTTCAACACGTGTGTATAGTGTTGCTATTTTCACCAGCCTCTGTGCAGCAGTGCGAAGTCGGCCTCCTGGAGCGCGGCCCCAGCCCCTCGCCGCCAGCAGCGGCCGCCGCTGTGCTAATGATGCAACAGACCATGAACTCGAAAGAGGTGAGTCCACGCACCAGTACTGTACATCTCTATTTCTCCATGCAGATCATCAGTGTGATATATGCTCGGGTCAAAATTACATCCAAACATGCGTCAAGTAATTAACTCTCACCATTGGTCCGCCTCAACACTGTATTTACATATCTCCAAGCAGATGGAACAGAAGCTACGTTACACCGAGACCATCCGTTCTCAGCATTCTCTCATTTAAATAGCCTGGATTTACATAGACATTTGATTATCTAAACAATTTTATTGATTCTTCAAATCAATAACAGAAAAAAAAAATATGATACAATAAAGGGTAATATTATAATAAATTGGTAAATAATGTAGGGAATAATAATGTAGGGAAATATATATACAGTTGTATATGTACAAATTTCTTCAGCAAGGAAGGCTTCCCCACCTTTAGAGAGTCCTGAACCAGACAAAGAGAGGGGTCTTCTTGTGCAACCATTTCTTGTCCATTTCAATACAATAGTGCACATAGTACTCGTGTGTAGGTGTAATAGTAGAATAGTACTTGCTTACCTCTTCTAGTGTAAGTGTACCACACATATGGAAAACAGTTCGTACTAATAGTGCAGACATTATAATGTACTAAAGTCTTAACACATCTATATATACTAAGTGTGGATTTATTCTTTTCCTCCTTACTCCAATCTAAAGAAAATACGAACACCTTATATTTTAGGAAGTTCAAGAAAGAAAACAATATTTCTGTCAAGGTTTCATGGAGGTCTAACAGTAATCGATCTCCGAGTTTATTTGTTTATTTATATATCGATAAATTAAAATAATTATAAAAAAATATATTTTTAAAATTATATAAATAATTTAAATTGTGTTCTTAACAATATTTTCAAAAGACAAGTGCGGAAAAATGACAAATTGGCAGAATATTTAAATAGCTATGCTATTTAAGAGCCAGCATATACAAATAGATCAGAATATAAATATAGGATAAAGACAATAATACAATATGCACAAAAAACGAAACAATATAAGACTATAATATAAATGATACATAACCAAAAATATATGTATTTTTTTTTATTTACATCTTTAAAAAACCAACAGGTAATTAGCAATATTCCTGAGCCACTGTCATAGCTAATTAAAACTACTTTTATTGCTTTATAACGGGAAGGAGAACGAAGAGCGTCTTTTAAAATGAATAAAAAATGTACTCTCTCACTCCCTCTTCTCCATCATCTTCATGCCAACTAGACATACTACTGGAAATTGTGTTTTGCACATACGGCAGAATGGAGACATTTCACTTGCCAATAAATGTCTGAGTGCCAGTTCCAATGAAGAGATGCTAGAAATGTGTAAGAGAACAAAGGAGGATAATTTACATCGTTTCATTTCTCTAGCATTCTAAATCGACAATATCTATAGCTATAGATTTTATTTTTCTATTGCATATATTTGTAATGTGCATATAAATATTATATATACGCTAATTAAGAATCTGTGGACGAGTGGGTAACACCCTCGATTCCCGAAAGCCATGAACTGGGATTGAATCCCGCGTTAACATTTTGTTTGATATATGAATAACCTTCACATATCAAGTAAAAATCTCTCTTCCATATGTTCATATTAGAACAGCCATGGTCACTTTCACCAGATATCGTTCAGTATATACATTTGTTTTATCAAGGTAAAATATCAGGCATCTAGAAATAAGTTTCTTTTAATTAGAAAAAAAAGTTCCCAATACGAGATTCGAACCCGCGGGTCGTAGCGGTCGAAAACTATCGGTTTAGATTACTCGTCCACCGACTCCCAGATTCCTATACAATGGAAACTGCCATGAGAGACCATAAGTCTAAAAAACAAAGATATTTGCTTGGATTGAGATGCTTGTTCATTGGGGTTAGGTAATATCAGGACGTCTTTTATTTTTTCATTTTGTGGGAAGTGGTTGATCGGGGAGGCAGGTAGACGCATATCAGATGGATCGTTATAGGATTATTTATTACCTTAATGTGCAAGATAGATTTTTAGAGAATTTGACTTTATACAAAAAAGGTTGCTAACAAGATGTGCCTATTATCGTAGGTTTTACTTTCGCGATCAATATGTTACTCGTAGAAAATGAAGACGGCCTCTACGCCAAAGTTTTTTAATGGAGGATGGTGTTTATAAAATATTTATGCATAATTCAAACTATACAAGAAGTTCGAGATTGTAAAATGCAATATCGCAATAACAGGAGAGAACTTTCTAATTAGTTGCCTGGAATTTACAAATAAAGTGTAAGGTGATGGGTATCTGAAGGTGGATGAGTCCTTGCGCAACTTTGGGCCAGGGATGCGTGGTGATGCAAGAAAAGATGGCCGGAAATGGTATCTTGGATGCAGATGTAGGATTTTCCAGAGATGCCGATTGTAATATAATACTGTCTTGGGCAATTCAAAACAAACACATTTCCTTGAATCATATGTTGGAAATTTCTTAATTGTTTTTGAGATTTTTATATTACGGACGATATTTAAAGAAAAATACTCTTTTCGACGTGATGGCTAAATCAATGACACACACTTATAGAGAAGTCATAACAAAATGTAATCATTTTGCTTGTTATTTGTAAACATTTTGAGTTTTAAAAATATCTGAAACACTGATCTTGTAGATAGACAAACATGTCCCAAATCTAGTGAAATAGGGAATCAATAGGAACTACTCTTTCCCGTATCCTTTTTAGCGTTAAATAACGTTTTAATAATTATCGATTTAGTTATTTATATAAAAATACTTAAATTAAAAGGATTTAAGCACGGATGTTTCTTTTATACACAATACAAACTTTTACTGTCCTTACTGCAATGAAAAAATATATTGGGAGGGCTTGGCTCGCTCATCAGTGGTAAACCCTCCCAGCGGTTTCGCCAATTGCAGTAAGGACAGTAGAAGTTTGTATTGTGTATAAAAGAAGCATTCGTGCTTTAATCCTTTCACTTTATATATAGATGGCGCGTTATTGCTTTGTGTTAATAAAAAATACTGTTGTTGAATAGCGAAGCATCTTTTTTTTTACATTTGATTCTTTGTACAATAACTATTTCTTCCTCTGTCAAGTCTAGGATGACCACTATGTAAAAAGGTTGCGCCAGATCAGCTAACTTAATCATCGCAAGCAGCTAACAATCTAATTAGTCCGATGACTGGAATTAATCTGTTCTCTTCCTTGACACCTCATCACCATTTGTTGTCTCCGTGTAGGTACTGGAAGACGTGAGGAAGAAACAAACCACATATTAGAATGCCTAGTCAAGTTTGATAATCATTTAGTGCCATCTCCGATATGGACCATTATCGAAGTATAATCCTTCATTACTCTACTTTTCCTTTCATTCTTCATGATGCATCTCTTCAGTAGATGATCCCCTGATGGTTCTAGAAGTAGGTCTTCTGTAAATTTGCATATTTTTGCATATTTCCGCTAAATTATTTAGAAAGTTATATAGTCTCCATTGAATTTTCTTTAAACTTCTTGTTTGTCAGCCTATATGTCCACTTGTTTGCACGTTTTCAAATGTTGGAAGAAAAAATCGAACCATACTTTGACATTTTTTACTAAGCCATTAAGTGTAAGGAAAAATCGTTTATATTCATGAGAGCTTGAGAGATATCAAAGAAATTTACCAAAAGACCCGCTTTAAAATTTTTGAAAAGCGTTTAGAAAAACAAAACTGTTTTCAAAATACGGTTTCCGAAGCACAGAGTTCATCAGGTGAGGGACCAAGTTGCGATATTTCGATGGATGTACTCCAGGACATCACATTCGGAATTGAAACAGAGCTCACTATCAGATCGAATCCGTGGTGAACGGACATCAATATATTCTGTACAGACACCAGTAGATCTGGTAGGTTAGGGGACAGTTATTACTAGAGCCACACTATATTCTGTACAGATACCTGATTTGAAATGCCTAAGGACAAAGGCACTATACGTTACATTCGGTACACAGACACCAGATTTGATATGTGACGACATAACCATTTCTAGATCTATATTCTGTACCGATAACAGTATCAAAGGAAACTCATCTCTAGATACTATATTCCTATAGATACCAGATCTCTGAATTCACTAGAAGGATCATATAACGTACAGAGGTAGACGGCACTAGCTATCACATTCTACACACAGATCTCTACAGTGTAGAGACGCCAGCAGAGACGGTGGGATGGGACCTGTCGCCGGCTGATGTCCCAATTACAGCCACCGCCGTGGTGGTGGCCCCCAGGAACATAAAAACTTGGGGCTCGCCCTTGTTGATGCTTCTCACTAATGAGATTAATGGATCGCACCAACACTTTCACCCTGATGGTCCTCGATTGGACTTTGATTTATAGCCAACTCTCATGTTCTGTTAGGATAGAATCTACTTACTGTGGAATGAATGATACTTCAAGTTGAAACAAAGTTGGGATCTAAAATTGAATATGCGAGATCTCATAATTGCATGAATAAATGAAACAAACTCTTACTTTTTAAAATACATTTTGAAAATGTTTTTCTCTGCGCAAAAAGTCTAGACTCAGATCAATGGATAAGCCACAACACCAGCTTTGAAAAACGTCGGGAAAATTATACCTAGAAACCAGATTTTGGGACTATGGGTGTCTTATCAGTACATTTTCAAAATTTTCCAAATTAGGCATTTTCTATATTTCGAAGTTGTAGAAATCCGACCGTCGAGTCATCAGAGCCATGGATAAAACACTCTTGCTAGTGTACTTGGATCCCGGATAGAATAATCTCCCTGTTGGATTAGCTTGTTCCATCAACCTTATAATTAGGCCAGGAATGTAAGCCACATTGGAGTCATCAAAACTCTTAACATGGAAATGCTTACCATTCTTTCGATACCTATAGACTCATTTAAACTATTAAAGATATATAAGTTTTTTTAAGGATTTGGAAAAAAATCTCGCTAAGTAGTTTGATTCAATCCATAAATATGTCACGCATATTCTTTTTTTTAGGTTATACTTGAACTGACCTTTTTGGGAATTGTTTTCGGAAAATCAATGCTCCATGCAAGTATATGTTTATTCATATTTTCCTTTAATATATTATATACTCAAGAATATTCCTTCAAATTTCCGTATATATATATATGGAAGCAATGGGCGCTTCTCCCGTCAAAATAAACGTCAGATTAGATGGCGTCAGGTTCTGACGTTTATTTTGACGGGAGAAGCGCCCATTGCTTTCCTTGGATTAATTTCCTTCCGGCAAATTTTCCATCTATGTTCTAGCCATAGATTTGGCCCAGCCACATTGCCAGCAAAACACCTCTTTGGTAGATTGTGAAGATTCCATTAGATCCCGTGTGGATCTCATGGAATAAAGTCCGCCCTAGACTGACGAGGGCCATTAGCCCGAAACCATGGTCTCTAGGTGGACGCTTCTCAGTTTGCCAAAGCTAGTGTTGTGGCTTTGTCACCGACCCGAGGCCGCTAGTTGCGGCGACGGTCAATAGATGGCGTCAGATTCTGACGTTTATTTTGACGGGAGAAGCGCCCGTTGCTTCCATGGATTAATTTCCTCCCGGCAAATTTTCCATCTATATATATCTATATATTGGCAGAATAGCTCACTACAATATTATAGCAGTATGGTAGGTGACACTGACGACACCTCTGACAGGGTTCAACCTTTCAGTAATTTTCCATTGTATTGACAATTAAAATAATTGACATCTTGTCGATACATGCAAAGTGTACAGTCTGCACTATTTAAAAAATGATAATTGAGGACAATAAAGAGTTATTTTATTTGAAAAAGCAAAGAGTCGCGCTAGTTTCATCCATTATAATCATATGACGGAATAATCTCTGATGTTTAATACCTTTTCAATAGGTTTGTAACATTTCTAGGAAAACAACACGTCATGTGATCTGGAAGTTCTATGCCCCTATGGATTTATCACCGTATTGGGCAGACTCTCGCACACGTCCTTGACAGGATATATTAAATTATGACAAACATTTCCAACCTCATTTACGGCAACACTTAAAAGAAGATTTAAAGCCATCTTCATATTTCTCTATTTCTCAGAGCATTTATTAAAACTGCAGTTTGTGCCTTTCCAATTCTTAGTATAGTAGATTAACATTTTAAAATACCACAAACACAGAGTCAATTTGTTTACTTTTAAAGATAATCTTGTATAAACTGAGTTAAGTGTGTAGATTTTATTGATATAATTTAGCAAACAAAGGATAGACTAAGGGTGAACGTGAAAGGAAGAATGTTTGAAAAAAAAAATGCCCGTGGGGAGGATCCAACCCACGACCTTTGCCATAAGTACGTGGGAGGGAGAGATATTTGTAATTCTAGACTGTTGATTAATATGATATAACTGTCGTAGAATTTCACAGTTCCTGTTTATACTGTTCTGTTCTTCAGATAAGAGGGATTCTAGGGGTCAGCATGTCTAATTTGGTAGGTATGTTACTGTAATGGCATGTATGGCTGTCTAAATTGATTGTTTACAACATATTGATAAATGTAATATGGTATATTTGTGTTTTTGATATTTATGTCTTCTTTTTTCAATTTTGGCTTCAATTTTCCTACTGGTTTTACAACGACATAGATGGATTGACATCAGACACGTTACTGAAAATATGGCATTTTGTTTCTGTTGGAAGTTAGTATTTCTGATATGTTTTGTAATTGGATTTTTCAGAACGTTTTCAGTAGTCCTTGGGCTGCAAAAAACCATTCTTAAACGATTTTTTTTTTTTCTTAAATATAAAAATTCAATTTCAAAATCAAAGATACAAGATTACTTATTCATTAACAATTTACAAAAATAAGATATAGATTTGACCTGGACAATCTCTGTCTGCCATTGCAGTAGAATATCTAACAAATAAAAAAAAATATCGTCCTTAGAATCCCTTATATCTGAAGAACAGTAAAAACAGATATGTCAAAATTCCAGAACATTTCCATCATATAAATAAGAGTTTACAACAATCGTGAGTCCCAGCTTCCTCCCACCTTCACTTATGATCCTCTTTAGTTCATTGAATATCGAGAGCTCAATATAAATCTCGCGGTTATATTTAATAAAGAAGCTAAATGCGAAAGCTTTTTAAAAATCTCTTTATATTCTTTATTATTATTAACCATTTCTTGGTTTTTCGGGAGGCCATTGGGATCAAAAAATATTTTTTGGTCGCAATGGTTCAGTCTACTCCACGCTGACGAGCGCCAAAAGCGCGAAACGCGTTCGTGGATGGCTTTTCTTGATTTATCAAGAAATTGGGTTGGCCAAATATCAGGGAACAGGCTAAATCAATGTTTAGTTGATTTCTGTTCCACCAGATGGCGCTCTGCCTTCTGAAAAGCACATGTGCTCCTGGTCAGGATATGCCATTTTTAATATTCTTTATTATATTATATATATTTTATATTATAAAACTATTTTAGAGGCGTAATATTCTTTTTAAAATAAAACAATTTCCACTGTCCTTACTGCGATGGAAAAATTAAAGGGAGGGCCAGGCCCTCCCTTTAATTTTTCCATCGCAGTAAGGACAGTGGAAATTGTTTTATTTTAAAAAGAATATTACGCCTCTAAAATAGTTTTATAATTTGATATTTTATATTCTCTATTCTATATATCTCTTTATATCGTTATTTTCTTATATTGAAATATTTTACCGAGTGGAGCACAAAGTAGAATATACAGAGGGTGTTCGCACTTATAGGAAACAAGTTTTATTATAAATTATTAAAAATTAACACCATATTTGAAATGTTTCAAATGTTCTATTTGAAAGCCTTTTTTTTTTATTTACAGAACGGCACCTGATTTTCCACGATAGCAGACACTTTCTGATCATGGTCATACTCAAAAGATCCCATTCTTCCTTTGCCACTTTCCAGAGACCTTCAATTGTCCTAGGGTGTCTCTTTCCAAGTGCTCTTTTAAGGCATCCAAAAATGCAAAAATCCATCGGGGCTAAATCAGGAGATTTTACAGGGGTTCTGTTCTTTGGAATAGTGTTGGTTCCTGTTCTTTGCCTTAGATATTCCAAATAAGCTTGGGTTGAAGATGAGGTATGACTTGTGGCGTTATCATGGTGAAACCAGAGTTTGTTGCTCTGTTTTCCATAGATAGAGGGAATATCATTTAAAAATATAGGTTATAAAATGTTGTTTTGATAGTACTCCGAGTTTATTTTGGCATTTCTTTCAACTTTTCTTATTTTTAATTTTCCTTCATATGATATACCGCATGCCACCATAAATCCTTTGGGGTAACTTTCGGCACATTCCTTCACCCAAATTGGCCTAGATTTTTCCACCCTTTTTTGATAGTATATAGCTCTTTTTCTGTCGCAATCGGTTAAATATACGCATGCTTCGTCATATGTAACAATAAATTTCCATCTATCAGCAGCCAAGAAATTTTCATAAAAATATCTGCTGATAGTGTGTCGCTGACGAATATGGCTCTGAAACAATTTGTGAACCGCATGTTTTTTGTAGCTTTTAGGCCTAAATATTTATTTATTATTTTATTTATTGTTGACACTGATGTTCCTATTAATTTGGCTATATCTCTTTGTGGCATAGGATTTTCTTTTGTAATATATTTTTTCACTTTTTTGACAGTTGCAGGAGTTCTCACAGATATAGGGTGATAATCTTTTGTCCATTTCTCCGTAGGTGCTTTGAATAAAAACTTGATATTTTTGTCGTGAATAATATTATAAATACCTTTTTTAGAAATGTTGATATCATCTTGTTTGCATATTTTAATTATGTCCAAATAGGTAAGATTAGCTCTGGAAAGTGGTAAAGGAAGAATGGGATCTTTTGAGTATGACCATGATCAGAAAGTGTCTGCTATCGTGGAAAATCAGGTGCCGTTCTGTAAATAAACAAAAAGGTTTCAAATAGAACATTTGAAAAATTTCAAATATGGTGTTAATTTTTAATATTTTATAATAAAACTTGTTTCCTATAAGTGTGAACACCCTCTGTATAAGGAGAAAGTTGAAAATATATTCTCAATGCTCAAGTTTAGTTAATTGTTTTGTCCTTCAACAGAACTTCACTATCCGCAGAGTTCCAACCCCGGAAAGCTAGGGTGTGGATTTATCTCTCTGTACCGCCGTTCTATGTCCACAACATGGCCGGGAACTGACCCCGCCCTGCCCGAGGGAAGCTGCCAACGAGGTCCTCCGCAATCGATGGACGCAATTTGCCTCGGCCTCCATCGACCGAGGATTCTGATTACCTACATCGATCTTGTAGAGCCATCCTGGTCCTCACGGCATCTTGGTGTCGACATCCGCTACTGTGACGTCGGTACTGTAGACATCGATCTTGTAGAGCCATCCTAGTCCTCACGGCATCTTGGTGTCGACATCCGCTACTGTGACGTCGGTACTGTAGACATCGATCTTGTAGAGCCATCCTGGTCTTCACGGCATCTTGGTGTCGACATCCGCTACTGTGACGTCGGTACTGTAGACATCGATCTTGTAGAGCCATCCTGGTCCTCACGGCATCTTGGTGTCGACATCCGCTACTGTGACGTCGGTACTGTAGACATCGATCTTGTAGAGCCATCCTGGTTCTCACGGCATCTTGGTGTCGACATCCGCTACTGTGACGTCGGTACTGTAGACTTCGATCTTGTAGAGCCATCCTGGTCCTCACGGCATCTTGGTGTCGACATCCGCTACTGTGACGTCGGTACTGTAGACATCGATCTTGTAGAGCCATCCTGGTCCTCACGGCATCTTGGTGTCGACATCCGCTACTGTGACGTCGGTACTGTAGACATCGATCTTGTAGAGCCATCCTGGTCCTCACGGCATCTTGGTGTCGACATCCGCTACTGTGACGTCGGTACTGTAGACATCGATCTTGTAGAGCCATCCTGGTTCCACTAAGGCAATATGTGTCACCACAGTATTCCAGTACAAGCCACAGTGTCCTAAGGCAGACCACCATCTAAGAGTTTACCAAAGCATGTTAAAATAACTTTGATAATCCCTAAATATGGCGTTGATCTTGAATAGAAACCGAATCATTCTCTATCAAATCTGTTTTCGCGCCTTTATTTTCCAAACACCAATTAGGCCAAACTTTGTCTCGGCTCTGGTAGTTGGGTGGAAAAAAACTGAGGTGTTTATTCAAACCCAGCAAAGTTAGGTAGTGGGAGTAAAGAAGGTAGCCTTCACAAAGCAGGTAGACCTACAGTCAAAGGGATGGAACACGACAAAATCACTTACATCCAATTCGCCTAAGTCGGAGTACCATTCTTCAGTGTTAGTAAAAAGGCCTTACAAGGCAAAACTTCCGCCAATATAGAAAGAATTGTCGTTATGCACATAAGAGTTTGCACGAAATGCGTCCAATGAAGATCTGAGAAATAAATGAACGGGCCAGGTAAGTCAGGGAGGGCATTCCCCGCGTATTTCAAGACGTGTAGATGGAAGGAAGGAGTCCAGGAGCAGCCAGTCGGACTGTTTACCTCCCCGGCCCGGGGGGTTTGCCGGCGGTTGCCTCAGCAACGAAGTGAGTGGCCCTTGACCCAGGCAGGCCGGGCGGTGGTGGTGGTTGAACGGCCGAGGAGTCGGCAGCGCGGAACATCCCATAGCCTCACACATCGCCTCCACATGGCCCTCACTATTCACATGGGTGGGTGGAGAAGTGGTGTGAACCGTACATTTTCGACAACCAGGGATTGAATTCTGCATTGAACACTTTCTTTATGCTTCAATAGCCTCCAATTCTTGCTAAAGTCCAATCCCACCAGTGAATACAAGGAACCAAGCGGAGCTTTGGCAGTTCTGAGTTATAGTGCCGATATATATATCTCTCCTCTTTACTGTCAGCTGAGAACCAAATCTCGGATATAAATCTTTGAAGTATTTGTAGAATTCCACAACTTCTATATCCTCGGAGTTTCTCAGGGGTTGGTGGAGCAAACAATCATTTTCAACAACTACAACCCGGGATCGAATCCCGCATTAAACATTTTTCCGCTTCAATGGCACCCGATTTATACAAGTCCAATCCACCCATTAAGAGTCTACGCCTAAGGACAAAACTTGAGGAATTTGTACCTTTCAGCATGTATGTCGGGATCCAGATAATAATTTTGGGATATATTAGATTCACAGTTACCTTTATCGAAGACACACGAGATAACCAAGTGTGAGCAAAACTGCCTTTGCCTCCTTAAAAAAAAAAAAAAAAAAAAAAACAGAAAATCGGCGACATCAAAGACTTACCACTCCTTAAGTTCGACCATGAATGTAAGTAACCAAACGTGGCTCTAGTACCTTATAAGTGCATATGTCGAAATGTTTTCTATATGCGCAGACATGTGGTGGTGCACTTAGAGTAAAAGCACTCGCTAGCTTCACATCATAATTATCATGGGTTATACTAGATGTATAAACTCATTTAACACGAGATACTATCTTAAAATTCCAGCGTAAAAATCTTTTTATAGTAAATGATCCGAAAAAGTAAAAATAAATATTAGGTAAAAAGTTTCTTTTAATTTTGAATTTGCAAGCTTTCGAGCAAATATACTGCTCTTCAGTAAATGACCTGTTAGATCAAACTAAGAGAAATCTCCGTGTGTGTTCATAACTGATGAGCCAGGCCCTTCAACCATTTTTTGTATTAGAACGCACAGCTAACAGGAAATTATTTCACAATTAATTAGCCGCTCGAACACACAAAACATTTGCTCAACGGCGTCGAAAACTTAATTAATGTGTTTTCTTAGGTTGTGATATTCATACATCACCCCAAGTTGACATGGTTCAAGCAGAGAGCTCTCTACGCACATGAGAATAGTTAGCGGGCGGAGATTGGACAGGTTTTAACCAACTGTAATAACCTCAATAACTTAATTAGTATAGTATATATATATCAAAATTCAAAACTATTTTAATCTTACGCGTTTAAAATAGTATCGAATTTTGATAACATATGGCGCGCTAGTGCATCGTATTATCCCTATATATATATTAATATGATGCATTATCACGTCACATCTGTTATAATAAATTTAAACTATGACGAAATTTTCTACTGCCTTTAATGCAATGATAAAATAATGGTAGGGCCTGGCTCATCTGTAGTGAACCCTCCCAGCGGTTTCGCCAGTTTAATCTACAATACCGTTGTAATATTGCATTGGACTGTTTTCCTTTTATACCGATACTGAACATTTGGAAAATGTATTATAAATTAACTTTGAGGCCAGTAGAAATACATACAATTATAAATATATAATATGTTTCGAGTATTGCTCCTCCATACAATTTGAAATTGAAATATTTTAAAAACATAATATTAATATAGAACGACATTTAAAAAGTTTTACCGCAAATGTTTCTTTTTACAGAACGAAAAATCGTAATTTTCATTATTTAAGGAAAAATAACAACTATTCCTATCCTTAGGGATGAAGTATGAAAGGATAAATTGTAAAGAGTAATGATGAACGGAAAAATAAAAGTGTCCAGGGATGGGAATCGAACCCACAGTGTTCCGTTTACCGGGCAGATGCCATGTCCACTAGGCTTTTATTTTTCCGTTCATCATTACTCTTCACAATTCATCCTTTCATCCTTCATCCCTAAGGATAGGAATAGTCGTTATTTCTCTTTAAATAATTAAAATTGCGATATTTCGTTCTATAAAAAGAAACATTTGCGGTAAAACTTGTGTCGTTCTATAATCATAGCCGCATTATAATATTAATATAATGCATTAGCGTGCCATTTGTTAACTAGTAGAGTATATACTGTTGGCTTATATAAGACCGAGAGAAACGTGATCACAAATTATCTGTCTTAAATACGATTTCGTTTTAAAAATCGCGTTTTTATCATCATCAGGTATTATCGACTTTTTAAAAGTGGGTATTCAATCATCACCCATTTTCACCATTCTCTTGACACAAGATCTGTGTTGTTGACGAAATAAAGTTTTATTGTTCCTAATACCTATGTTATATAATAACAGAATCGCACATTTGTAGATACTCAAGTTGCTGCGTTGTAAATGTGGTTTTAAAAA
>CP092864.1:52938394-52952506 GCA_030710605.1 Cordylochernes scorpioides
TAACGTATTTGTCATCACCAGGTATTATCGACTTTTTAAAAATGGGTATTCAATCATCACCCATTTTCACCATTCTTCTGACATAAGATCTGTGTTGTTGGCGAAATAAAGTTTTATTGATCCTGATACCCATGTTATAACACAATCACATACATTTGTAGATACTCAAATTGCAGCGTTAATAAATGTTGTCCTTTTAAAATCTCTACTTCTCCTTGCAATAGAAAGGCTAGAAGTTTCAACTTAACCTGGGTGCTTTTCTCGGAGAGGTTATCAATCAATACACAATGTATAAATAACTTTAGTCACAAACACACACAGAAAGCCTTTATTAAGACACCAATCTTATACAGATTCTCCCCTAACATTGCTGACTTTTAACGATATTCCCAGGATGATCAATCACCATCATGTAGTGGAGGAGAAAATGATAAATCTAAATTTCCTCTTTCTGTTTACTTCTTTGTAAAAGTCAACTTTAGTCTTGTATACAAATTCCTCTAAGAGATAAAGATAAGAAGTAGAGAAAAAAAAAAAGGGAAGGGGACGAGAAATTAGAATTTATAAAGTTATATAGAGAGCTATAATTATTTTGGTATGATCCACAGGTATATTACCACTTGACCTTTTTCTATTTTTCTATTTTTATTCACATGATTAGCGTATTTGCGCAAATTTGGCTCAAATATCTCCTTTCTTTAAATTTCTCAGGAAACCTTTTGGACCAATTTTTAGGCCGTTGATATACAACCTGAACTATGCAGACGAGGGCAACAGCCCTAAACACATACGTAGTTAACTTTTCTTGATTCATCAATAAATGGCTTGACCAAATATTAAAGAATAACCCGAATCAACGTTTAGTTTATTTTTATTCCATTAGATGGCGCTCTCTGCCATCTATAATACTCATGTGAACGGTCAGGATGTATCTTTTTTATTTTTAATATCACCACTTGATCCTTTACTATTTTTTAATCACTTTTTTTACACACATATACCTAGAGAGACATCTCTCTCTTTTTGTAAAAATTGACTAAGTGCCAATAAAATAATTTCAAATGTCTATATGTATATTTATCCATTATTTTATATATTTATATCTATTTATCCATATATTTATCATTATATAATCTTAAAATTTTACACAAATAAATTTACTGGCAATGCGTTTCTTTTAAATATCATCAGTCCAATACAATAGTAGAGCGGTCTAGAGATTAATTTGGCGAAACCGCTGAGAGGGTTCACTACTGATGAGCCAAGCCCTCTCATTCAATAATTCATATCATTGCAGTAAGGTCTGTAGAGATATTATTTGATGATATTTAAAAGAAACGCATTGCCAGTAAATTTATTTTTGTAAAATTTTAACGATAGATGGCAATAAAATTTAATTTACTATTATATAATCTTATTTATTCATATATGTATTTAACTTTATATAATCGGACGCTGTAATAAATCAATTACAATCTCTTCAACTATGTATGAATCATAACTATTCATTATGCTCACCACCTAAGTAAAAACTTTACTAGTGATATGATGAAGAATGAGCCAGTACAATAGTTTTGTCAAATTCAGACAAAAGCCAACCTGTATACCATGGTTTCAGGCAATGTATTATAAATCGTTTTATTTTTTTTTTTAAGAGAGAAAAGAGAGATTTTCGGAGAGGGGTATTAGTGAAATATATATTCATACGATTAAAAAATCCTTCTCCATATACTTTTACTTCCTTGATGTCCTTCAATTCCAAGGTTAGGTAGTTATTTGTAAGGATGGTCGCTCAGTTGCAGCGTTGACTGCTCCTGGGAGATTTAACGTGAATTTGTCTGCCTTTTGATATTCATTGACCATCTAAATTGGATACTTTTGTTATCGCAATTCATATATCTTTAGAGCTTGCCTTTTTTACATGACAGAATTATATTTTAGCTTCACTCCTATTTTACATATAGAACTGAAAATAATATTATGTTAATAAAATAGTATATTTGTATATTAGTATGTTATGCAAATGATCCAACCCACTACTGTAAAGATTTTTTTAAAGTTTCACAATATCTCTAGGCGCAGTGTTTTGTCAGACGCGCACCCTCTTGTTGCTACCCAATAAACTGGGGCCACGTCGTAAACCTCTCCAACACGGAAGTCCCCTCCTTCCCAGAGACTTCCGTCGCATCCCTGGCGGATCGATCGGGACTCCCACCAGCACCATTAGCTTGTGAAGCCACACATCTCTACGATATCTCTGGTCCACCAGTTGTACAACGTGAGTTCACCTTCTAAGTGAAAGGTCGAACTGCTAATGATGAGTAGACCTGCGGTGTACTTGCAGTAGGCAATTTTTTATCATGCCTGTAAAATGTACAGGCCAGGATAATCAATGGATTTGCGAATGCTTATACTGTAAGCGTATACCACATCTCTGCATATGTGAAAACAGTTCGACTTTACGCTTACAAGGTGCCAGAAAAACCGCCGATGTGGTTGGACTTGTATCTATGATCAGTGAAACAATTTATTTGAAACTGTTCAATGCCAGTATTGATTCCGGGTGGTCCTCTCCAGTTTCCACCACCGGGTTACTGATTCCAGTAGGTGTATAGGGATAGTTTACAGCACAGATAATTATTCTTAATAATTAGAAAACTGTCGTTATATACAGGTTCGACAGAAGACGTTCATTGGAAGGTTCAATCCCAACGCAGAATCTGTCGATCCACGAGAGCTTTGTTAGAACTGTTGTCCATAATGTCACACGATACTTGCTGGAAACCCGTATCTCGTCCCAACACGTGCTGGAACATTGATCTGAGGGCAGGGCAGGGGCCTTCCCCCGGGTGGTTCTCAGGGGTCAGCGCCACGGTTGCTAGGAGACGGGGGACATCGATACCACGTGACTAGGGATGCTTGGACCTCCAACACTGGTCAGACTCTCCAGCAGGTGCTCTCAATAATCGGATTGATCCTGTATGCCGATGTAATCATCTAATATTTGTTCATTATCTCCGCGGGTGGGTCCGATGTTTAATCGTGATATCAAGGCAGTTTCCTGACCCCAGCCTCGATGGCCTCAATGCTTCCAAAACAACAATTTGAAACAATCGGAAGAATAGGACATAAAAAATTTGTAGATACCTCCATGTTGCTATTACCTAAATTCTCCGTGTCTTTAAGCGATGTTAGATGCTGATTGTTGAACCTATAAAGAGCCACAATCCTCCTTTAAATGGGAGTAGAGCAATCCTACTGAGATACTGAGCCCGTCAATATCTAACCTAAAATTTTGAACTTGTTTAGTTTTATTTAACACACTTTTTCAATATAAAAAATATATATATATATTTAGAAAAGCTGCTTAAAACGATTGAAGTTTTGTTGGAAAGCAACTAAGAGCAGAATTGGCGTACCTACCCTTCATCGAGAAAAATGGTCATATAATCTAAACCGAATAAAACATTTAAGGAAAGAGCTATGTCAGTGTTGTCTAGAAAGTGATACGGCCTCCTCACCAGTCTTTAAATGCCAAAAGGGAAAAACTCACCTACTCTAGTATATACGGCGAATATACAAACATTTGGTAATAATATATACTTGTTTTTAATACCGAGATCATTCATTTAGTACTTTCAGTGCAAACATTTTCTCTGGAATTTGGAAATACAACTGTGAGAATAACAAACGGAAGAGGATCCAACTTGGTGCATCTTCGCGCGAATCCAGAGTTCAGACGAAAGGTGCAGATTCGATAAGTTGCCAATTCTAACGCAAGTTCCTCCCTCTTCAAACTAAATGAAAATTCTAATATTTTTAGGTTATTTTAATTATCTATATATTATGAATTACTCTTTAGGAGATTAGTCTTTTGTTTTGGTCAAAATTACTTGAAGCGAAATCACTTTCCTAAAAGGAGTCCAGAAACGAAGGAGAGAAAGGCCTGACAAACCTGCAAGACTCCAGGGACATAGAATTGAGTCAATTGGCAAGGATTCTAGAGACCCAGACAGGGGAAGGTTCGAACAATTTCAATGATTCCAAGGATAGAGACCGAGGAAGATTCGGCCAATTTGCAAGAAGTTCAGGAAACAAGTTGGGGAAGATTCGATCAACTCCGAGGAGTCCAGGGATAAAGACAGGGGAGATTAGATCAACTTTCATGGAGTCCATGGATAAAGATAGAGAAAGATTCGATCAACTTTCAAGGAGTCCATGGATAAAGATAGAGAAAGATTCGATCAACTTTCAAGGAGTCCATGGATAAAGATAGAGAAAGATTCGATCAACTTTCAAGGAGTCCAGGGATAAAGATAGAGAAAGATTCGATCAACTTTCAAGGAGTCCAGGGATAAAGATAGAGAAAGATTCGATCAACTTTCAAGGAGTCCAGGGATAAAGATAGGGAAAGATTCGATCAACTTTCAAGGAGTTCAGGTATAAAGATAGAGAAAGATTCGATCAACTTCCAAGGCGTCCTGGGATAAAGATAGGGGAAGGTTCGGCGCCTTTCAAGGAGTCCAGGGACCGGGAGGGTTCGACCGCCCAGTAGTCCAGTCGTTAATTTCCTAATAGCCCTCCATCCGATCAATGCGGCGATGCCCTCCTCCCTTCCTCCCACGGGAGTGCCGCCGGGACAATTACGATGATCACAACGCGAGGAGGCTGGTGGCTTCGATTCTTCGAAATCTTTGAAGCACCTGTTAATGAAAAATAAAAATGTATAAAAAATATGATATTTTCAACTGACAATATTTATTCTTATCTATTATTCATGTGAAAAATCCACACAACCTAAAGTTATCTTGATAACACCTGAGAAGAGAGCCACTGATCGTTGACACACTATTGGACTTGGATTCAATTCGACAAGATAGCAACCTATTAAATGCCTGTGATATAAAACTTTTCCTATTACCTCAATCAGTGATAAATCATGGCACCTTGTAAGTGCAAATTTGAATTGGCTTTCATGTGCATATGCGTGTGTTGTTCACTAAGTGAGAAGGTGGAATATATGCATATAAAACATTCATCCATCCATGATTCTCTTTGCCCCTAATAGGTGCAAAGATTGGTTAAAATGAGTCTCCCTCTAATATTCTCCTGTAGACATATTTGCAACCTGTCATTTAAGGCCGTCTAGTGAACAAGAGAAATTGCTTCCCGTGAAATTCCTATACAAGTTTCTATGTTGTAAGTGGCAAAGTGTTATCCCAAGTACATACACATGGTACAGGCCGCGGTAACTGTGGTAGGTAGGTACTTGCGACAAATTCTATTGTTAGCGTGCTACATATCTAGGCAGTGGAAGCAGTTTTATTTGGAATTTATAGATTTATTCCGATTACTTGTATCACTGAAAGAGTTCATGAAGCAAGTTGCACTAAATTGCAGACAGAATTCGCGTCAATCCGCCACAGCAAGCGACCTGTTCCGGGTAGATTACACTGCAGGTAATTTGACCTGCGCTTTCTGCCGGATCCTGGAGGGCTGGTTTCTTCACTTTGACTGACGCCCAGAGCTTCAATCTAAGCTTTATTGGGAACACTCAAACATTTGCATAGTATTATGCATATAGCCCCCCGTTTACAGGAATCTCTTTCAAACACACAAACTTTCTCAGGTTGCGTGGCAGAGGGGGTTTCACATTGAGTTGATTATGCCCCGTGATTTGTTTTAGTTCAGTCCTAGAGGTTAGAGCATAAAGCTATTTTATACGATACATAATTTTTTCATATATCCATAGAAATGAAGCTATGTGAAAAGACAAAAATAATGTGCCCATCAAACTGGGTTGAAGAGAAATAAATTATATTTTGTAAAGCTAAAGCAATTAAGGAACACACACATTGGATAAAATTACTTGTTTATTTGAAATTTTAAATGTTTTGACGCTGGAATTTTCAAGAATGCCATGTGTGTCTTCATATGTTAATAGGCAGTGGCGTCTGTATTTATCTATTGAAATTTTAAACGAATTCTATTGACGATACCTCAATTTGGAGATCATTATTTGGCAGTGAACACACACCGTGTACTGTACCATGTATGCATCGGTAGTACATAGAAGTAAGAGCAGTGTGTCTGTGCACAGGCCGAGTGCCCACCAGTCCAGATGGAGCCCGTGGACCTATCAGTGAAGTCCTCGCGGTCCTCGCTAGCTTCCAGCAGTCCCTCACCACCGTCCAGCCCCTCCTGTATGGACCTCCGCCTACACAGGTCACCAGGTAAGCACCACCTCTGTGTTCACCTGAACAGATTGACACAAGATGAACAAACACAAAGTTCAGTGTATAGGTACTCTAACAAAGGTAGTGAGAAGTATTTAAGTTGTTTAAATATTAATAACTTGTAGAAAAGTCTCCATTTGCATTTTATGTGCCTAATTTTATTAACTTTATTTAGTATTCCTATAAACCAATAACGTATCTACTTCGATGCTAAATTTGCAATTTAATTTTTTCATAACAACTCAATATCTCACCTGCGTTTATTAACAAGAGAGAAACTACCTCGAGGGAATTAGGCAGAAAACTAACTTTTAAATCAAATAAGATAGAGTAGAAGAACATATAGGTATTAAAGAAGATAGGTATCAGGTTGTGAATGAAGTAACTGTCGGTAGAACCAATGTTTCTGCATAGAGGATGGCCAAGTCGCTGTCGGTAGAACCAATGTTTCTGCATAGAGGATGGCCAAGTCGCTGTCGGTAGAACCAATGTTTCTGCATAGAGGCTGATCGAGTCGCTCTCTGTCGGTGGAACCAATGTTTCTGTATAAAGGATGACCGAGCCGCTGTCGATGGAACCAATGTTTCTGCATAGAAGATGACCGAGCTGCTGTCGGTAGAACCAATGTTTCTGCATAGAGGATGACCGAGTCGCTGTCGGTGGAACCAATGTTTCTGCATAGAAGATGACCGAGTCGCTCTCTGTCGGTAGCACCAATGTTTCTGCATAGAGGATGACCGAGCCGCTGTCGGTAGCACCAATGTTTCTGCATAGAAGATGACCGAGCCGCTGTTGGTAGAACCAATGTTTCTGCATAGAAGATGACCGAGTCGCTCTCTGTCGGTAGCACCAATGTTTCTGCATAGAAGATGACCGAGCTGCTGTCGGTGGAACCAATGTTTCTGCATAGAAGATGACCGAGTCGCTCTCTGTCGGTAGCACCAATGTTTCTGCATAGAAGATGACCGAGCTGCTGTCGGTGGAACCAATGTTTCTGCATAGAGGCTGATCGAGTCGCTCTCTGTCGGTGGAACCAATGTTTCTGTATAAAGGATGACCGAGCCGCTGTCGATGGAACCAATGTTTCTGCATAGAAGATGACCGAGCTGCTGTCGGTAGAACCAATGTTTCTGCATAGAAGATTGCCAAGTCGCTGTCGGTAGAACCAATGTTTATGCATAAAGGCTGATCGAGTCGCTCTCTGTCGGTGGAACCAATGTTTCTGTATAAAGGATGACCGAGCCGCTGTCGATGGAACCAATGTTTCTGCATAGAGGATGACCGAGTCGCTGTCGGTAGAACCAATGTTTCTGCATAGAGGATGACCGAGTCGCTGTCGGTAGAACCAATGTTTCTGCATAGAGGATGACCGAGTCGCTGTCGGTAGAACCAATGTTTCTGCATAGAGGATGGCCGAGTCGCTGTCGGTAGAACCAATGTTTCTGCATAGTGGATGACCGAGTCGCTGTCGGTAGAACCAATGTTTCTGCATAGAGGATGACCGAGCCGCTGTCGGTGGAACCAATGTTTCTGCATAGAGGCTGACCGAGTCGCTCTCTGTCGGTAGCACCAATGTTTCTGCATAGAAGATGACCGAGTCGCTGTCGGTAGAACCAATGTTTCTGCATAGAGGATGACCGAGTCGCTGTCGGTAGAACCAATGTTTCTGCATAGAGGATGACCGAGTCGCTGTCGGTGGAACCAATGTTTCTGCATAGAGGCTGACCGAGTCCCTCTCTGTCGGTAGCACCAATGTTTCTGCATAGAAGATGACCGAGCTGCTGTCGGTGGAACCAATGTTTCTGCATAGAAGATGACCGAGTCGCTCTCTGTCGGTAGCACCAATGTTTCTGCATAGAAGATGACCGAGCTGCTGTCGGTGGAACCAATGTTTCTGCATAGAGGCTGACCGAGTCGCTCTCTGTCGGTAGAACCAATGTTTCTGCATAGAGGATGACCGAGTCGCTGTCGGTAGAACCAATGTTTCTGCATAGAGGATGACCGAGCCGCTGTCGGTAGAACCAATGTTTCTGCATAGAAGATGACCGAGTCGCTCTCTGTCGGTAGCACCAATGTTTCTGCATAGAGGATGACCGAGCCGCTGTCGGTAGCACCAATGTTTCTGCATAGAGGATGACCGAGTCGCTCTCTGTCGGTAGCACCAATGTTTCTGCATAGAAGATGACCGAGCCGCTGTCGGTAGCCCCAATGTTTCTGCATAGAGGATGACCGAGTCGCTCTCTGTCGGTAGCACCAATGTTTCTGCATAGAGGATGACCGAGCCGCTGTCGGTAGAACCAATGTTCTGCATAGAGGATGACCGAGTCGCTCTCTGTCGGTAGCACCAATGTTTCTGCATAGAGGATGACCGAGCCGCTGTCGGTAGAACCAATGTTCTGCATAGAGGATGACCGAGTCGCTTTCCGGTGAACCAATGTTTCTGCATAGAGGATGATCTATCCGGTATGTCACGGTATAAATTCCGTCAATCCCTACGATATGGGGACCAGTGTTTCTGCCGAAGAGGATGAAGGAAGGATGTTCCCCAAATTCCTGCGCCGACCAGAGTTCCGGCTGGAGTCGTGAGCGCTTGCCCCGCCCCGCCCAGCGAACGATTGGCTCAACCTTAAATACGTTTCCTTCGCCATCGTGAAGTCTCACAGAAATCTGCGGGCGTCCACACGGGTGTAAACAGGATGTGCTTGGAAAGCTCCCGAACAGCTTTTCTAACCGGTAATCTTGGCTGACACTTATTCAGCCTGCAGTCCTAAACGTGCGTGCAAGATCTCTGGAGAAAGCTCTTCTATGGCTTTTAAATATATTTCCCCTTATTGCTTTCATTTTAACGGTCATGATTGGAAACATTTATTCAAAAAGAGGTGTTTTCAAATGATCCATGGAACAATAAATCGTAAACCAACAACAACAAAATTGACAAAAGTCCATAAGCACAGTTTTCATATTTGAATAAAAACTTTTAGGGGACGTTTTTATTACGTTTCATTATATATCTAATACCTACATTTTATTTTAATAATGGAGCATAGGTTTTTCTTATTGCATTTTTTATATATGTGCCATCGAAAAATTAATTCAACTTCAAAGTGTTTCGATTGTGGTGAAGATTGGGAAGCACAGATTCGTGTTGAGGTTTAAAATGCTTGCAGATGAGAACGCCATTAGGAATTGACAATAAAGGCTGTAGCTAAGGAAGTATTAATTGATATCGCATATTAAGATTACGTTATAAAAACTGACTTCACTACGTTGAAGAGTCTGAGCATGGCACTGAAGATATATCGGGTCTCTAGCAACATTGGTGTAGAGGAGCTGGAATTGGTGATATGTATTGGAAGCTCTTCAGGAATCATTGGAGGGTGGCAAATTGAGATTCGAACACAGTCAGTGCAGGCTGCTCCAGCAGGATAGTGTGGGAATGGAAACAACGTTGTTTAAACTTGCTGACCGTTAGCAGGGATGGTTGTTCACAGGCGATTAATCTCCCAATTGTGCACATTGCAGGATTTGTTCGCGACCTGATTCTCACACCGCTCATTGTTCCTCCTGTTTGTCAAGGATTCCTGCGAGTGTGTATTTGGTAACGCCTCGCGCGGTGATACCATCTCCAGTCCGTTATAAAACTTGTTAGCGTTCATATCTCCGCCACTCACTTGTTTAGAAAATGTTTCAATACGTGTGCTATAGAAATCCACAATTGTGCGATGCATGCCTTGATCAGGAATTACAGAAAATATTCTATCATAAACATACATACCCCCATCCCTTAACAAAAACATTCAGCGTTGATATTTAAATATAAATATAACAAATTTCTATAATCATTGTACATAAGGTAAAAATTTCAGGAAACAAAACAACATAATAGTTCCACTATATACATTATCACGGATAAACCATCAAATGCAAGCTATATACAAGCAATATGAACAGTACAATAGTACTAGTTACCTGATTTACTAAATTGGCAAAACCGTTGGGAAGGTTCACCACTGAAGATCTAAACCCTCTCATTTTGTTTCATTTCCTATGTCAGAAGCTGTATAGAATTTTTTTTTTAGAAATATAAAATTTTGCAATTAATTTTTATTTAAAAAATATATATACTTACGCGAAAAAGCGAACATTGTCGAATTAGCGTTTCTATTAGATGGGCAGGATTTTATATGTATATATATGTGAAAAAATAAGAAAAAGGTAGAATCAAAATTAATTTTGGTTGATTTTTATTTCATTAGATGGGGCTCTGCATGATTTCTATGACGCCACTGTCACAAGGCAAGCTTGGGAAAATAGAAAAATTTCCCATTAAAATCTTGGTATAGTAGAATATCTTCCTGAGAAGAGACTCGTTCAGAGGACACCTCACTACAAAGGACAGTTTTTCATAACCATAAAATTACAATTTTTTACTAATTACCAACTTTCCGATAAGAGGACACTTTGGCTCTGCAAATAGGTATTTTCCTTTATAGAGAAGTACTATTCTACTAATAAGATTAGTTTTTGGTCCAAGCTGCATCTCGATTTGGAAGAAGTTATGAGACACTTGGTGATAAAGGGAATAAACAAATGACAAAGTTGGTTCATGGTTCTAGTTCCCCATATAAATTTGATTAATCATTCCATCCGTTAACTCTCACACTAGTAGAATGCTAAAGATAAAATTGAGGCTGTTAATAGTAACTAACGATCTATCCGGCAGTGTGTAAAGTAGTGTAGAATTTAATTAGAACAATAAGGAAACTATCGGGGGACAGATGTGGAAGATGTCCTCCGGTTTGATTAATTGTCGAGGAGGGGGACATTTGCCGAGGCATCTTTTTCCTGTTCGGAGACAACTTCCTGATTGGCTGCTGCTGCTGGCGGTGCTGCCTGGGATAGATATGGAAGACGGGCGTCGTCTCTTCTTTCAATACAGTCAATGATGTGGTTTGAGGTTGCAGTTTGACACTTAGTACATAGTGGGAAAACCTTGCAACCATTATGGAAAGTCATTGTCCGTAGATGACCAGACTTAAGTATGGAAATCAAAGACTGTTGTTCTCTTGGGAGGACAGAATTGGTGCTTGCCTCTCCTGCTCTGTACTAGTTATGTGCAGCATTAGATTTCCATTCCTGCAGGTATTGGGTCTTTATGGTATGGAGGGAGGTCTCTTTCGTCTAGTTGGGTGGTAGATTTCCTGGCCTCAGGGTGGCCAAGAGCTCCAGACTTTCCTAGAGAGTCTGCTAGCTCCTTTCACGGTCATCGTGGATGGTGGAACCACTGAGCCTTATCAACTGTTGTTTCTCAAACCTTTATTGAGACCTTCGTCTTATCCAGATTCGTCATCCAGGATCCAAAGGCAAGAAGATAGAGGGGAAAAAAGAGGAGGAGGGGTTAAAACATATATAGACAAATGAAGGCAGTATAAAATCTTTCAGACAATTTTATGTACATTTTCTGGCTATGAACTAGATGGCGCTCTGCTATCTAAAAATGCTCATGTGAGCGCTCAGGGTATGCCTTTTTTATTATTAATATCAACACCTGACCTTTTGTTATTTTCTTTTTTTTTTTTTTCACATGTTTAGTGTAATTAGGCAAATTTGGCCTTAAATACCCATTTCTTGATTTCTCACAGGAAGTCTTTAAAACTAGCTTTTTGGTTGTTGGTTACAGCCTGTACCAGGTTGACGAGAGCCAACAGCTCAAAACGCGTAAGTGGCTGGCTTTTCTTGATTTATCAAGAAAATGGGTTTGCCAAATATTATGGAAAACCTAAATAAACGTTTAGTTTATTATGTTCCACTAGATGGCACTCTGCCATGTAGCGCTGAGTTTGTCGTTGACACACATAAATATGTTATAATACCTTGAAAAGACGCATGATTGACATGTGTCATTACATCACAATATGTAATGTACTTTGTACAAACTGATAATATCTAAAAATTGAAACTCTGTAATAGATTAAGAGTTGAGAAAAGGCAAAGATTGAGATATAGAAGTCCAACAACATGTAAGAACGAGGCTTAAAAGATGTAGGAAATTGCCAGGAAGTCGTTAAGAGTGTACAATGACATCTCTTCCGATCCACGCCCTTATTGCATCCGCTGAAACCTAGTACTTCCTCTCGGCAAAGTATATAAAGCTATAGTATCCTGTCGACTCTCGCTATACTGTGGTAACCGAAAGGGTCAAACTTGTAGTAAGCGAGAGGGACAGTCAGGGTGTGGAGAGTTTTCCAGTACCTCTTTGCACCTTGGAAGACCTTTAACAGTTCTCACAGAGTACAGACAGTCGTGGTTGAGAAAGAATGGAAGACTTAGGATTGTCCACACAAAAAACGAAGGGACACAGTTGTACTAGTAAAGTTTCGTGAACAGATAGAGTCGATCTAAGCAAAAGATGTAGAGAATTGTGAAGAGGTTTCTTACTGGTCTACGGCATGGTTGAGCATCAAAAGATGAAGTGACGAGGACTCCCGCTGATGGTGAAGTAACTGTATATTTTCGGGAATTGATAGCTTTATATACTTTGCTGAGAGGAAGTACTGGGTTTCAGCGGATACAATAAGGGCGTGGATCGGAAGAGATGTCATTGTACACTCTTAACGACTTCCTGACAACCTCCTACATCTTTTAAGTCTCGTTCTTACATGTTGTTCGACTTCTATTTCTCAATCTTTGCTTTAGCTCAACTCTTGATCTATTACAGAGTTTCATTTTATTATTCTCATTTTGTACAAAGTACATTATATATTGTGATGTAATGACACAGACCAGCTTCATAAGTTGGTCATAAATTTTTTTATTTTCCTGGATTGACCCAAAGATCCGGTTTTGATACACATATGCTTATATATAGAAATAAGGATTATTTGAAACATAACATTTAGAGAAATCTAACAGTTAAAAAAAAAAAGAAAACATTTTCATTATCTCTCATCACTTTTTTTTTTTTTTTTTTAACTTTTGCGGGAAACAAATTTCTACACATACACTGGAATAGATGAGACTCGTATCAAAAATGCCTCTTCAAAAATGCAACTTCCAAGAAATTTTGCCCGTTTAATTAAGCAAACCGCCACATCTAGCTTATCACATAGTACATGTTTATATCGTAAATATTTTCTTATAGTTAACCAGTAAAATTATATATTTTTTTCTCAGTTTAACTCTGAATATATACTTACGTTTTCTAATTTTAAATTTATAGTTGCGAAAAATGTTTATTATAGATGTAGAAAATCGTAATTAACATTGCTATTGGTTAATTTTTAGAAAGAAAATATATTGGAGGTGTGGCGGGCCACAGAGAGAGAGAGACAACGGGAGTTGAAACACCGCTGTAAGAAACCCAGTCTTTGTTGTTCTCATCGTAACATGCCTGAATTAACACAAATCAATAACGTGCCTCTATGTATATATAAAATGAAAGGATTTAAGCACGAATATTTTTATACACAATACAAACTTCTACTGTCCTTACTGCGAAGAAAAAACCCCGCCGGGGGGGTTTATCACCGATGAGCCAAGCCCTCCCAATATATTTTTTCATCGCAGTAAGGACAGTAGAAGTTTGTATTGTGTATAAAAGAAACAATCGTGCTTAAATCCTTTCATTTTATACATACCCGAATGATCACCCTACTTACTTGACAAATTCGTCGTTCCCAGTTCTGTATTTAAATTTCTATTCTGTTCTAGATTTGAGACCAAACCTGAGAAGGCCAGAAAATATTGGTTTCAATTTGTTTTTAAATCCGCCCATTTTTATCAACACCATCATCAAGGTCGCTCATCAGTCGAGGCCAGTTTTCACGACTTCCCGTCAGATGTTGGGAGTCGTTATATCCCATAGCGCAATATTGGT
>CP092864.1:52967633-53006744 GCA_030710605.1 Cordylochernes scorpioides
GAATTCTAAAATGACATCTCAGATAGTGCAGTTTCTTTAGCAACCACTGAAGTGTAATTATCATAGCTACGAATGGTCAACAATGAAAATTCCATACCAATATTTGTTATTAAAAGTGTAAGTAAAAGATTTGAAGCGTACGAGGATACTTTTCTTTTAAACTTTAATAAAGATTCGAGCTTTCGGGCGAAAACAGCCCTTCTTAAAAGTTTAAAAGAAAAGTATCCTCGTACGCTTCAAATCTTTTACTTATACTCATCAGAGGATTCCAACTTTCTATATATTAAAAGTGTATTTAACTGAAGTAATAGGAACTCCATCTATTATTGCTTCCTGTGGTGAATCTGTATAAGACCGGTGGTCTTAATAAAGCTTCGTGTGTGTGTGTATTTAACTGAAGTATTATAACCATTTCATAGGTTCGGGTGTTCAACACTGGGAATTACCTATTCATGGTTTCTAAATGAACTGTATTTATCTTGTATGTCATTTTTTTCGCTTTCATTAGCTGTGAGTGGTCAACATTATTATCAGAGATGTTATTGTTTACCTCAAAGCTACGATTGGTTAACAAAGTAAATTACATTAAGACAATCTCCCTATTTGCTATAGACACAAGTCGGTAAGAAGAGCTTCTTCTCTCCAACTTATGTTCCTTCTAAAGTAAATTACATATCAACGGTTTCTACGGAGCTTATATTTTCTGTTATAGTCACTTTTATAGGTACGGGTACTAAACATTGGGAATTACATATCAAGGGTTAAAAATAAAAAAAAGAGGCATATCCTTACCAGGAGCACATGTGCTTTTCAGAAGGCAGAGCGCCATCTGGTGGAGCAGAAATCAACTAAACATTGATTTAGCCTGTTCCCTAAATCAATGTTTAGTTGATTTCTGTTCCACCAGATGGCGCTCTGCCTTCTGAAAAGCACATGTGCTCCTGGTCAGGATATGCCTTTTTTATTTTTAATATCAACACCTGACCTTTTTATTTTCTATCGTTTTTCTATCGTTTTTTCACATATCAAGGGTTGTGACGGAAAACTATATTTATCTGTTATTTTATAGAAATTCAGTCGTTACGAGTGTTCAACAAAGTAAATAACAAATCAGTGTTTTCCAAGAATTCTGTACTCACCTGGGTTCCTATAGTGACTATCATAGCCTTGGGTTGTCAACAATTTTTAACGCCTTGACAAATGCTTTAATTTTATTTACTTCTCCTGACGAAGACAAAATATTTTTGTCGAAATGTTGAGAAAAATAAAAAAACTCTAACTGGCCGAAGTGTCTATTTTTCATAGAAATATGAATGCCGGCCAGGCAACCTCTATCTTCAGGAGAAACTGTTCCTATCTGAGATGTCATTTTCACTATCGTAGCTCTACAAATGGCAAAAATTGTAATTACATATCAAAGGTTACTATGGAAACTGTACTTTTCTGAGATGTTTATGTCCTTCTCATTTCTACGAGTGACCATTGGGCAATACTCACTGTGATTTAGGAAATTGTACTTATCTAAGATATTATGATCACTTTCTTAGCCATACACTGGTGTACAACAATGGAAATTATATTTCGATAGTTGAAAAGGAAATTATTCTCATCTGAGATGTAATTTACCTTTCATAACTACGAGTGGCCATCAAGGGAAATTACATAAAATGGATGCCATTTAAACTGTTCTTATTTCAGATGTTATAAAAAGATTCATAGCAATAGGTACACAATGGGAGAGAAATAACTATAAATAATTACCTAATAAACTATATTGTTGCCAATGTGATATGTGAAAGTGACTATAACATTATGGTTAAATGAAGTTTCCTTAGCAAACCTCGACATGAAATTTCCATTGTCGAACACTCGTAGATCTAAGCAGGAATAATTCCTCTCAGATAAGTAACCATTGAAACATAATTCACATTTTTGATCACTCGTAGCTCTGAAAAGCTGTTAATCTGAGATATATTTTTTTTTCTTTTCATAGCAACGAGTGGCCAAAAATGTGAATTATATTTCAATGTTTGAAAATAAATTACTTATCCGAGAGAAATTATCACTTGGTTAGAGTTACGAGTGTTCAACAATGGAAATTTCATATCGAGGGTTGCTAAGGAGACGTCACTTATCTATGATAATCCCTGAAGAGAGTAAAAGGAAGTCACTGAAATGTCGGGAGCTGAAATAAACTATTGGTTGATGTGTTTTCTCTGAATATAATATTATGTTTACTTCCATAGAGCAACACGCGTTGGCAACAATTGAAATTATATATATCAGTTGTTGCTATGGAAACTGTTTATTTGAATGTTCTAAGCATGTTCAAATTATCGTCTGGTTAAAAATGGGAATTACATATCAATGGTTGCTATGGAAATTTTAATTAAGTGAGATGTTATAGTAACTTTCACATAGAGCTTCGAGTGGTCAACAATAATAATTACATAACAATAGTTACTATGGTAACCTTTCTTAAGTGAGATGTTATAGTAACTTCCATAGATTCGAGTGTTAAACAATAATAATTACATATCAATCAATGGTTACTTTGAAAACTGTACCTATATATCTGTGATATTCTAATTTCTTTCATAGCTACAGCAGGTCACCAATTGTTATTACATTTCAATAGTTGCCAAAGAAAGTTACTTATAGGAGATGTGATTTTAACTTTCTTAGCTGGGAGTGTTAAACAATGGGAATTACATATAAATAGTTGAGAAGAGCACTAAACATATTTAGTATATTATAGTTACTTTCATTGGTATAATTATCAAAATGGAAATTATATATCAAAGTCTGCCATGGAGCCTGTACCTATCTGAGATGTTATAGACACTTTCGTTTCAACGCCTGATAAGCAACAAGAATTACATACAATAGTTGCTATGGAAACTGGACTTATCTGAAAGGTTATAGTCATTTTCATCGCTACGAGTGGTCAACAATGGGATAATAAATGTTTGCTAAGGTAACTGTACCTTTCTGAAATGTTTTAGTTATTTGAATAGGTTAGAGTGGTCAACAATGGAAATAGTTATCTGGAAACTGTAGTCACATCTGAGATTTTTATTTCACTTTAATATAGCTAAGATAGGTATAATTGGAGAATTACATATCCATGGCTACTCTGGAAACTGTTTTAATCTGTATGACAGATGTTAATTTCACTTTCATAGCTTCTACTTGTATAATTGGAAAATTACATATCAATACCTAGTGTAGTTGGCGTTCTGCGCTCCAGGAACCTGGGTTCTAAATATCAATAGCTACTCTGGAAACTGTAGTCACACATCTCTGAGATTCTTATTTCACTTTGATATAGCTAAGATAGGTATAATTGGAGAATTACATATCCATGGCTACTCTGGAAACTGTTTTAATCTGTATGACAGATGTTAATTTCACTTTCATAGCTTCTACTTGTATAATTGGAAAATTACATATCAATACCTAGTGTAGTTGGCGTTCTGCGCTCCAGGAACCTGGGTTCTAAATATCAATAGCTACTCTGGAAACTGTAGTCATACATTTGAGATGCTTATTTCACTTTCATAGCTTCGATTGGTATATAATTGTAAAATTACATATCAAGTATGTAGTTGGCGTTCTACGATCCACAGAGGAGAAACCTGGGTTATAACTACCCTGGAAACTTTATTAATCTGTGTGAGATTTTCCCCACCTAAGACTAGCCAACAATGAGGATCAAATATCAATGACTGATATAAGAAACCTTAATTCTGATATGTTATAACCACTTTCGCTGCTACGAGTGACCAAAATAAAATTTACAAATCTAAGTCTACTAAGAATAGATACTTATTTGATATGTTATAGTCAGTTTCATAGCTACGATGTTTCACAATGTAAATTAAATATCAATGGTTGAGAAGGAAACTATTTATATGAGATGTCATTTTCGCTTTCAGAAGCGACAGTAGAGCTAGTGTGAAGAGAGACGTCTTTGGGATCAAGAATAGTATTCTGTCATTTTTCTGATGAATCCAGATTCAGTTTGAGAGTTCATGACGGCAGGATACATGTTATACGTAAGCTCCAAGAAAGATCCAATCAGGTCTGTATGGTAGAAAGGCATACAGCAAGAACCCCTGTCTTTATGGGTGGCAACAGTTAGTCTTTATTTAAGGCACAATGACGTTCTCAACTATATATTGCAGATGTCTCGCAACCTGCTGTGCTTCTATTTTTGGAGCAGACTAATAATGTCATTTTGCAACAAAATAACAATTCTGATATGTTATCATCACTTTCGTTGCTGCGAGTGACCAAAATAAAATTTACAAATCTAATTCTACTAAGGAATCGATACTTATTTGGCATGTTATAGTCAGTTTCATAGCTACGATGTTTCACAATCGAAATTTAAAATAATTTTATTTTGTTGCAAAATGACATTATTAGTCTGCTCCCAAAATAGAAGCACAGCAGGTTGCGAGACATCTGCAATATATAGTTGAGAGCGTCATTGTGCCTTAAATAAAGACAGCCAATATCTGACGAGTTTTCTTTTAAAATGTTGACATCCTTCCTTCACCCGCATGTTCCCCAGATCTGTCCCCAATTGAGCATGTATAGGAAATGATGATGAAGATGGAAAATATGGAAATTTCCACATTCGGTAAAAAAAATAAAATGGCTTAGTTTAGCATCCCACAATAAACCATAAAAAAAACTCTACAACAGTATTCCTCACCGAGTAGCTGCTTGTATACGTGCCAAATGAGGACACACCAAATATTGATAAAAACTGTATATAGCTAAAAATTTTACATCCTTTTTTATTTTCAATCAATTATTTTTCATATGACCATTATATAGCTCACCAAAATTCATAAAATTTACATAAGTGTATCTAGGTGATGCAATTTTTTGTGGCCAGTGTTATTACATATGTGATGTTCTATATTAGAAGAACGAGTTTTACGAGACATGAGAAGATTTCATACAAAAGAAACTAACTTTATTACTCTCTTGACCTATATATATACATCGCGCTTCTCGCGGACATGCAAATCAACCATCTGTTTATAAGAAACAAAATGTAAAAATATACAAAACAAAACAATATTATGCAAATATCTCGAGGTATGCGACAGACTCCCCCTCCGTGACCTCTCATCACTCCTGTGAAGGGATTCCTTTGAAGGTCTCTTATTTCGTTGAAGATCTGAAGACTTAGAGGTATTGTCTGAAGGCTTAGAGGTATCGTCTGAAGGCCCAGAGGTATCGTCTGAAGGCCCAGAGGTATCGTCTGCAGGCTTAGAGGTATCGTCTGCAGGCTTAGAGGTATCGTCTGCAGGCTTAGAGGTATCGTCTGCAGGCCTAGAGGTATCGTCTGCAGGCTTAGAGGTATCGTCTGCAGGCTTAGAGGTATCGTCTGCAGGCTTAGAGGTATCGTCTGCAGGCTTAGAGGCATCGTCTGCAGGTTTAGAGGCATCATCTGCAGGTTTAGAGGCATCGTCTGCAGGCTTAGAGACATCGTCTGCAGGATTAGAGGCATCGTCTGCAGGTTTAGAACAGTCACACATAGGATTCTGAAATCTTTAGAGATCTCAAACTACTCAATATAATATTCCTATAATCTACCGGATTCGCAATCCTTTCCAGTTCAGCACTTTTACCAGACTTTTCTGGAGACTTGCCTCCTAAATTAAGATTTTCCTCTGGAGTAGGCACTTGTTTTTTTTTAGAGAACTGGCCGGAGTATATAATATTGGAGTAATTACAGTTCTAGAACAGTTTCCCTCGATACAAGTTGCATTTTATTATGGGTCCAAATTAGCTGAGAAACATTCTCGTAAAAAACACTCGGATTAGGATTATCATTCTTTACAAGTCGAGATATCTCAAAATCTTTCAACTTGGCAATGCAGTTGTTGGTTGGGATTTCATAATTCTCTCCTCCAATGTCGTAGTTCAAAACCTTTTGAGCAGTCGGTCGTATCAGAATATTTCTGGGACGTATATCACTGTGAACCAACCCGATGTTTTGCTCAGCATGACTCACCAAAATACAAATCTGACAAAGAATGCTCGTTAATTGTTCTGGCGAAAGTTTTCCATTTTCCAATACTTTCTTTAGAGATTTCCCTCCATATTCAGGATGAAAAATGACAAAATGAGATAAATTAATATCATTCAAATCTAAATTATTATTCTTTTCACTATCTTCAATAATATTTGAAAAACATTTAGATCCCAAATTACGAACAATCCAAAAATCTTAGGATAACAAAGATTGGCTTGAGCACTACCTTGTAAAGTTCTTAAAGCATCAGAAATATTTATTTCCTTTTTAATCGTTCTAGGAGAAATATAAGACCAAATTTTTCTATGATCAATATTTGGATTCCTATATTCAGAAATCTGTTCAATTCTATAAACAGAAGATCCGCCATTATCAGTAACATCCCTCAAAAAACATTTTGGCCATGTGCCTTTTCCAACAGGGACTAACTTTCTACCCCAGAAGAGCTCATCAAATCTCATTATGCTTCTGCTTTCATCTGCTTCAACGGATTTTTTCTCAACTTCGGCCATTTCGCTTTCTTCCGTTTCTACAACTGAATTTTTTTCAACCTTTGAATCAGTACCTTGTTCTGCATCTAGCTTTTTCTCTTCTTCCAAGTTCTTTGACTCTGTACAATGTTCTTCTTCTTCATCTTCTTCCTCTTCTTCTTCTTCATCTTCCTCAACGGATTTTTTCTCAACTTCAGCTATTGCACTTTCTTCCGTTTCTACAACTGAATTTTTTTCAACTTGAGCCTTTTGACTTTGCCCAACTTCTACAACAGACTTTTTTTCAACTTCGGCTTTTTCAAGACTTACTCCAGACTTTTCAAGACTTACTCCAGACTTTTCAAGACTTACTTCAGACTTTTCAAGACTTATTTCAGACTTTTCAATACTTATTTCAGACTTTTCAAGACTTTCTAGAGACTCAATACTTTCCAGAGACTCAAGGCTTTCTAGAGACTCAATACTTTCTAGAGACTCAAGGCGTTCTAGAGACTCAAGGCTTTCCAGAGACTCAAGTCTTTCTAGAGACTCAAGGATTTCTTCTTCCTCCTCCTCTTCCTCTTCTTCTTCTTCTTCTTCTTTTTCTTCTTCCTCTTCTTCTTCAACCTTTTTCTTATTTTCAAAAAGAATGTTCATCATCAAGCGTTGCTGGTCCCTCATCAAGCGCTGCTGGTCCGCCATCGCCCTGATGAGGCTTTCAATGGTCGATTTCGACGATCCTGTCGGCTGCGCCATATTGTGATGTTCTATATTAGAAGAACGAGTTTTACGAGACATGAGAAGATTTCATACAAAAGAAACTCTAACTTTATTACTCTCTTGACCTATATATATACATCGCGCTTCTCGCGGACATGCAAATCAACCATCTGTTTATAAGAAACAAAATGTAAAAATATACAAAACAAAACAATATTATGCAAATATCTCGAGGTATGCGACAACATTATAATACAGTTGTTAAGAAAAATCTCTACTTACATAAAATATTATATTGAATTTTATATCAATGGGGGTGATCATATCACAGGTTTCTGAGTAAATTTATCATCATAGATACGAATGGTACATAATGAGAAAGATATATGAATAGTTGTTATGGAAAATGTGTACATATCTTTGTACGCGGAAGAAATACATTTTGATTGTGCTTATCTGAGATTATATCGGTACGAGTGGTCAAAATTAGAATTACTTATCAAAAGTAGGTAAGGAAACTATCCTTATGTATGCCATATATTGTCATTCTTAGAGCAACGCATGTCAAGAATGGGGAATCGAATATTAATTGTTTCTAAGGAAACTAATCTAAGATTTTATAGTCACTTTCATAGCTAAAGGTGGTCAACAATGTGAAAATTACAATTCAATGGTTGCTAAGAAAGCTGTACTTACCTGAGATGTCCCTTTCATTGCTAGGAGTAGTCAAAAATTGAAACTACATATGATTGCTATAGAAACTGGAATTAAATCAGATGTTATAGTCAGGTTTATAGCTTCGGTTGCTCAACAATGGTAATTACATATCTATATGTGCTATGGAAACTGTACTTATTTGAGATGTTATAGTCATTTTCACACACACACAAAGCTTTATTAAGACCAGCGGTCTTATACAGATTCACCACAGGAAGAAATAATAGATGGAGCTCCTGTACTCCAGGCAGCGCAGCACCCAACAACAGCCTCCAGGTCCGACGCATGTCCAATGGCCACACGTTCCTTTGTGCATACGTCATGGTTAGCGAATCACTGAACAGGCGAGTGTGGAATCAGCCACGTTCTAGTCTTCGCTTTCCTCGTCCAAATGGACCATTTTAGTCATTTTAACAGCTATAGGTAGTCAATGATAGTAATTATAAATCAATGATGGCTATAAAAGCTTTTCTTAACTACAATTAGTTAACAATAATAATTACTTACAAGAGAATAAAACCTAATCCAAATAAATTAATAGTGTGTAAAGTTTCGGTAACAACGTTGTTACCATCATCAGACAAAAGAATAATTCTTCCTATGAGCTGAAGAAAATGAATTCCAAAGTGAATATCAATGTTGATGCTAAGCCATTACTTGAAGATTCTATTTTAAAGAGTATAGAATCTGAAGTTCTCTTCTATTTTATTCTTTTGTTGATGATGATAAAAACGCTTTTACCGAAAGGTCATACACTATTAATTTATTTGGATCTATAATCCAAATTTTGTTTTATCAATAATAATTGCTTACCAATGGTTGCTAAATAAACTGTAATTAATCAAAATTATATAGTCTCTAATTTTTATTAAAATTACAATTATATTCTCACAATGAGTATCTTTTTTATTTAAAAAACGCTAGCTTTCAAGCGTTAATCGCTCTTCAACGGGCTTACAATAATATCGACTTGATCCCACCAGAAATATCTACTGTAAGCCCGTTGAAGAGCGATTAACGCTTGAAAGCTAGCGTTTTTAAAATAAAAAAGATACTCATTGTGAGAATATAATTGTAATTTTAATAAAAATTGTGAGAATATAATTGTAATTTTAATACTTTTTCACAATTTTATCATGAATAGACTCTAATATACATTTTCATTGTTGGTTGACAATAGGAATTACAAAACATTGGTTGCTATGGATACTCTAGCTATATGACATATTATAGTTACTTTCATATCTACGATTGGTCAACAATAATAATTATACACATATCAATGTGAGTAATAGTTACCCAGAAATTATTTGAAAAAGGAAAAATATAAATCAGGTGAAAAGTTTCTTTTGATTTTTAATTTGCAAGCTTTCGAGCAAATATACTGTTCTTCAACGGGCTAATACTTTATGTATAATCTCTAAATAATCTTTATACATCTGTTAAAGAGCAGTATATTTGCTCGAAAGCTTGAAAATTCAAATTAAAAGAAACACATATCAATGTTTGCTGATAAAACTTTACTTATCTAAATTATTATAGTATCTTTTATAGCAGCTCGTGGTTAACAATGGTAGTTAAATATCAATGGTTGCTATGAACTTATATAACGGAGATGTTATAGTCAATATCTAAGCTACGAGTGGTTAATTAGTAAATTAAACTATATGGTAAAACTAACTAACGACTTCTGTAATCGGAAATCCTTTGTTCTGCCTTGGGCGCGGCGGACTCTCAATAAAACTTTATTGCTTTGTTTTGTATTACATAATGGTCAAACTGGCGCATTGAATTGTATCTATCTACATTTTGGGGCTGTTACACTTTTATAATTATGGTGCATATGAAAATATATAGTGTCTATTGACATATTATGATGCATTAGCGCGCCATCTGTTATCAAAATTCGAAACTATTATAGACGCGTATGATTCTTTTAAAAATCTTATGAAAAATTATATACATATGTCATAATATTACCCTTCCAGGAATAATAAAGTAAATCTACAGTCGACCAGAGAGAGACGTAGAGAGGAGGATGTAAAGGCCGGTCACTTGATATATCAGTCACATTCCAAGGGGCCCATTTTCGTAGAACCTCAGGACTATTTTTGGACAGTTGGGGGGTGGTGTGCGACACGAACGGTCGTTCAGAGGTGATATAACCTCGCGCTTCCTCTCTCTCGCTGGTCGCCTGGAATTCCTCTTCCAAACTTGTGGTTTCCTTATTTCCCTCTCCCCACATTATTATCATATTGCCACACTGAAAGTCGACAGGATCATATCACAGAAGAGTCGACAGGATCATATCACATATATATATATATATATTTTTATAATTATATGTAATTCTGCTGTCCTCAAAGCTTATGTCCATAGTTCATTTAAAATACCCATTCCAAGAATCTAGCATCAGTATCACTATCAAAGGAAGTTCTAAAAATTTAATATAACAGCCGTATGGTAGATTAAACTGGGAAAACCGCTGGGAGAGTTCACTACTGATGAGTTAGGCCATCCCATTAATTTTTCCATTGCAGTAAGGGCAGTAGAAATTGTTTTATTTTTAAAAGAATTATACGCGTCTATAATAGTTTCGATTTTTGATATTGACATATATTACTACATATGCATATTATATTTTTTTTTAATTGCAAATTTTACCAAATTCCTTGAATTGCGAAAGGTTGCAATCACCCAAAATACTTTAGTAACATCGTGAAACTTTCGGAGGTTTTCAGGCCGAACATCCAAATCTTCTCTCAGATTTATATACAACTTGAATTCGGTTTTCAAAATATTAGAATAGTTAGCCGAGATTTTTCTTTTTGTGATTCATCTTGTATGTAAGTATCAAGCTAAATTAAGAAACATTTATTGTTGTATTTTGAATTAAGTATAAAATTATCACACTTAAGGTTCAACATAAACCCTTTGAAACAGGTATTAATGTTTTTGTGTGTGTCTTACAATAATAATTCCCCCTGAACACCTTCCGTATTTTGAAGTCCTTTAGGCAAGTAATTCAACACTTCAAAATCTCGTTAAATATAATATTTAACGAGCCATCACACAGCTTTCAAGAAGAGAAAACATTCCTAAAGATTCTAAGAAATCTAAAAGTGGAAGAAATAACCGATTCTGTTGAACCATTAATTTTACAACACATGAAATCTCTGTTATATCTATCTTTAACATGTTTTAAAATATTTTATTAATATGTTTGTTTTTTATCTATATCTACATGGGAGAGTATTTTCTGTAATTGGTATATAGTGACTCTTTTCTCTCTCTCCGTTGGAAATGACAATTTGACCAATAATAACCTCCTAATTAACACCATTCAAAATGTGAGTTTATTGTCCCTTAACTTCGATCTTATGCCTTTCGAAAGTTATTTCTTCTTTGCAATCAGAAAATAGCGTTGGTCTTTTTATTTTTGCTTTACCCCTATTTACGTATATTTTACTGCATCTAAGCTCTTGATCTTATTTTAAAGTAATTTAATTCTATCATCGTAATTAGGTATTAAAACCAAAACGACCTATTTCATCCTCTCGAGAGCCTTTGCTATCTCGTTAAATTTGAACGCGGTGCAATACCTACTTCATTTATTTTTTCAACGGACTTATATGAGAGTAAAGTGAAAAGTTCTCGTCCTAACCTAGAGATGGTATTACAATCGGCAAGAATTACGTTTCTCTTCCCCCCGTTAGCTCGTATAGTTCGTAGGACAAGTTTAAACTTGTTCGCTCAAATAGTTTGTTTAAAAGAGTCTTTGCAGTAGAAACGTCCTGCGCGATTTTCGTTAAAATGGATAAACGTGAATACCATACAGTGCACCAAGGTGTACAATATCGTGTTGGACCATAGACAAGTAAAGGTGTGTGTGATAGCTGAGGCCGTGGCAATATCGGAAGAAAGGGTGCGGAACATCTTTCACGAAGAATTGGGATGTGAAAGCTCTGCGCAAGGTGGGTGCCGCATTTGCTGAATGCAGATGCGCAAACGGCATTCTCAGCAATGTTTGGACCGATTCAAAAAGGATCCGACCTATTTTGTGCGGCGATTTGTCACCATGGATGAGACATGGGTCCACCACTACACGCCAGAAACCAAACAGCAGTCGAAGCAATGGGTGCTAGTCGGTGGTTCAGCGCCAAAGAAAGCGAATTCGATCGTACTGCCGGAAAGGTCATGGCCAGTGTGTTTTTGAATACCAAAAGGATCCTGTTAACTGATTACCTTGAAAAAGACTGAACTATTACAAGTAAATATTACTTTAACCTTCTTGACCAACTGGATTTCAAAATTTGCGAGAATAGGCTTGGCTTTAGGAAAAAAATCATCTTTCACCAGGACAACGCGCCTATTCACAATAGTCTGTTTCCAATGGGAAAACTGCGGGATATGAGGTACGATTTGCTAGGCCATCCCCCTCCCCCCCCCCCATTCTCCTGATTTGGCACCCTCAGACTTCTATCTCTTCCCGCACTTAAATAAATTTGTTTCTGGAAAATGCTTCGCGTCCAATGAAGAAGTTGAGAGAGCTGTAAATGAATATTTTAAAAGCCTTTCAGAGTTTCATTTCCTGAAAGGAATACTAATATTGGATAAAGGGTGGAAAGTGTGTTGAAGTCAAGGGAGAATATGAGGAAAAGCAGAGTCTTTCATTGTCAGGCTGGGTACTTTTCACCTTACCCTTGTATATATAGAATACAGATATATTCATTTTGCCAATATTTCGTGGAGCTATACGCCCAACTACCTTGTGGATCACAATTTGCCTTGAGAATCACGTTTACCATAAAGCAATAATTTTTCCTTGAGAAATTTGTGGCTTATAGCCACACGAGAAAATTATTGTTAATATATGTAGTAATATAAATGTCAATATACGCTAGAGATTTTAGTGTATCATAATCATAATAAGTGTTACAGTCCCAAATACATATAAAATTCAACGCGCCAGCTTGGCGAACATGTAAACTTAAATAAGCCAATAAAGTTATAAAAAGAGAGTCAGTCAGTACTCAGGCAAGGCGAAGTCCAGTTGTCGAGATTACGTTAGACATAAAAATTTCTTATATTATCACGTAGACTCCTCTCAGGGATCTTCCACAAGCCATTAATGAGTTTTACGACCAGCCTCTGAAAGACCGACATCTGAGATTAGACCCTCCTAGACCTTGCCTGTGTCGCGCCGCTGACCTCTCTTAGATGCAATCCTACCTGCCTCGTCTTTTGTGTATTAACCATAGACGCCTGAAACCACTGAGCCCCATGACTGCTATTGCTTGTGGTACGACATATATATATCTCCTTGAAATTTTCAATTTTTCTCTTTATTTTATTTTTGATATTTAAGATGACACTCGACTGGTCTCTTCCGTGGTCCTCATCTCCTCCAATTAAAAAAATAATAATCGAGATTTTGTTCGCGAAGTATCGACTTAATAATCTCTGTTCTGGCTTCCAGTTCTTTTATTTTTTCGATGTATTCCTATAAATCGACCTATCTGTGACCGCCTGAGTCTTTGCATTGGTTTGGATTGATGTCTCTACACCATAGTCTTTAACCCCTTCCAGACCTGTTTTACATCCGCTTAGGTCTCTCTAATAATGTAGAAATGTATGAGAAACAAACAAACAAACGTGCATAGACACTTTCTTCTATATATGCATATAGAATTATCTCCATTTTTACTTTTCTGATTATATATACAATATCATTTTGTGAAGAATTCATCGAATGTAAAAAAAAAAAAAAACAGTGAAAATTCTATAAAAACATTTTCAAAAGAAGAAAATCTATTTCAATAATATAAAATCACACACACATATATTGAACTTATTAAATTGTTTATTTTACAAATATTATTACATGATGGATTGCTCTGTCTTCGAAATGAGATAGTCTATATACTAACCCCAAAAAAAAAAGTTTCAATTTCTTTAATGTCCACTTTAGTTGCATATTTACTAGATCAATAGAGCGCCTTTGGTAAGGAATATCTCTAGTTCTTATATGTCCCGCTCTTGATTTGGAATAGTGCAGTTATGCAAATATGGCCCAGTAACGCCGGCCGCTGGGAGGAGTGGCAGTCATGTGGCGATGGCTGGCGGTGCTGGCCGCGGTGGTGGAGACGGCGACCAGTGTCAACCTCACCGTCATCTCACACGCCAGGTCCTTCCCCGCGACCTACGCCCAGTGTCCGGGCCGCGCCTTCATCGGTCTCCTCGTCAGTGTGCCCGACGCCTGCGATGGACATATACCCGCTCCTCGAGAGCTCTGGGTGGCCCTTGTTGACCGCCAATACTGCTCTGATGTCGAGAAATTGGTTAAATTCGCTGGGAGCAATGCCTCTGCTGTCATCTTATATGGTGATGGATTGCGAACACCGCTCCATATTCCAGGTAAGGTAACCTCGATATAACCATTCTCTTTAAAATGTTCTGGTACCTTGTAAATGCAAATCCAAACTACCCACCCCCTAACCCCCCCCCCCCCCCCCCTATACGTATTAGCTACTTAGAGTATAAACAGTCGTTCTGCCCATCAAGATTATGATGCCCTGTATAACTGGGTTAATGATGATAAGGTAAGAGAGAGAGAGAGAGGTAGGAGACAATCACCCATAGATATCTTGTCTATGATCAATAAACAAACAATATATCACTTCAGAAGAAACTTTTCCTCCTAAAATAATATTAAACTTGTATTGATCTCAGAGAAGTCACAATTATGAAAATAAAATTACTTCAATATCAAAGAATTAATTCCTCTCGTTTTTTCCCTCATCTCTATAATTTATATGGCTTATTCTCGATTTAAAACGAAGCTAAGAGAGAGAGACTAAATATTTTCTAACTTAAATCGTATTTTTCGTCTAATTCTCTAATAAATTATCGTACTAAACTGGCATTCTGAAACAGAAACTTTTGGTCTTAAATACGAATATAGCCCGTAGATAGCTATTGCATTTTGAAAATAAGACGCGGAGTATAGAACTTATCGATAATCTTTCACACTTGATACCCATCCGAACTTATGGCTAAAATAAGTAAGTTTACTGATCTTAAGTACTTCAATAACCTCCTTGAGACAAAGATTCCACAAGTCATAGGACCTCTGGAAAATGTTCCTGTACTGAGGAAAGAGATAAAGAGTTGAGATCCTTACATTGACTCAGGGTTTTCCATCAATATTCAGAATAGATTTAAATGTTTTTTTTCGTTAAAAAATTGAGAATTTGAATACGATCATGTCAATAGTTTCTACAACCACATCATTATACTAAACACCATTTTCCCTGATCAAGTAGCAATAATACAAGAGAGTGGTAGTGATCTCTAATAGATTAAACTGACAAAACCGTTAGATGGTGTCAGTATATGTGATGAGCCAGTATTTTTTCATCTTCCATTCAGTATTCATAACCATTTGTATTTATATTATAACTGGATATGTATAAAATACAGGAACTAAAATGAAACTGTTCCAATTTTTGACAATTCAAAGAGACTCCGGAAATAGATATTTTAAATTATCTCTGACTATATGTTGGATAGATATAAGAAAAATACAAATTCCTTTAAAAAAATCCAGGTTCTTTGAAACTGCATATTCATACAACTAACACATTTTTCATAAAAATTCCACTTATTATCTAGATCCAGAGTATTGTTTCCATTGCGCTTCTACCATGATTCAAAACATTTTAAAAACCATCTTATAAGAGGGATGCTCTTTCAGAAACTCTTTTTTAATTCCGCTATTGATTTCCTATTTACTGTAAAATCTATTAAAAATAATTTTCAGTTTTGGGAAGAGTATAAGTTGTTTGGAGATAAGTCTGGAGAATAAGACGGATGTAGAAGTATTGGTGCGCCCTTTTGAACCAAAAAACTTAACACGGATGTAGTGATATGTAGTCGGAAATTGTCATGACGAATAAATTAATTTTTGATGGCCCTGATTTATTCTGTAAATGTCTCAGAATGCTTCAATAGACTTACCTCTTCATTGTTTGACCTTCTGAAAGGTAATCTAGTGCACAATGTCAAAGAATGTAAAACCAGTGAGCGCCTATAGATGACCGATTGTCCAACACACTCTGAGTAAATGCCATTTTGGAATTGTAAAACATTATTTCGTTGTTCCGTTTAACCATTAAATGTATAAAATGTAGTACAAAAGTGTGTGTGAAATTGTTCTAGGATCAGGTAGATAAATTAAGAAAAAGGCATCTACTGATCGTGGAATTATCAGCAACTTTTATTTACACAATCAGGAGATGTATTTTTCTTCATTAAATGTATGTTTTAAATTGTTCATCGCCTAAAATATTAATTTCAACAAATCTAAAGTTTCAGAGATAGACATGACAATATTTTGTAACAAAATTTAATACAAAAATTCGCTGTTCAATTTTTAGTTCCTTAGCAACTTAGTAGATAGTTTTTGATGTATTATTTGTAAAAACGTTTTCTACAAACGTTATACGCATGGAAACACACACATCGCCATGTAGCTAAATATTTCTAAGTTCTAGATTCGGCCATAGATTTTTTTATTGCCTTTTTTATTTGTGATCATTCCATACACACACGAACTTATTGGATACAATTTGTATAATGTGATCGGCGAGCCTTATATTCCCTAATATACCATTAACTAAAGATGATTAGGACACGACAACAACAACAACTAATGATACTAAGTCAATTATGGATAGGTTTGGTTTGTCAAGAAGTTCTTACATTCGCCATGTCAGGAAAATATGCAATAGTCTAAGTAATCGACTGTACGAATTAACAAAAAAAATCTGATGGAAACTAACGTAACTTTTTTAATATTGGAAATACCGTTTTTTTTCTAGGAGGCGTTAAAAAGGGAGATGTAAAAAATAAAAGACAAAAAGGATCCAAAATTGAGAAAGAAGAGGGAAGATTCAGGGGCTGTGTGACAAAAGTTGGAATCTAAAATTGTGATTTGATGAATCAGAGGTAAGGGACTGAGGTAAGTTGTTTTAAGAAATTACTAGATACTTTGGTAATGGAGAGAGATCGCATTTTTTTAAAATAATAAAATGGTGTTTATTGAATAGTTCTGTAGATAGTTCTCCACAGTAAGTTAAGAAACCAGTGCGTACACACTGTGGAGACACTACCGTTGATTTAACCGATGGGACAACTGACTCTATGATTCATATAAGGTTATGGGATTTCTCCTGGTTGAGAAGGAATCCCTCAAATGGCGCTGTTGCTGTTAGCCTCTATCAAGTGAATTTTGGTGACTCTATGGGGATAAATATTCTTCAATTCGATCTGTTAGTGACTAACACTCACAGCTCATCTAGTGACCTTCCAGTAGATTCCTTGACCCCTTCTAGCCAGCACATTGCCGGTCTTCCTCTCTTCCTTCAATTTTACTCAACATATTTTCTAAACCATTTGTTCTAATTATGTGTCCGAAGTGTTTACATAATTGGGATTCTAGGAGAATCTGCCAGGATTAATTTCATTTAATATTGGAATATTTGTCTTTTTATATCTATCCTTGGCTCACTAAGTAGCTTTCTCTCGGTTCACATTTTTAAAAAGCTTCAATTATTTTTCTTTCTTCTTTTCTAAATCTCTCACATTCATGACTAACCACAGGGAATGCCTCTATAACACGAACTATAAACCTGATCTATGATGCCACCTATATTTAATATTGTAATAGCATTAAGTTCCATGAATTGGGACCGAGCTGCGCCCAAATGTAAATATTGTGGGGAATTTACCGAAATTATCATTTTATGCATGTAAGAGCAGTAGAAAATTGTTTTTTAATTTCAAAAAAAAAAAACATTTAAAATCATATTTTATTGTGTAACATGCTTTGTGTTTAGGCAAAATATTTATTTTTTCTTTATAGTTAGATAGTCAGTAACATTATGTATGTGTGTTCATTTTTGTGTGTGTATGTGCGTGCGGTCAACTATATCTTACAGTACAGAAATTTCTAGAAATTACAGCCACAAGGTCTAAAAATCTCCAGTAAATATGATATTTAGGGCCACAGCTTAGAGCCGATTCGAACAAATTTTCAATATGAAGGTGGCAAAAACAATACAGTTGTAGAGTTTAAGCCGCACTCCCATATATTGGATGTTAAAGAAATATAGTTTTGTTATAAATGTCGAAATGGCTTAGTACTGGCTGCTGATCATTTACTTCCGAGTACGGCGACAAGTGCGATAAGAGTATTGAAGAGAAAAAGTACCTGGTTGATGCAAAAAATGCTTGAAACGTTCGGTCTTATCCAGAACTGGTCAAACTTGGTGCTAGCCTTGGACCGTTTTGACAACTTGGGAAGAATAGCTGAGAAATTATTCTGATAAAGTAACAATGCAAATTCTTAAAGAATAGCCTCGTCTTTGGGATTGATAAGAGAATGAGACAACTCAGTTTTGTGAACAAGTTGTTTGCCTGGAGAGATGTGTTCTGATTCAATTCCTTGATCACATCTTGATTGAGGAAGGAACGCTAGTATTTTGCTAATTGCAAATGTCCTTTCCTCCTTCTAGGAACAATTCCGTGTCGCTGGAAGGTGGATGATGCTCCGTGTTCGTTTTCCAGTGATTTGTTCTCAAAATATTTTAACGTTACTTGAGATATCAATAATTTGTTTTGTGTTAATTGTTATCGTTAGATACAAATAAATTAATGAAAGTCATTAGAACATGTAAACACCAGGAAACTGATACAACGTTTCCTATTCCCTTGTATGACTCTCTGACAGTTCCATTGTACTTTTCCTGCTGAATTAGAATAGAGATTTCTCAACTTTTGCCAAAATGTCCAGAATACCAACTTTCTTCAGAAAACCGGGAAAGAAAAGTGACAAATCTCGAAATTCAGAATCACAAAAAATAAAACTTAATACATTTTAATTCCATCTAGGATATTTGAAAATCGCTCTCGAATACCTTTTCAGTATCAAAAACCAGTTGTTGAGTTCTTAGTTGGCGTAGTTTCTATCTGTTTGATGACTTATTGAGTTTCACGCAATAATACCAATGTACAACTATATGGAAATAATAAGCGGTATAAACCTTTTTGATATATAGGGAGGTATATCCGATGAGCTATTGGTGGTTTTACCTGTTTAGGATGAATAGCTAAAATTGCATTCTTAAATTTTAATCAAGCTAATTGATCCGGTGTCAACTGTAAGGATCATCCTCGGGATGCGAGTCCTTTGTGTGAACGACCTTTATAAACTTGTCTTTCTTAAGCACTTTTCAAAATTTACTCATCTTTATGAAATTTATATTGAATTCTATTAAAATATTATAGAATTATAGTAAATGTTTTCATTGCGATATATTTTGAATCTTTATTTTAAATAGGCTAAGAGTGGGTTGTGGCCCAGAATTTGAACAGCCATATTTGGCCCGGGTTAGAGTTCAGGTACCTTGTTGAAAAAACTTGAAAAGTAACAAATTTCTTGATTTTTGCGCCAATACTTATCCACCAGTGATCGCAGGTAACTAAATGAAAGTCTGAATTGTAACATCACACTGCCTCCGAGGATAAGTTTATTGCTTTATTTAAAACGATCTCTCAAGTTTTCGGGTATTACAACCCCCTTCTACAGAAGTATACAACTATCTGATTTGAAAACCATGGATATGATTTGATCGTCTTAGAGAATCCTGATTGAGGTGACACATTAGTCACTTGAAATAAATGAAATTATGGAGTTTTATAATTCCAAAGTCAAACTGATCCTCTATGTGTGGATACACGTATATATGGTGGCGACAAAAACGGTTGTAATCCATTACTAACACGGCCTGTACCATATCTACTTTTGTGATATATTAAAAAATGCATTTAAAAAACTTAGAAGGTGGTGGTTATGTATCAATTTATTATCTACTTTTTCATTTCAATTTACAGATCATGAAAAAAAATCCTTGAATTTGATTATTATTCTGACAAAAAAATGGCAGGACTGGTGACATACCGTAGTAGCGATGGTTGTTGTCCTGCACGAGGAAACCGCTGCGCTAGAAAAAGTAGAAAATCACAAGGTCTCCGTGGCGTTGGTAGAACACCAATCCAGTTCCTGCATTTGTTGTGGTGCGTCCACAACGGGGGTTGTTCTATCTGCACTGGTTACAATGATGTAGGCGGAGGATGTGCTCAGACTTCATTAGAATTGTTTCCTCTCGGATGTTTTATCTTGTCTTGGTATATGTTCGATAGCTTTATTATTATGGAATAATGTTTTAAAGAATTGTATAAATTACGAAAAATAACAAATGAATCAAACTAGAACAGAAGAAGTTGGAGAAATACACTCATGGACAAAACTTAAGGAAGTTGTACCTTTTAGTATCTATATAGGGATTCAGACAATAACTCTGAAAGATATTTGATACACAGTAACTTTTATTAAATGCACTTAGACGGTATCAACCATCCAACTTCCTGATTATCGAAGACTGATATTAAATGTGCTTGCATGTGAAGAGGTGCATTTATCTTGTGTACACCATTTGGAGTTTCCATTACGGTTTATGTTACGTGTGTAGACATATGATGCATTTACAGTGTACAGGCAGTATTTCTCCATCACGGCCTGTGCTGCATTATAGAGATATGGTGCATTCACAGTGTACAGACAGTATTTCCCCACCTCGGCTTATACTACATGTTTAGGTATATGATGCATTCACCGTGTGCAGACAGTATTTCTACAGCACAGATAGTGTTTCGCTATCACACACGACCTGTGTTACATTACAGACATGTGATGCATTCACAGTGTACAGACAGTATTTCTACGCAACGGCTTATACTACATGTTTAGGTATATGATGCATTCACCGTGTGCAGACAGTATTTCTACAGCACAGATAGTGTTTCACTATCACACACGGCCTTTGTTACATTACAGACATGTGATGCATTCACAGTGTACAGACAGTATTTCTTCGCAACGGCTTATACTACATGTTTAGGTATATGATGCATTCACCGTGTGCAGACAGTATTTCTACAGGGCAGATAGTGTTTCACTATCACACACGACCTGTGTTGCATTACAGACATATAATGCATTCACCGTGTACAGACAGTATTTCTACAGGGCAGATAGTGTTTCACTATCACACACGACCTGTGTTGCATTACAGACATGTGATGCATTCCCAGACAATACGCGACATGTACCAGATGTCCAACACCTGTGTGGAAGCACCACCTGCTGGGTCCAGGTAAGTGTCCCCGTTAGACTTCCCGGACGTAGTTTATCGCAGGAAGGACGGCATGGTTAGAGAAGTAAACAATCCCCTGACACATCTGGGTTACTGATGTTTAACTAACACTTGTTTTACAGATAGTTTTATCTATAAGCCACTTTACAAGAGCACTTACCACATGCAGCATATTCGAAAATATCAAAACCAAAATATGTATTTAGCTTTTTGGAAAATGAAAGCTCTTCTAAAAGAGCCATTAATAAAATCGCTGAATTTAGAATTCGAAGAGTACAGCTGTGTAAGAGAAATATTTATTAATTTATATCGACGCAATTTGAAACCATTCAAACAGAATATTAAGTTGACTAGTTAAATTATAGTGATTCAAAATAGTTGAAGTGGAATTTGGTTTTCAATGGTTTAATATAATCTTTTATTTTATTACAAGGCACCGGGACTTGGACGGATCCTGTCTGAAGCAACTTCAGACTTTTAATAAAATATTCCTACAAAAAGACTCTACGTTATTCATGTTTAGGCTCCAATTTTTCTTCATGGTAAATTGAAGGCAATTCATTTATTCATTCTTTAGAAAGTTCGTTCAGGATTAAGAAAGAGTAAGACAGGAATATGTGAAATTTAACAGTCTAAGAAATGCTGAGATCATCAGCGAGCTCGTCTTAAATCCCTGCAATCAAATGACGAAATACACTCCTGGACAAAACTAAAAGAAGAAAAAAGTCTTTGATTTATACGATTTTTTTTTTTTAGGAGACGGAGGTAATTTTGTTTACTCTTGGTTATCTCGTGTGTCTTCAATAAAGGTCATTGTATATCAAATATCTTTCAGAGTTATTGTCTGAATCCCGATATAGATGCTAGAAGGTACAAATCCTTTAAGTTTGGTCCATGAGTGCAATACAAAAGGTCAATGATAAAATCGATGAAAGTTATTGATCCACCTTATTCAATGATCCCATAGTGTTACTTCCCATTCATTTTTACAGACTATTCATTTGTAAATAGATATATTTGAATAATATAAAAATATATCTGTTCATAATGTGTTCATATATTTTCTAGGTTTTTATTTGTTCTTTTATATGAATGAAATATGATCGTGAGGAAGAATAATTTCTTAGAAAACACATTCAGAGTATCGCATGTAACAATTATACAAATAAAACTTGAAAACAGCACTAAACCTATCTACTTGTATTGGCTTTAAGATTTTCCTTTATCAAAAACATTCGATAATACTGAAGACTAAATACGTTTTACATATAAAAACACATAGGAGTTAATTTATTCTTTATAATTATTGAATATTTTGATAGAGGAGAGAGAGAGATCCTGAAAGTTAATAAAAAGAGTAAAGTTTCAGTACTGTTATATTATGAAAAAAGAGAAATATGCTGGCAGTAGTTTTCAGTATCAGGTTTTACATACCAAACCTGTGTCCAGTAAAACGGTAAAAAGTATCCTCTCTGATCCACATTGCGCTACACTTTCTCTGCATTCTTCTTCTTCTTCTTTTTTTAGTATTTGATTCGTGTCCCAAATACACAACCATCATCATCTTGGTCGGTTAAGGTTTGTGACCGTCTATATTCTAAGTACACCTGTTAATATCTACACACAGCTTTATTAAGACCGCCGGTTTTATACATATTCACCACAGGAAGAAAGGAAGCATAGATGGAGCTCCTGTACTCCAGGGAGCGCAGCACCCAACAACAGCCTACAGATCCGACGTATGTCCTGTGGTCACACACGTTCCTTCGTGCATGCGTCAAGGTTATCGTATCACTGAACAGGCTAGTGTGGAATCAGCCGCGTTTTAGTCTTCACTTTCCTCATCCAAATGGAATGCTAATATCTATACGTGTAGAATCACAGTTCGACTTTGCACTTACAAGATAACCGAGCTCAGTTGCTTACCTAAACTCGCAGGTCGATGGCCATAAAAGATGTTTAAAGTTTAAAAATCAGCTTGAATATGCTACGCAGACCTATAGAGGATCCGGAAGTGACGAGGCCACTGAGCACAAAGCAGTCACGGCTTTCTCCCAAACTTTCTAGGCCTGTCGTGCGCCACTTTTGTTGGGAAACGCCATCCTACTCAAAGCATCCTTTGTCACAATTTCATAAAAGCTTTAGTCTAACAAAGGCCTTTCGTTCGATAACTACTCGAAATAATAATTTTAATGCTCTCATCTCGCGTGCGTTTTCATAATTGTCATCTAGAGGGGGCTCATTTTCCAATTGAAGTTTCATCTTTGAGGAAACATTTTATGTTTAAACTACACCATCAGAATAAGCTTAGCACCCTTTATCGTTTAAAATTGAGACAAAGTTTAGTGTTCATTTTTAAAATATTTAAATACTATTTTTACAGACCTTATACTGCAATGCTAAAATTGAATTGGGATGACGGCATGGTGAACTTTCTCAGCGAAACTGGAGATAAGCTGGTGAAACCGCTTGAAGGATTTCCATTGATGATTCATACAGACTATTTTTATTTTTCCATTTCTGTAAAATGCCTCATGTTTTATATTTGCCGGTTCCGATCTCCCCTTTTTATAGTATAAGGCTTGTATAAAAAGGTTATAATAATGTACAAAAAGCGTTAAGGTTATAAATGTCTCAAATTTTCATATTGATTGGTTGAAGTTTTCATGTTGTTGAAAAAGTGCTCTATCAACCAATATTAGTTTCTTTTAATTTAATGAAAAAATCCAAAGTTTTTCGCTCATTCACCGTCACCTTTGTCAAGAGAGTAGTTAAAATGTGACACTTTGCATATATTTGAGAAATTGTTACATATATACACAACTAACTATAGAGGCCAGGAATCAAAGTAACAGCATCTATTTGACCAGAACGATAGTCACCGAAATGTAGACGTTTATATTCAATGAAAAGAAGCCAAAATTTCTGCAATTTGTCAAATTTCTATAATCACAGAAACCAATATCTACAGTTTAGATATTTCCCCGTAATTTTACGAATTTTTTTATTCCTGTTCTTTAAAGATGAGTTAATCATCAACATCCAGGTATCTCTGTGTTTGGTGTAAAGTTCCCTATATGATTTGAGCAGCTATTTTGATATGGTTTGTATTCAGTTTGTCTTCCTTTCTCTCTTATGTAAGGCTGGGAATCTCTGTTCGGATTCATTCTGGCTATATGAAACCTGTAGCTTTGTGCTCTGCATAGATTATCCTAATTCGAAACTATTTTAAAGGCGTAAGATTATTTTTGAAATTAAACAATTTCTACTGCCCTTTTTGCAATGGAAAAATTAAAGGGAGGGCCTGGCTCATCAGTGGTGAACCCTCCCAGCGGTTTCGCCAGTTTAATCTACCATTCCCTATCGTTAGTAGCAATAGCAAGAATTACACCTATAATATAAAGCAGTACAAGCTAATGCAATAGTTGTAGTGGTCTTATAAACTGGGGAAAGGGTTCATCAGTGATGAGCAAGGCCATCATCCCAATATTTCACATGTTCTGTCTATAGGGGATGTGTAATCTGTGTCACCAACGCTGGATGGATGGGGTGTCGTGGACGTGACAGTTGTTGTGTGGTTGGATGTTAAACGTAACGTCGTAAACCCATCATGGCAGTTGCTTTGTCATCTTCGGCGGTGAACACACAATGGAAGGTCACCATATTCATTTTGAATAATTCCCATTTTTTGCTGAGAAACGTATTAGACACGCGTCTACAAACCTCGCAATAAGCTCTTTTAAATACTTTTTCCAGAGGAGAAAATTAATATTAAAGACCCTCGTAAGTCAAAATAGATAACAAAACTCTCTACGCTATTAGTAAAACATCTCTTTAACCAATTCCGAATATTCCCGAAGTCCTTCGTTGGTCCTCATGCCACCACAGCTACCTTGGGCTTACAAGATCCATAGCTGGCAACCAGAGTCTTTAGGCGGACATTCCAAGTTGACCAGGGCTGGAGTTGCGACATTTTCACTGACCCGAAACTGCCATATTGCAGTCCGCGCATAATTTTGCGTTTACTTTAACGGATGAGATGTCTTTAGATTTCAGGATACTTTTATTTTAAATATTCTTCTATTTCGTTCAAAAACTTCGAAAACGTCTGGGTGTTTGAACAAATCGGTCTAATTAAACAGGGGCCCTACGAAGGGAGACCATTTTTGAACATTTAAATATATTTTAATGGCACTCACACTAAGCGTAAAAATAATAAACAAGAACTAAATGATATAAAACAACCTACTCTATAACTATATGTAGTGCCTACTCAACACGAGGAGGCTCCCCAAGAGTCATCATCCTTCGTGCAATGAGGAAGTTCTCATTGATCCTCTTCAATTCCAGGGCTGAAAATACTTATTAAAACCATTGGGAGAGAATATAGTGTGTAATCTGACTTGTAAGAAAGTACTGTAGTTGATAGTGTGAAATACGATATGCGTACTATATATAGGTACCACGGGATATATATGAACTTGGATAATTCGAAGGGACCAAAATAGAATTAAAAACGTTTTGAATAAAAGGTTTAAAAGTCTAGGGACCAAGATAAATATTAGAATTAAAGATATTCGAGTTATCCAATTTCTACTATATATACAGGGTGTACCAGGTAAATTGGGACTAACTTTGACAGTCCATAAAACAAAAACTACTTGAGATTAAAAACTTGTTTTTTTTTTCATTACGTAGCCATATTCATGTAAAATGCAACAGTACATGTGTGCGCAGTGTAGTGATGAAGAGTAACCGAGAATTTGAAAATCGAGCTGCCATCATCGTTGCTCTGCGCGCCGGAAGGAGCCCCAAAGAGATAGTGGATTTTCTTAAGTTGCCCAAAACCACTATTTATCGTGTCAAGAAGCAGTTTGATGAGGCCGACAGTAACAAAGAGGGGATAGCTACAGGGAAAAAGCACTCGCGTCGATCGGACAGGGTAAGAGGCGAAGAATTTGTCAAAAATGTCAAGGAGAAGATTGATGGAAACCCTGGGAAGAGCATGAGGGCCATAGCCAAGGAAATGGACGTTGGCTCTATGACAATTGTCAGAACTATCCATCGGAAAGGTCAGTTGCTGACTGAGAATATGAAGAATAACAGAAAAGGAAAGGCTGCTGCCCTCCTCAACAACCTGAAACACGACTCTTTTGGCATGCTAAGGTTCTTCTCTGACGAAAAGAACTTTGACGTGGACCAAAAGGTAAATCCCAGGAATGATCGCTGGATCTGTAAAGACCCCTCAGAGATACCTGTCGTGATGCACACGAAATTTCCTGCCTCCGTAATGGTCCTTGGCGTTATCAGCAGTGAAGGTGATGTCATGCCTCCCCATTTCTTTGAGAAGGGCCTTAGGATGAACGCTGACACCTACATCAATGTTCTGGTGACCGTTGTGAAGCCTTGGATGGACATGGTGGCCGCAGTAAGGAAGTATGTCTTCCAACAGGACTCAGCTCCAGCCCATAAGGCAAAAAAAGACACAATCGTGGCTGACACTTAACGTCCCTAGTCACTGGGGTCCTGATATTTGGCCCCCTAATTCTCCAGATTGCAATCCCCTCGACTACTATGTATGGGGCGTTGTTGAGAGAGATGTCAACAAAGCTCCTCATACCACCATCCAGTCTGTCAAGAAAGCAGTTCACACGGTGATGACCCAAATGGACAAGGTCATCGTCGCCAAGGCCTGTGCTTCATTCCGCACTCGCCTCGAGACTGTTGTAGCTAATAATGGAAACTACATTGAATAAATAAAAACTATATCCTTTTATCTACTACTGTGTCAAATTTCATTCGGATATTTTAATTTTTACTTGCAAAAAATTTCAGTTAAAATACCATTGTTGAAATTCCCAATTTACCTGGTACACCCTGTATATTATAATTGTTAAGAGATTACTAAGAGATGAAATTATTTTCTGGTTGTTTTGAATATATGAGTACAAAATGATATTGCAGTCGTGATATTTTGAATATAATTTTTTTTTAATCACAATTTTCTTTAATTGTGCTAATGAAATAATTTGAGAATAAATACCTGATTTGAGGCGTGAAGAAGAAACTAAAATAAAAACTTAAATACATAATTACATAATTACAAAATATTTGAGCCGGCCAAAGTAAAACAACAGAGATATATTTATAACCCAGATTCCTGGAGCGTAAACGTAAAACAACAACAATGAGCTTATATAGTCTAAAGCCGCAACACCTTGTGGTCGACTTAACAGAGTAGTTTGATATATAGCTAAGAAAAATATATTTTGAAATTAAATAATTTTTTTATATAACATATATATATCAGACATTCTGCAGTGTTAGAATGGGAGAAGAAATTAACACAGTACAGGTGTAGTTCAGACAACAGCCGTACCTTAGCTGAGAGAGATAGTAGGGCCTCTAAATCGTTACTTCACAACTAAATATTTAAAATAATAATAAAATTCATCAATACACAATCAAGGAAAATCAAATTTTTCTTTAGACAAAATAATGACTTAAAATATGTGGCGACTGGGTGAGAAAAAGAAATGAAAAGAATGTTGTTGTCGTGTCCAAATGTTCAAGTTCGTTCTATGGAAAGCAGCAAATGTATCTCCAAGAACAAACAAAACTCTAGGCAACAAGATCCTGATGAAATTATTTAAGAGTTACCAAAGAAGCTTGATAAGTAGTTTTACCTGTGACAGAGAAAACGAAAGACGTATTAAGGTTGATTAAGGCTAGTACAAACCTTCAAATAATACTAAAAAGTTTTATTGCTTTCTTCTTGGTATTTTTATCTTACCAGAAATAGGATGCCCTTCGTATCCTCCCGAGTAGGTTAGTTTTTCTTCAAAGCAACTCTCTCTCTCTCTAAGGTTCGTTAAGGTCAAATTGATAACAGCGAGTTTTTCAATTTTATGAAATCTACAAGGTCAAAAGAGTGGTCAAAAAGTAAAAGTTGAGTTACCTATTGTCGCCTGGGGAATTCAAACTTGGGTGTAAGGAATAAATAAATCGCCTCTTTATAAAGACAGCTGTTGAGACCAAAAAGTGGTCTTTAAGGTGGGATGGTCTTTAATAAGAAAATAATGGTTTTGATACAAATTTCTCATCATAATTCATAATACGGTCTATCATCTGACACTTTCTTTCCATATAGCTCAAATTTACTTATTCTAATGACGAACTAGTGATAATGGTGCTATTTAAGACTATTCATATGATAAATTGTAACGTTGGGACCTGTTTTAGCGGTCACTGGTCAAGTGTTGGTTGTTGGTTAAGACAGAGAATCGGAGGATATTGGAACTTGGGACACGTGGTTGCCAACATACCCTGGTTGGTGATTGTAATAAAGGATTGTGTTTTGAATATTGAAACGTACAATAAAATACTGAAAAAAAACTTTCCTGTTAAGAACACTAGGAATTTCGTTAGAATCATATGGAAGATAGTAGAGTTATCAATGTTATTTTTTTAATTCTTTGCTTAATTTGTTTTTTTGAATGCATTTTATAATATTCTGAACGTTCTTTAAAATATATGTTTGAATTTTACTAGACAATTTGATTTAATGTTTTCTCTGAGTGTTATTGAAGTCGCGAGGTGTGTTGTTCACATCCCCTTACAATAAGGACATATTTTAATCAACGTCCATCTTACACAACCTTGGACCACGGCCATGTCCTGGAAGACTTTGCGCTTGAGCATCCCGGAATAAAGATTCAATATGCTCTTACTGCTCTTAAGAATCACAGACTGTGAAACATCTTTTCTTTAATCGCACTGCTTTCCTGAGACCCGGGATTAAGACAGCCTTACTGCTTTGGCCGACCCATCTCAATTCTATATCAATGGCCAGCCTCTCATTCTCGAGCCCAGAATGGAACTTTCTAGTCAACTGAGTCTGTTCGGAAACCCGCACAGGACGCGATTAGAACTGATAGTCAGAATTAGTCTGTACTAGTCAGCTGGACAGCCCCCGGGTAGTTGGCGTTCTGCGCTCTTGAAACCTAGGTGGGTAATGTCTGTATTTGTTAACTTCAAATATATAAATAGTAGTTTTAAAAATAGGAAGTGTGTCAAGAATACAAACAAATAATTATTTTATCATTTACACTCAAATACAAAAAAACTTAAAGAAATTTCATATTTTTATGTCGCCGGCCGACTATTATTATTATTTTTTTTTTATTTTTGAAGGAGAAGGAGGTAATTTTGTCCACACTTGGTTATCTCGTGTGTCTTTAGTAAAGGTCACTATGTATCAAATAGCTTTCAGAGTTATTGTCTGAATACTGATATACATACTCAAGGTACACAACTTCTTTAATGCATCATAATATAAATGTTCTATTAAAAGACTCAATATGATGTTTGCGGAAGAGCGATTACTCGAAGCATATTATATATTCATAATTGTATATAATTCTACTGCCCTCAAAGCTTATGTCCATAGCTCATCTAAAATACCCATTACAAGAGTCTAGCATCAGTATCACTATTAAAAGAAAATCTAAAAATGCAATATAACAGCGGTATGGTAGATTAAACTGGCGAAACCGCTTGGAGGATTCAACACTGATGAGCCAGGCCCTCCCATTAGTTTTTTCATTGCAGTAAGGGCAGTATAAATTGTATAATTTTAAAAAGAATCATATGCTTCTATAATAGTTTCGAATTTGCACAAATTCTTTAAGTTTTGTATTTATAAGTGTAGATATTTCTCGGAGGGGGAGAATTAGAAGTCGGAGTTTGAAATGTGAAAGTTTGTCGTGTCCAGCCGTGGTTCCCAGTCTGCCGTTACGGTCCACTTTCTCCGCCCCCAACTGGGACAGACAACAATGTCTCATCCGTCAGCCAGTAGATTGCCGTGACACTCCTGTTGACACTCTCTAGTCTAGGTCGTTTAGACTACAACATAGCTACACTCAGTACATTTTAAAAATATTTTTGTTCAAAGTTCGCATTTCGTTAAATGTCTCTTGTACCAGTTTGCGTCTCTCATTTTAAATACAATTGAAACATTTTTATTGACATCTAGTCAATAATACATTTTAAATAAATGAAAATTAATAAAAAATATACAATTATTTATTATTGAGGAAGGCTCCACCACCTTGATAGAGTTCTCCTTCAGACGAGAAGGGAGTCTTCTTGGACTCCCTGCATCTCCAGGTCCAAGAAGTGCTTGTAGAAACGGGTCTTGGCAGATGCCATGATGGCCAAGGCGTCGTCTTCCAGGTCATGCCCGAAGATCCAGCTCTGCAGGTCAGAGGGCCGCTGGAGTTTAGAGATTTATCTACAAATTTCAAAGACGAATATACTTCAAAAGAAATCAGTATATCAAGAGTCACAAGCATGTTGTGTGACCACAAATATTTATAAAAAAGAATAAAAAGTAAAATCGTTACTTTTGTTAACGCAGAAACTAAGCTCTCTATTGACTGTATCGATACTGACGCAGTCTCGGGTCAGTAAGAATGTAAAAAAAACACCAGTTTTGTTTGCAATGATTATATAGAGATGGTCATGATTTCACGTCAATACGGTAAGATGGTGTATTTTCTATTTTAATACAGTAGAACCTCCCTTTAGCGGACACCCCGCTAGCGGACACCTCTCTACAAAGGACATTTTTCATTTGCAAAATTACCATTTTTACAATTTAGCAACTCTCCGGTAAGAGGATACCTCTCCCTAAAGGACACTTTGGCTCTACAATTAGGTGTCCTTTACAGGGAGGTTCTACTGTATTACCTCTTTCTCTTTCAGAAAGATTTCCTTCATTCGAAACTTTCATTCCTAAAGCAAACCCTCGATATATTAAATTGATTAGACTCTTTTAAAGAATGCTTGAAATACAGAAGAAATTAAATGTGAATATGCAGGCCATGCTCTAAGAGACTCCTTAGATGATCATTTTGGTTTTCGGCCTTGAATATATATATAAAATGGTGCAAGATAAGAGCAGGAATGTCGACTAATTATTCTGTGGATTGGAGTGGAGTGAGCTACATGTTGTTAAAGAGGAAGTGTAGAATTGATCGTACTCCATATCTGCTAATCTCTGGATCGCAGACAGAACATGGTGATGACAGTGATGATGATAGAAAAAAGTTAAGAAGTGATGCTTGATATGTTGTGGAGTTTTGAAGAAAAGCTATAAAGGGAAGAGCTGATAGATTAAACTGGCGAAATTTCTGAGAGCATTCGCCACTAAGAGCCAGGCTCTCCTAATATTTCTTCACCACAATGAGGAAAGTAGTAGATCGTTTTACTTTCGTAAAATGGTGCGAAGCCGTTTAAATTGTAATATACAGAGGCAAGTTTTTAGGGCGTCGATGTATGCAAATCTTCATCCACTTTATATAAGATGAGATCGACACAAGGATATACGCCACACTTGCTACTCAGGAAATAACAATCAAATCAGTATTGAGATAAAAGTATAAATTTTATACGTGTATTGAAATCAAAAAGCAGCAAAAAATCCAAAGTAAATTATACGTTATTATTCGATAACAGCCTTGCTCTCTCGCTCTATCAACAGACTAGAGACATATGATGGCAATGATAATACCGTTACAGTACTGTTCATCGTTCAGCATTGTTTAATTCACACCAAAGTACAAAGAAAGAAACAATGAGAGAGATATGTAGATGATGTGACAAGATGTAAATATTTATTCACCAAAGTCCGTAGAAGTAGATGAGAGTGTAACACTGTGAAACTATTACGTGAGGTGAATCAATGAATTCCAAACGTCTCTAACTGTTCAAAAATATTTCAAATAAGTTTAGCTCAACAGTTTTTATAATATGAATGTTTTGATGGGGAGCAAATCTATCAGGGAGGATATGATGGTATAAGAGGAAATAAGAGATGGCCTGCTAACAGAACACCAGGATCTGAAAGGTAGATGAGGTAATAGTGTCGGGACAAAATCCTGAAGTGGATTAGAGAGATGACCCCAGCCTGAGTTTATAAGAGCCCTCTTGGAGCAGTAAAATCTGGTACAAAAAGCGGAACTAAAACTGATTGATTAGGTCATCAATTCTCGTTTATTTTCCTTTTTAACACTAACACTGGATATTTCTATTACAGTAGAACCTTCATGCGAGGACACTCTCGCTAGGGAACACCTCTCTACAAAGGACAGTTTCCGACAGATGGCGCAAACCATCAGAAACTTTTAGTTGCACGATCAGGAGATGCCTTTTTCATCTTCATATAGTTACTGGAAATTTTCATCTCTATACATATAATAATACCACTAATAACACATCAATAATTGTACAAATTTTGTCACATCTTTGCATATTTTCTATATAGAACCTAGTTATGTATATAATTCATCCAACCTAATAACTACCCAGTGTTATACGCCATCGTTTTTAGATTACGGACACTCTTTGGCGAAAGCTCAGCAAATTTTTTGTGTTCGTTTATAATTAAGGAATTGACGCTCACGGAATTTTTATACCCTTTAATAATAGTATTCTCTATTTTGATTTGGTCTTGCTCGAGAAAAACTTCTCAGAAATGACCAACTCGGTAAGTAAATACCTCCCTGAGCGACTACTTATGTAAAATAAAAAAATAAGTCGCGTTTAAATCTAATACAATTTCCGTGGAGAAGAATCACCTCCAGGAGAGTCCAGGAGTATCCATGTTTTGGATATGTTTCGGGTGGTCCGATGTCTCAGGAACCAATTCTCGACTTAAACAGACCAGTGTTCTATGTTTTGGAATGTCATTAAACTAGGTTCTGATTTACTTTTTGGTTTTAGTCAAGTCATTTTGACTTCGCGCTGCACGAACAAATAGGTTCAATGTAAACCAGCACAGAACGACTGAATACATCAGGTCCAGTTTTACCGCCCAGATTTCTATCTCTCTACAATCTACACCAAAATATCTTTCTTGAATTCACAAATAGAAATTAAAACATTGCCTATTGCTATTTCAAAATGAATTGTTTTTTGAAACAAAAATTCACATATTAATAAAAAAATATGTAGATTTTTATAAAAGCTTTCTTCAGGCAGGCCGTGGAAAAGACATCACACGGTGTCGTTAAACTTGTTGACATAACTGATGTCATCCGGAAGTTATTTTTACCCGTGTTAAACAGAACACATTTCCTCTCAAGTTAGATTTGTAAAGTTTTATAAGGGTGTCACCTTCAATGTGGAACCTTTGAGTTCACTAAACTTCAGTTATCCGAAAAATCTACTTATCAGAACTTCCAATTATTCGGATTTGGTTCTTTCTATAAATATTAGCGATGGTGAAGTAAAATGACAAAGTTCAAATCGGGTACTTTAGATATGAATTACTATATTGAACAGAAAAATCCAGTCGAGATCTGCCGGATTTTGTTCCAAACACTATCTAAGATTTTCCATTTCTGAGTCCCAAATACCATTCTAGCATGAAAACCAATAGTAAATAAAACTATCACATTATAGACAAATCAGATATGAGAATAATATTTTGAAGTTCCTATACCAATGTTCTACTAATATATATTCTTAATTAAATCACAGATTCCGTAGCAAGCTATCCTAACAGGTAGAAGACAAACTGCGAGAGTATGATGTTTATTTCTGTTGTCGCAGGAGACACTCCGCCGATTGTAATTATTCTCGCTTACTCGCGGCGTAAGCAAAAATATTTCCATTTTTAAAACAGCCTAAACTGATCGTACCTGATACATGCGGCGGCATTTCGCTACCAGTGGCCCCAGAAATGAGTATCTAGCCAAGCTGTGTAACGCTAGAATGCTAGGACCGTGAAGACACGGAGTTCAGCAGCTACAGGTTCTGTAACTCCACAATGTCGAGCTCACATTGACCATGTCGCACGTGACATTCCACATGGCCTCGGCGACGTTACGACCGATATAAATCTACGGCTAATTGCACTGAATGTCTCCGCGGAAGTGTTTTTTTTATGGGGACCGGATCCGCCCAACACAGCAAGTGACCAACATCTGGCTCACAACCCACGTTGTTACCACCTAGAGCGTTTTTATCTCCGTGTATTTCATATATTCCCCAACAGGTCTGATCGACGATCTTCAGCTTGACTTCCTCATCCTGTCCAAAAGCTCCGCCAATGTCGTTGGAAAGGGAAATCAGTCATCGAAGGATAGATAACGACAAGAGAAATATGTTGCAAACAGGTTTGTAGAAAAATGTTAAATAAATTAACTGTATCCAAATAAAGTTTTATTGGTATCAAACAAAATACACTCCATAAGGTTGGTGGCTGGCAGTATTCCTGTCCTACCAGAGCTTTATTTCTATGTCTTTTGATAATATCGTAGTCTTTTTTTTCCCGAAATTGTCCATGAATTCCATTCTCGGCTTTCCTTTTCCTAGTCTCTTATTCCATATGTCTTTTCAGCAATACTATTAACCATTTCGAGTATCTGACAAGATATCCGAACAAATTTGCAATTTACAGAAATTCTAATTGATGTCAACCATTTAGACTCCATGCTAGCATGTAACAAAGAGGGGTTTAGATTTTTATAAGTGTATATTGGAAAATTGTTGGTAGAATTGAAATAATAATCGTATAGTTTCCGTACTGTTTCTTCTGATATTCCAGTGACTCACTGTCGCTCTTTTTGTGGAAAATTAGAGTGTCGTTATAATATGTAAATATGGCGTCAGTCTTTAATTGGTTCTCCCTGATTCTCTTAGCTCTCTTTAGGTTACAACATATGTAAACAATGTGAAAAAATGACGAGGGCCAACAGCCCGAAACGCGTAGGTGGTTAGCTTTTCTTGTTTAATCAAGAATGGGTAATTGGCCAATTTTGGAATAATTAAAAATCAACGAATAGTTAATATTCATTGCTATAGATGGCGCCAGCCATCAGCAACTTTCAGTTGCACGATAAGGAGATGCCTTTTTTTTTCTGAAAATATGTAAACAAGTTGAGTATTTAGTGTTTTAAATATAACAGAATTTAATTGTCGTACATAGGAGCTATAGCTCTAGTGTTACTTATATTGATATAAAATATGGGGGTAACATCTGAGCATATACGTTTATTTTCCTTGAAAAAAGTTATAGTGAAATGGGGTAGATGTGTTCTTAACCAGTTTCTATTTAATTATAAGCTTGATCCTTGTATGTCTCAATGGTTCTAGCAGAACACCATTGCCCTAGTAAAAAATAATATAATTAATTAAATTTAATTATCGCTGTAAATAAAGATGTGTAAGAAAACTTTACTTCTAGAATCAACGAATTTTATCGCGGGGATGTGGGGAGATTATCTTTATTGACTTGTGAATAGCTGTTGTGAACACAATAAACACGCCTTAGCTTTCAGCTATGTTTGCGTTACCAATAAAAGGTTATTATCTGCAAAAAGTGTTGATTAAACTATCTGTTTTTGCAGGGCCTACACCAAAAGGCGAAAAAAAAAACTTGTTCCGTTGATCATATATCATATCAACAATGAAATAAAGCAAAAAAGATTGTGTTATGAGTGTTGTGGACAAAAGCATCGCCCGGTTTGGTTTCTGTATGATAACGTGAAGTCTTTTAAATTTTTGTTAATTTATTTTAAAATTTCTGCTTTTACGGCAGGTATTTGAAGAAGTCTCGAATAATAAGTTTGAAGTAATGTATCTTATTTTGATACTTGCATATTTTTCGTTTATGATTTGACCTGGTATGTATTGGTAATGAAGCGGTAGTAGTAGGGAAGGGCAGTGCGGCACTACTTCAGAGGGTAGTACGACACTACAGGTCACAGTGCGACGCTGCAGGTCACAGTGCGACAGTGCTGGTGACAGTGCGCGATATGGAGGGACAGTGCGGCACTACTTCAGAGGGTAGTACGACACTACAGGTCACAGTGCGACGCTGCAGGTCACAGTGCGACAGTGCTGGTGACAGTGCGCGATATGGAGGGACAGTGCGGCACTACTTCAGAGGGTAGTACGACACTACAGGTCACAGTGCGACGCTGCAGGTCACAGTGCGACAGTGCTGGTGACAGTGCGCGATATGGAGGGACAGTGCGGCACTACTTCAGAGGGTAGTACGACACTACAGGTCACAGTGCGACGCTGCAGGTCACAGTGCGACAGTGCTGGTGACAGTGCGCGATATGGAGGGACAGTGCGGCACTACTTCAGAGGGTAGTACGACACTACAGGTCACAGTGCGACGCTGCAGGTCACAGTGCGACAGTGCTGGTGACAGTGCGCGATATGGAGGGACAGTGCGGCACTACTTCAGAGGGTAGTACGACACTACAGGTCACAGTGCGACGCTGCAGGTCACAGTGCGACAGTGCTGGTGACAGTGCGCGATATGGAGGGACAGTGCGGCACTACTTCAGAGGGTAGTACGACACTACAGGTCACAGTGCGACGCTGCAGGTCACAGTGCGACAGTGCTGGTGACAGTGCGCGATATGGAGGGACAGTGCGGCACTACTTCAGAGGGTAGTACGACACTACAGGTCACAGTGCGACAGTGCTGGTGACAGTGCGCGGTATGGAGGGATAGTGCGGCACTACTGCAGAGGGCAGTACGACACTACAGGTCACAGTGCGACGCTGCAGGTCACAGTGCGACAGTGCTGGTGACAGTGCGCGGTATGGAGGGATAGTGCGGCACTACTGCAGAGGGCAGTACGACACTACAGGTCACAGTGCGACACTGCTGGTGACAGTGCGCGGTATGGAGGGACAGTGCGGCACTACTGCAGAGGGCAGTACGACACTACAGGTCACAGTGCGACACTACAGGTCACAGTGCGACAGTGCTGGTGACAGTGCGCGGTATGGAGGGACAGTGCGGCACTACTGCAGAGGGCAGTACGACACTACAGGTCACAGTGCGACACTACAGGTCACAGTGCGACACTGCTGGTGACAGTGCGCGGTATGGAGGGACAGTGCGGCACTACTGCAGAGGGCAGTACGACACTACAGGTCACAGTGCGACGCTGCAGGTCACAGTGCGACAGTGCTGGTGACAGTGCGCGGTATGGAGGGACAGTGCGGCACTACTGCAGAGGGCAGTACGACACTACAGGTCACAGTGCGACACTGAAGGTCACATTACGACGCTGCAGGTGACAGTGTGGAGGGACAGTACGACACTAGTGCAGGTGACAGCGCCCCGAGGTCAACTGGAGGACCACCCTTGAGGTGTAGCGACGTGTCCTTGTCGTGGTTTTCCTCTCTGGTGGCGCTTCGCCTCCCATCCGGATAATGGCCTAGAAATTGGTGTTGTTATGTTTCCGCTTGTAGAGGCCCTACAAGGTAGATTTTAAAACGATTTTATTGACATCCGTCAATGGAAAATCTTACACACGAAATTAAAATATATATAATAATAGGGGAACTATACACAAGACTATGTATGATTACATAAGTTAAAAAGCTTCCCCAACGCCGAAGATTTCTCTTCCGAATAATCAGGGGGTTTTCATGATCTCCCCTCAGATAGACGCCTTCCTTTGTGCCGAGCACCTACAACTATATGTCTACACTAATTAACTCTGTAACTCTAAGTCTTCTATATGAACATGACAAAATAAAACACCAATAAGTAATTGGTAGTGATGTTTCCGTTTGTACTGAACCTACAGATTTGCGTGACTTGCTGAAGTCGACATTCTTACCTCTTTATCATCGAAGAAAATAATTCACACACAACAATGTACATATTAAGAGAAAAGCATTTTCTGATCGTGCAACTAAAAGTTGTTGATGTTGTATATAAACATATATCCTGAGCGCTCCTAAATGAGCATTTTCATATTTTGAAGATCGCCAGCAACACCGCGCTCTGTCGACGAAGTAAACGGCAAATTTGTCCGTCAAGGAGAGAGAGAGAGAGAAAAAGACTTTCTTTATTGTTATTTTCAACTGAAGCTTTTTCTATTTTTTTATTTTACAACCGACCCCAATATCTCAAATACACTCCTGGACAAAATTTATAGGAATTTCATATTTTTGTAACCCATCGTCTTTTTTTTTTTTAAGGAGACAACAGAGACAATTTTGTTCACACCTGGTTATTTCATGTGTCTTTAATATATAAGTCACTGTGTATAAAATGTCATTCAGAGTTATTGTCTGAATCCCGATATATATGCTAAAAGGCAAAACTTCCTTAAGTTTTTATCCATGAGTGTATATGGAAACCTTTTGTATTCCAGGTTAAACCTTTGGTTTCATGAATGTTTACAATTTCAATATTTATGTTCAAACCGGTTGTAAACACCTGCATGGCTCCGGAGTTATTTGCTATGTGTATGTACTAGCATGTGTTAGCCCGCCATTTTCTCGACCTTTTGAGTTCTTCGTGGCCACTTAAGACAGGTCATATTCTACCGTGTAAACGTATTGCTCATATTAGGAAAAATGGCAAATGCAGGTGTTTCATTTTTAAAAGAACGATTTTCCAACGCTGTAGCTCGCGAAAGAAGTGCGCGATGGGAGTGATGTTTTATTCACAATCGAAAGAACAACCATGATTTATATTTTATTTTAAAAAACGATTTTTTAATATTCAAAATGCCTAAAATTATATGCAATTTTTTTATAAGGTTATAATTCAGACTTACCGAGGAGAGATACTTCGTTTACCTAAATTATTGAAATTATGAAAGAAAATAATATTACTATTACTAAGTGCACAATCAGTTAGATAATAAATGAAAAAATAATATTTTGATATCTATGAAATTGAGCGAATAAATTCCTCTGAAAAAAGTTGCCTGAAGAAACCATTTACTCCAACCGAAAGAAAGATAAAGGAAATGGTTGTCAGGGAGAATAAACCTTCTCAAAGTAACATTTCCACAATAACCAACGTACCATTTTCTAC
>CP092864.1:53006844-53018484 GCA_030710605.1 Cordylochernes scorpioides
CAAAGGCAGCTCAATCAATTCAACATGAGTGGGATTATCACAGCCAGCCTGGAACATTTCAGAAGCTGTTCTCTGAAATAACGCACTTCTCTAACTATCGGAATGGAACAGAGATCAATATGGTCCAAAGAAGCTTGTTAACCAGATACTTTGCCAAGATGGTCACCTAGCAGGCCAGATAGACGTTCAAAGATGATTACTGTTATCTATCATAATTAACAGTTCGAAGATGGCTACTGGCATTTCTTTCGAAAAAAAAAATCAACTAAACGTTATATTCTTAAAATTTCGAGCAAAGAATGGCAATATTTTTTCCTTAGAATTCAAAAAGGACCAAGCTACGGTTTATATTGGTCATTTAGTCCACGTTAGCAGCGATTGGGATAATCCTCATGAGTTATCATTTAGCATCGTTTGCTATGCTCCTTTTTTTTTTTCGTAAAACCTAAAGAAACAAATATTTTCTGGATTTCTCGAAACGAAATCTCTCTGTAAAAATAAACGGTACAATTTACACCGATCACTAACCCAGAATAACGATTCATTAACAAACATCATCAAAGCACCCAACATTATCACATAGTAAGAACGAATCCCAACAAACTCTTCTATAAAGCCTTACTTAACAGAATAGACAAGATTAGTAGAACAAGAAGGACCTAGAACACCATATGGAGACAAGCCATCAAAACAACTGGTAACCTCGGTTGATGAAGGATTGTCTTTGACGGAAGAAATTAAATGGACGAAACTTTATCCATGTGTTTATACTTCACGGATGTGGTGGTCTGTCTTTACCGGTAGCCATGTTCGGTGTTTTATTTTATAATTAAATGACTTTGGCCCAATTTTAACCTCATCAGTGGTGCAAGTAACTAAATAGGGGCTTTGGAATCTTGTAAAATGTATGTGGTATTATATCCTGTCGACTTTCAATATATAGCTGTGGTAATATGTTATGCTGGGAAACCTTACTCTTGAGATTGAAGATTGTTGAAGTGATGGCGCAGTCGTGATGGCTGAGTAAGAAAGGATTACACACAAGGGAAATAAGCCAGGACACTTGATGGGTTTTGAAATAAAAGGCAACTGGTTTGGAGGGAAAGAACAGCTTAGAGAGAAGGCGGAGCGGGTTTTGACTTATTAATTATCTGATCACATGGCGGTGATTGACTTAGCTATGAGCTGAGCGGGGAGGTCTCGAGAGCAGATGTTACCTCGTTGGGAGCGAAGGAGCAACTCTAGGTGTTGTTCCTATGGGAGCGAAAGCGCTACTTTAGGTGTTGTTCCGATGGGAGCGAAAGCACAACTGACAATTCTTGCTTCTCGATTTAACACCAAGACTTAGCTTCTTTCCCATTGGTCGAAAGATGTCACATGACCGTTTTCTATTGGTTGACCTATTTAGGTGATGCCTCCTAATTGGTCCTTACTGAGGTCTTTGTCGGAAGACACGCCCGATCTTGTCAGGAAGTATTGGGTGTTAGTTCGACTCTTATAACTTCCGCGGTTATCAGATACGCCCGGTCCTGCCCCGGAAATATTGGGCGTCTCTCAACTTTTATGACTTCTGCGGTCACCAGATACGACCGGCCCTGTCAGGAAGTATTGACTGTACAAGTTATTAATAATTGTGCCCGCTTTAAGCCTACTTCCTATGTCTTGCTGCTACTTTCTGTCCTCCAGTTACCTTATTCTTTATTAAATCTTTGAAAATCATACATTGTACATGCATAGTGGGTCGGGGGTGCATACAATTATATACAAATTATGACAGATGCGCCCCCTACATGTGAAAAATTCAAGAAGGGGTTAGCCTGAGAGAATTCTGTAAAGTAAAAAATAATTTTGTGGGGAAATTAGTTGTGGGTATTGAGAGGTTATATACAAGCATTGGTGGTGATATAAGAAGTAAAATAGAATGGTGTTGATGATATAGGTTGAGTATAATTAATAGAAATCAAAAAAATTTTTAATTGTAAGAAATCAAAATGAATGCTATGGTACATAGTGGGCTAAAAAGAAAAGAGAATGCGCCTAAACGATATTCTACTCGAAATTGGGAATGGAAATCGAGGGATTTTTATTAGGACTTTTGAGAAATCAAAAATAATATAAAAGTTGGAAGACATCAAAGTAAATGCTTGGTTGCATGATGAAAAAAAAGGAAAAATGCCTAACCATATTCTACTCGAAATTGGAAATGGAAATCGAGGGAATTCTATTAGGGCTTTTGAGAAATCAAAAATAATATAAAAGTTGGAAGAAATCAAAAGTGAATGCTTGATGCATGGTGAGAAAAAAAAAAAAAAATGCCTAACTATATTTTTGCTCGAAAATTGGAATGGAGATCGAGGGATTTTTATTAGGGCTTTTGAGAAATCAAAAAATAAAATAAAAAGTTGGAAGAAATCAAAGTAAATGCTTGGTTGCATGGTGAAAAAAAAAATAGAAAAAAAAGAATGTTTTTGTAAATCAAAATAAAATATAATATCCAATTTTAAAAGAAAACCAATGAGTTTTCGTTGATTTGAAACTATGATAATATAAACTAAGTGGTAAATATAATGATAATTAATGATTAAAAGTGATAATAAGTTGAATAAATTGCTAAATTGATTAAATATTTAAATTTTAATTGAGAGAAAATAATGAAAATGATTAATATGAACAATAAGGTGTATTGGTTTGAACCCTTTTGTATCTACATGCCCTGATCTAAATGTATTGATTGCTCCATTATGCTCTATAATTTTTTTGTCTCATCTGTAGCGACACTTAGGTGAAAACGTGATCCTAGCCCGCAAGTGCGCGTTTATGCTATGTGTACAGGAGACATGGAAATCTATATAACTTTTGTGTATAATTTTTTGTCTTTGTGTGTGTTGTGAAAAATGTTAGAAGTCTGTAAAGTAATTATGATTAATTATAATAGGAATATGAACTCATTTAAATGTGTGTGACGTCTTGTGCGTGCGGAATTGTATTGTAAAAAAATCGATACGCAGGTTCGAATTGGAATCTAAAATCGGTGGCATGAAGAAGTGGGATGATATGGAGAAATTTGAGGCAGGGGAAAAGCGGTGTCCTATTTTTATGTGTTGGCCGGAAATGAGGGATGGTAATTGGATCCGGACTGGGGCGTGCCGAGGAAGTACGCTCCCTTTTTTGTATTTGCTGTCTTACTCGAATTTTATGACCTCGCGGGATTACGTCCTTGTCGCGGTGTCTCAAAATTCTCACTTCCTTCCGCTTATTTGTTTTTTGGGTGCGATTCGGATCTTGTTACTTTCAGTTACTTCTATTTCCTCGGAGTTTATTTAGATTTTCTGCAAAAATGTTTCCTAAAATTATGAGAAGTTTTATAAATGCTTGTCCACAATGAAAAACTGCCTCTTGTAGTTCGAAAATTTTATGAGAGGGCATGGTATAGATAAACAAATAACTAAGAAATAAAACTGGGATATATTTGTATGGTAGAACTAACAAACAAAGGATAAAAATCAGATGAAAGATAGGGTATTGCCCCATGTTCTTCCATATTTTTGTAAATGGGGATTTTGAAATATTTGCTTGAACCTTATTAATTGTAGAATTTAAATGATTGGTAGGTTCGCAGTTCTCTTGTTTGATCGTCAATGGTTTTATTAGAGATATGTCGGCGGTAATTGGTTTAAGTGGAGATATGTGATCGTTTCTCTGACGTGGGTGGTGTAATTTTGGCATTGTTTGTGTTGTGTGTACGCTGTGCTTTATGTACGAATTTTGTTTTGCTTTGGGGCCTGTGTCGGTATTTTTACGTGAAGGTTGGTTGGATTCATCGATTCTTCTAGCGAATCGGCAGGTGGGGCAGGTTTTTACCTGTTTTGCGATGTCTTGTGTCATGTTCTGCCAATAATATTGTGACGAGATGAGTCTCGTCATCTTGGAGATGTTTGGATGGTGGTGTTGTGTGTGTACGGACTTAAGAAGTCTGGCTGTAAGTGAACTTGGGACTATAGTTTTAAGTACACCTTTTCGGGAGACGGTGCGCAGTTCATTGTGATCCATAGTCACGCGAGATTTTCCCGGTGGAGAAGACTGTTGGCTCTTTATGAGTGGCGCATCTAGAAAGCCACAAAATGGGATACGAGTTACAACGCCCGTTTCATATTGTTGTACTCCATTTATGCTACGGACCTCATATTCGTATCTTGACAGTCTTAACCTCCATCGAAACAATCTGCCTGACGGGGGGCTTTGATCTCTTTCAACCACTGCAATGCAGGATGGTCAGAAAGTATTGTAAACTTTCTGCCCATTAGACAGGCGCGGAAGTTATCCACACTTTCCACAATGGCTAGGCATTGTAGTTCCAAGTCTGAATAATTTCGCTCGTGACCACGCAGAGAGCGGCTGAAATGTTGAACTGGGTATGTCTTCCCATCAGGGTAGACTTGTTTAAGAATGCCTGCAATGCCGAATGTTGAGGTGTTACAGTACACCTGGCATGGCAGACCTTCTTGGTAAAGGTATAATGTGGGGTGTGTGGTAAGGCTTTCTTTCAGGTTAGTGAACGCTTTCTGGCATTCGTCACTCCAGACCCACATGACATCCTTTTTTAGAAGGTTGACAAGTGGCGTCCGCAAGCGGGCGTGGTCCGGAATGAACTCTTTATAGGCGTTCACAGCTTTTAGGAAAGATCGCAATGTTTTTCGATTGTGTGGTTGTTTGGTGGCGTGAATTTTTTCTATGTTTTGTGTAGACGGGATGATTGTATTATTCTTAACGGTTGTGCATGCGCTTGTTGGTTGTTGTCGTCTTTTGGCGCGCGTGTTGCGTTTGTTGTGCGGGTTGTGCGTGTTTGTTGCGTGATGACGTATGGGTGCGTGTATGTTGTGAGGTACATTTGCGTGATTATGGCGTGGCGACGTATGGTCATGTATGGATTTTGTGTGGTAAGTGGGTGAGCTGTGTCGGTGTACGGACACTTTTTTGGGCATTATTGGAATTGTAGGTTGAAGTCGTGGTGGCTTTATATGTTGTGGGCATGAAAAGTTGCGTGGTGTGAGATTAGAATGGTGGCATGTAAATATTTGGGGTTTGGGCAATGAATGCAGGCAAGGGTTTCCATGTGTGAAAGCTTTCTGTGCTGTACGAGCCCTTTGGGACAGGTTTTGGTCTAGCCCGTGCTTGCATTCATTTGGTACATGTTTAGATACATGGTTAAAGGGGTAGGTAGGGTTAGATAAGAGTTCAAAGTCAATTCTTGACGCCATAGGGGGGGGTGCCTACCTTAGTCTCGAAAGTTCGGCTCGGCTGGGACGTCTTGGCTTGGGATGGTTGGCTTGGGGCTCGGGACTGCTCGCACCGTCCGCGAAATTGGAGTGAAGTCCGGTACTGGAATGTCGTTTCGGGACCGTTTGCACTGTCCCGGTTCGCGCGGATTATTTTCGGGTGTGGTGTACGGGTATGGCATGGCGGTGGATGACTCCTCGGTGGTCGGTGTCCAGCCTCGGTGACACTTGCCTGGGGTGGTGGCACGTGCGTCGGCTGCCGCGCTCATCTCGCCTTTCGGTCGGCGGGGGGTGTGGGCTGCTCCGGGGGTGGCGCTACGGAACGTCGTCTGTAGTTGAGTGGACCTTGCTCCTTGAAGTGCGGCGGTCAACTGCAAAATTATTGTCGCCAGGGTGTGTTTTGTCGCTTCGTTCGTTGCCAGCTTCTTTCCGCTCGTTGCCAGTTTCTTCCCTCTGGGTTTGTCATTGCCGTTTGTTTTGCTGGCGTCTGGGCTAATTTCCATCTTGATCCTGTCGACTCTTCAATATATGTCGTAATATATCCTGTCGACTTTCAATATAGCTGTGATATTATGCTATGTCGACTTTCAATATATGTGGTAATATATCCTGTCGACTTTCGAATATCTGTGGTAATATGCTATGCTGGGAAACCTTACTCTTGAGATTGAAGATTGTTGAAGTGATGGCGCAGTCGTGATGGCTGAGTAAGAAAGGATTACACACAAGGGAAATAAGCCAGGACACTTGATGGGTTTTGAAATAAAAGGCAACTGGTTTGGAGGGAAAGAACAGCTTAGAGAGAAGGCGGAGCGGGTTTTGACTTATTAATTATCTGATCACATGGCGGTGATTGACTTAGCTATGAGCTGAGCGGGAGGTCTCGAGAGCAGATGTTACCTCGTTGGGAGCGAAGGAGCAACTCTAGGTGTTGTTCCTATGGGAGCGAAAGCGCTACTTTAGGTGTTGTTCCGATGGGAGCGAAAGCACAACTGACAATTCTTGCTTCTCGATTTAACACCAAGACTTAGCTTCTTTCCCATTGGTCGAAAGATGTCACATGACCGTTTTCTATTGGTTGACCTATTTAGGTGATGCCTCCTAATTGGTCCTTACTGAGGTCTTTGTCGGAAGACACGCCCGATCTTGTCAGGAAGTATTGGGTGTTAGTTCGACTCTTATAACTTCCGCGGTTATCAGATACGCCCGGTCCTGCCCCGGAAATATTGGGCGTCTCTCAACTTTTATGACTTCTGCGGTCACCAGATACGACCGGCCCTGTCAGGAAGTATTGACTGTACAAGTTATTAATAATTGTGCCCGCTTTAAGCCTACTTCCTATGTCTTGCTGCTACTTTCTGTCCTCCAGTTACCTTATTCTTTATTAAATCTTTGAAAATCATACATTGTACATGCATAGTGGGTCGGGGGTGCATACAATTATATACAAATTATGACATGTACGTAGAAGTATTTGTTTCTACAGGTGTGGGTAGCTATCCACCATCCTGTCTGTCCTGGAATACTCCACGGATATATTCACCAAACTTGGTCTAACAGGAGTTGGTCCAGGGCACTCAGCCAGCAGCTCAGCGCGGGTCCCCGCTCCCTGCTCAACGGACACAACGGACTGTCGTCCGGGGCAACAGACTTGGACGCTGACAGCTTACGTCGCCGCAAGGTCCACCGCTGTGACTTCGAGGGCTGCGACAAAGTCTACACTAAGAGCTCGCACCTCAAGGCGCACAAGAGGACACATACAGGTAAGGAATCCTACAGTATAACCTTACAACATGTTGCTTTTGTCATGTCCAATGAAGAACCTCAGATATCTCCATGCACCTCTATCACAGCAGTTACAATGTCCTCTATCTTGGGCGTGTAAAGCTACTTTCAACCTGTGTATGATCTGAATCACATAAATGCATTCGTTTTAAAAATATATTTTAACAATGCTATGTGATATTTTTGTTTATTTTCAATAGTTTATTAGATATTTTCTCCACCCAAAAAAAGCTTGTCAGACGATTGTTGTATGATTCAAAACAACACATTGATAATGATGACCATTTAGCGCATAGAAATATTGGAAATAATTTTAAAATCCTAAATTAACTTTTATCCATATCGCGCACGCATAGTTTGCTTCACATTTAAACCAAATAACTACTCTCGTTATTAAGTTGAAGGCCTTTTTACACAATTTTACCACATCTTCAGATGGTGATCGTCTATACAATCATGGGAGATAAGGTGTTTACCTATATCATTGAGGTACAACGTAGTGTTTGCCTACATAGTTAAATAAGAGTGTGTGGCATTTATCTATACAGTTAAATGTGCGATGTGGTATTTACTCTTAGATCTGAAGATGACATGTACCTAGAATCCGTATCTACCTCTCCAATCTCGTGATATGGTTGGTATTCACATATACAATTGTGTCGTATGGTGTTGGAACATCGGACTAAGAATCCCCGATATTCTGTTCGGCCGCCATAGTCAGAAGTCCAATAACTACTGCGATAGATAGGTACTGGACCGCTGGGTGAAGCAACGCCCCGAGTGGATGACTAGTTGGCCAATAGAAGGCGCACTTCCTTCTCCCCTTCTAATTATCCCTATTGGCTGCAGAACAAGGAAGATGGGCGGCGTCTGCTAATCACGGTTCGCCGTTTTCCTCAGGGAGTTCTGAACGGAGCCGTGAGATAATCTAAGAACGAGGCTTTCACACAACACGTATTCTAACAGAGCCCCGGTTAGCACGACTATCCCATTACAATAGACGCGCAATAAACAACTCACACCACCAACCTTAGAGAAAATCAATACAATACATATAACACCAGCTTTGGAGAATTAGGGAAGCCATGTAAATATTATTCTGACTTTCATCAATGAATTCAAAGCGACTTTAATTTCACAAAATTCTAGAAGAAAACTCTGAATGAACGTGAGTTAACTTGATCATCCGAATTTTGAAAAAGGGAATCCTGGAGATAACCTTTAATATTAAAAATAAAAATTATAAAAGCGCTGTCTTTATTTAGAAGATGTGAGATTCGAAACATTATTATTTATTCCATCAAAATGATAAATACCGGTTTGATTGACCAAGTAAGTGTCAGTACCAATTTCTTGAAAATGGAACTTTGCTGAGTTCATCCATTTTAATAATAGATTTCTATTAATAGATCACGATATTCTTTGACAAATTCCATCTTTAAAATATCATATTGTTTGATTTATATCATTTAAATGACATTGTATAAACCATAGTAATCATGGTATGCTAAAGTTTGCGACTGCTTCTACTGGGAGGATGCTTCATAACTACGACAGAAAGTATTTTGGCTTTTGCACTTAAAAGGTGTTTGGGGTTGGGGAAAATTCGGATGCCTTTGAAACAAACCTTTCGAAAAGACAAAAGTGTTCAATGTGCGGAATTTGATTCTGGGTCTTGATTATCGAGAATCAACGGTCTATGTCACCACCTACCTCATTCTCAAAAAGGTGCCTTCACCTATCTCTAAGACCGCCAGAACACGGACGGCGCCAGGGACGGGCGACACGTCTAATTGTATATTGTTCTCTCCTGATCATCCCAAGTCAAACACAAGTCACGTGTCACTCTCACCAATAATTGACTTTAGATTGCAGAGGCTTCCTGGAATCCTCCCCTAGACAGCGCGCTTCTCTTTTTATTTCCCCTCCCTCCTCCCTCCCTCAGTTTTTGCCCCCCTCGATAACAAAGTTGGATCTTAATTAAAGTTCCAATTTTCGTGCATTTGTCTCTTTTGCCGACTGCCCGCCTGTGATTGGCCCAGACAATTGACTCGCATTTGGGGAATCGTCGTTATTTCATGAAGAGTTCTTTGACATTCTGGCCGATGGGGAGCCGATATAATTTGCGCTTGTATTCAACTTGAAATTAACAACCAGGGAAACCCACCAGGAGAGCACACGATTACTGATACTATATCATCTAATGGTAGTATTTCCATGTGCATACAGGGTGTATCAATTATATTTATTACTTTGTGGTAATTATAAGAATGAGAATAAATTAATAAAAAAAATTGTGAAAACAGATACAGAAAGTATAATCTCACTTGTAAAAGACAAAATTTCGTGCTAAATAGTTTCATCTTTATATATATTGATGACCTTCCAATATCTTAGGTTTGATGTAGGCATTGCTGAACTTTTGGCAATTGTTTGCGGAAGAGGATTGATTACTCGATGCAAGTACACTCATGGACAAAACTTAAGTTGTTACCTTTTAGCATATATATCCGTATTCAGACAATAACTCTGAAAGATATTTGATACACAGTATCCATTATTGAAGACACACTAGATAACCGAGTATGAAAAAAATTGCCTCTGTCTTCAAAAAAGCATATAACTGGCGATATTAAAGACTTTTCACTTCCCCAAGTTTTGTCCATGAGTATATTTACATGTATTACTACTGTTCTCAAAGTGAATGTTCATAATTTTTTTTCAAGAATTTTCAAAAATCAATAATTCCTCTAGAGTGCCGGATTATAAGCAGAATAGCCTAGTAAAAATTGAATATACCCATAATGGAATCCTGAATATTTCTCGTGAATGACCATTAACATGTAAGAAACAATTCTACTATTACAAAATGGAAGGTGAAAATATATAGCAATGATCTGGTTTATTTAGTGAGTAACTCTTTTAGCGTTTTCCCCAGTTTAACCAGCTACTAACATCGACTATTCTGTTTATTTTATCAGCATGATGATGATGTTTAATGGAATTCTAAATATCATTACCAGGATGCAATGCCAATATAGAGGTCATCCAGCATGGAACGCCATTGTTCTACTCAATTCTCCTCTCCTAATTTCACACCATTCTTTTAGATCACCAAACCACACAATCCTTTCTACATCTTCCATCATTCTTCACGGTGTATCCCCACAGTATGGTCAATAGTCAGTGATTCCCTAATGATCCTCGATGTACGTGGTCAACAATTTCATTTAGAAAAAAAAGCTATATTCTCAATTGTAAAATAAGGATATAAACAGTAGTTTCTTTATTCGTGCAAAGTGAAAGCTTTCTGATCTTTATAATCCTTCCTCAGGCATAGCTGTAGAAAATGAAGATCCTCATTCCTTCAAATTATAGCTTTGCCCGTGGAAGGATTTAAAAGATCCGAAAGCTTGCACTTTGTACGATAAAGAAACGCATTTCTACCGTTTATATTCTTATTTTATAATTAATAGCAATTTTCTCTTCTAATGGATTCTCAATTATATAGATAACGTCTCCAAATCTTTTGCGCAGAGGCGATATCGTAGCCCATGAGGATCTTCCGAGGCGCGATTATTGCTAGTTGAAAACTTTTCTCCAAATCCTTTGATTGTTACCTTATTGATATACTTTTATAAATATAGGATTATATTTTCTTTTTTTTTTTTTTGCTTCGAATACAGTTTATTATCTAAAAATATTTTTATCTCCTGTTTATTAAATCTGAAATTTCTTTATTTTATCGCTATATTAGTAAATTACAAAAGAATGTAATGTTTAAGAAAAGGCAAACATATTTTGATGAAAATAATTCTTTACGATAAGTAAAAAAAGAGCTATTCGTGAATGGTCCATGGGGAAGATAAAGTGCTACCCCCGTTCTTATTGATGTTCCCAAAGACTGTCTGCGATTAATCTCTAGGCATTTGCATGGAAGACAAGATCTCCCTTCTTCATTCAACTTGATAAGAAGACGGTACTTACTGTACAGGAAATATATATACCCATAGACAAAAGGAATTTGCACCTTTTAGCATGTATATCGGTATTCAGACAATAACTCTGAAAGATATTTTATGCACAGTTACCTTTATTAAAGACACACGAGATAACTAAGTGTGAACAAATTTACCTCTGTTTTCTTTTTCTTTATTTTTTTTTTTTAACAGACGATGGACTAAATCAATAACTTTTCACTTCCTTAAGTTTTGTTCATGAGTGTAGACAGCACGTTCATTTCAAATTCCAATATTTGAGTTAGTAGGCGGTAGTTAACAACAGCAAATTAACAGCTGCTATCTCCCAATGAACCTCTTCTGTATTAAATTCTGTGAGGTTTTTTTTTTTAGGTAAAAAACTTTTTTTCAGGCTTTTCTAAGACTTTTTTTAGCTATAACGGTTATAGTTCCACCTTCGTTTTTTTTTTTTCTCTCTTTCGTCCCCTTGAATCTTGATTTATTTAATCATATCAGATAAAAAATCTAGATTCAGAATAAAACTAAGTAAAATAAAAACAAAATTATCCTACTTTATTTTATTTTGTCTTGATTGTTTATCTGAAGAAAGTGGGGTTTCC
>CP092864.1:53026191-53039053 GCA_030710605.1 Cordylochernes scorpioides
TTGGACAGATATTTACAAGTTGCGACTTGAGTAGCCAAGCCTGACATGCTTCCTCCGGTGTACAAGATGGAAGGATCATGTCACGATGGCAAGCAAGGAACTCCGGTGTACAAGATGGAAGTATCGTCACGATGGCAAGCAAGGAACTCCGGTGTACAAGATGGAAGTATCGTCACGATGGCAAGCAAGGAACTCCGGTGTACAAGATGGAAGTATCGTCACGATGGCAAGCAAGGAACTCCGGTGTACAAGATGGAAGTATCGTCACGATGGCAAGCAAGGAACTCCGGTGTACAAGATGGAAGTATCGTCACGATGGCAAGCAAGGAACTCCGGTGTACAAGATGGAAGGATCGTCACGATGGCAAGCAAGGAACTCCGGTGTACAAGATGGAAGGATCGTCACGATGGCAAGCAAGGAACTCCGGTGTACAAGATGGAAGTATCGTCACGATGGCAAGCAAGGAACTCCGGTGTACAAGATGGAAGGATCATGTCACGATGGCAAGCAAGGAACTCCGGTGTACAAGATGGAAGGATCGTCACGATGGCAAGCAAGGAACTCCGGTGTACAAGATGGAAGTATCGTCACGATGGCAAGCAAGGAACTCCGGTGTACAAGATGGGAGTATCGTCACGATGGCAAGCAAGGAACTCCGGTGTACAAGATGGAAGGATCGTCACGATGGCAAGCAAGGAACTCCGGTGTACAAGATGGAAGGATCGTCACGATGGCAAGCAAGGAACTCCGGTGTACAAGATGGAAGGATCGTCACGATGGCAAGCAAGGAACTCCGGTGTACAAGATGGAAGGATCGTCACGATGGCAAGCAAGGAACTCCGGTGTACAAGATGGAAGGATCGTCACGATGGCAAGCAAGGAACTCCGGTGTACAAGATGGAAGGATCGTCACGATGGCAAGCAAGGAACTCCGGTGTACAAGATGGAAGTATCGTCACGATGGCAAGCAAGGAACTCCGGTGTACAAGATGGGAGTATCGTCACGATGGCAAGCAAGGAACTCCGGTGTACAAGATGGAAGGATCGTCACGATGGCAAGCAAAGAACTCCGGTGTACAAGATGGAAGGATCGTCACGATGGCAAGCCAGTAACCACCCCGGTGTACAAGATGGCGGGCCGGAAGAGCTCCCTGCCATCGGGATCAATACCGGCGTCGGCGCTCTTTGATTCCCCCCATCCCGGAGGAACTCCCCCGCACGACACAGCGTGACCGGCGGGGTGGGGCGCCGCATGCTGGCCGGCCGGCCGAGGTCAGGGGTCACCGCAGTAATTGGGGGCCGCGGCGGCACGACGTTCTACATTCTTGGGAAGGAAGGACACGCCGCTGCACTTCACATGTGCGTCCTCCCCCCGTCACCATCGCGGAAAAAACTCATCTACATGTGTCAAAGTAATTTAACATCCCCAGCATACATAATAGTCATAGGGAATAGATATCTCCGACGTCTTATACTGTAAGTGTATAATAATAATAAAACATATCCTGGCCGCTTAAATGACCATTTTAGACGACGGAGCACCATATAAAGGAATAAACATCAAATAAACGTTGATATAGGTTTTTTTCCATAATATTTGCTAACACGCGTACGCGTTTCGGGCGGTTTACTTTCGTCAGCGTGGTGCAGACTATACCTCAACGACCGAAAATCTGTTTCTTGAGTCTACCTATAAGTAGCCCACATGTCTACACATGTAGATGCAATTCGATTTTTCGATTTTAACCTTTTCCAGATGTCTTAATTCCCAAACTCCTGGTGAGATTGCACTTGTGAAAGTTGGCGGAGAGACATTGATCTAATATGTAAATTTGAACTGTCCAATGTGAGGTTTGATCCGGAGTCCTAGTTGTCAGAAGCGAACCATTGGTATATCACCCTGCCCACAATCTTCATAAGTAATCAAATACTGACCTCCTTCGTAGTTTTAAAGGATATTTACAATGAAATTGATGTAATAAAACGAAGGACTTCAAAGAGTTTTATTGTTAAAAAACAGCATGTGATCACTCTTCATCAAAGCAATGGATCGGCAAAGGCCTGAAATCTATCTTTAGAAATAGATTGCTGGAGGCTTTGGTAGATCCATTGGTATATTGACGCGCGACCACGTAAAAGCTTTTACTGTTGTCAAGGTGCTCCGGCTTATGGACCATTTGGGAGGCCATTTGCTTCTAGGATATTGTCAAGGTGCTCCTTCGTTTCTTACATACACTACATTCTAAGGAATTGACAACTACCTATTTTCCACAGCCCACAACCCAGCATATTCGAAAACAATATTTTTTACTATTTTGACGAGGTCAGTATGAACATTAATAAGAGATCAGAAGCCGTAAAAATATATATTTTTAAACATGATGCAATAGCGCGCCATCTGTATTGGAAAATATGAACTATGTAGAACACTACCACAAATTTCTTTTTAAAATAAAACGAATAAAACAATTTAATACTGCCCTTACTGTAATGATTTAAAAAATTGCTCTCCCAATATTTGTATCATTGCAGTAAGGGCAGTAGAAATTTGTTTTATTTGTTTTATTTTAAAGATAAAATCTCGGTGGTGTTCTGTTTGTTTTGTCAGCTAAATATTATTAGCAACTCCTGCGAATCCATCTGTCAAACATTTTAACTGCAGCGCATAGCGATTTGTAAGGGGCAGATTTATCGATGAAACAAAATTGACTTCAGTAAAATTTTTATAAAAATATTTGCCATCTATTCTTGATTTAAAGGTACACTAGGGAATTATAAAATTTCTGCTTTAAATCTGATGTTTTTATTCTCATTACTAATTTACTGATGGGATAAGTTATTAAATCGATCAAATTTGTCAAAGATGGTGTTGTGGTGACACATTCCTTATCATAAACTTTGCATTCTGCACTGAGGTATTAAGCCGAAATCTTCTTCTTCTTCTATCTTATCTCCACTCAATCATATTAGGATATCAAATTGTGACCCTTGATGGTGTCTGTTTGACAACCATCATAATTGGGTGAAGTAGAATGCGTTTGCCTTTGTCAGAATGCATAGTTTTAATGCATTATAGAGAGGCCTCTTTTGATACAATAATTCCATTCCCCGAAATATTACGATATACATGTCCTTCCAAATCTCCAGCTAAAAAATCTTTTTTTTTTTAAGTCAAAATCTCGACCGACTTCATAACTTCTCTGTAATGATGTAAGGAAATTGAAACCGCCCATGTACTGATGAAAGCCCGAAACCATGGATATGGATTTTTGTTCCAATTTGCCAAAACTGGTGTTGTACCACATTCTTTCATCACCTCTGCATTCTGCTCAATGATAATGAATAAAATGCATTGTTTTTTGTTGCATTTTTTTCAAACCGGAGAATTTAGATTTTTTTTTAAATGATTTTTTAAGCTGGTGATTTGGAAGGACATTTATACCGTAATGTTTCGAGGGATAGATTTCTTGTAACAAAATAGCCTTTCTCTCTCTAATGCATTAAAACTATGCATTTCGGCTTAATACCTCAGTGCAGGATGCAAAGTCTATGATAAGGAATGTGTCACCATAACACCAGCTTTGACAAATTCGACCGATTTATTAACTTATCCCATCAGCAAATTAGTAATGATGATTAAAACACCAGATTTAAAACAGAAATTTTATAATTCCCTAGTTTACCTTTAAATTCGTATAAAGTTATTGTATAGAAACAAGTATTATAATAATTTTAAAAATTAGCATTTTAATTATTTAATATTGTGAATAATAATAGTTGACACAATTCAATATATTTTATTGATACTCTTAGTGAATTGTTACAAAAACCAAAGATAAATTAAACAAATCTAAATGTGATTATTTGCAATTTGGTGATAAAAATATATATAAAAAAACTGTTCTCGGGAAGGTAATAGTTGAATGGTTGGGTAACCTATACCGTATTTATATTAGGTGCTACCAGAAAGATGTCGATTTCCATTACATCCTGAATAAAAAGTACATCAACCACTCTATGATTGCATACTTGGTTATCTAATTCAATATTGATGTTATTTACAAATGTGAAGAAAATGCACCAATAAAGCAATTTCCAATCTTGTCCATCCGTAAGTAAGAAACCTTTCCGGTGAGTTTGCTATTATACTTGGAGTTCCTGAATAAAAGGTACTTCATCCACATTAGAATTTCAAGTTTATTTGCTTAATTTTACACATTGCGTCGATACTAACACCTCTATAGAATTCCAATACAAACTCCAATTAACTTTTCCCCATCCCGCCAAGTAAGAAACCTTTGCGGTGAGTTTGCAATTATACTTGGAGTTCCTGAATAAAAGGTACTTCATCCACATTAGGATTTCAAGTTTATTTGCCTAATTTTACACATTGCGTCGATACTAACAACTCTATAGAATTCCAATACAAACTCCAATTAACTTGTCTTCATCCCGCCAAGTAAGAAACCTTTGCGGTGAGTTTGCAATTATACTTCGAGTTTCTGAATAAAAGGTACTTCATCCATATTAGGATTTCAAGTTTCGTTAACCAATTTTACACATTGAGTCGATACTTACAACTGTTTAGAAAATGTTCCAATGCAAACTCCAATCAACTTGTTCCCCATCCTTTGAAACCTTTGCGGTGAGTTTGCAATTACTTGGATTTCCTGAATCCAAAGTACTTCACCCACATTTCCACCCAGTTCAGGTTTCTTTAACTTGATGTTAACAATCTGTAAATATATTGCAACTGTGTATAAAATGTTCCAATATAAACTCTAATCAACTTGCCACATCCCGTGAAGCAAGAAACGACGGAAAAGAATAATTCATTCTAAGAGTCCTTCACAGAATTTAAAGTCCTCCTCCCTATAAAAATGAAAGATTAAAAACTGCCATAAATTTCCCAGGACATGTTTGGTTGGTTGGCCTGCCATGGTGGAACTGGAGGAAGTCGTGGTGGTAGCTCCGGTTACATTTGAATAGTAAACTCTGTCCATCGGAAGTTAGATGGGCAATTAGACACGTCTTAATATTATAATCTTTTTAGTAAATTATAAATAAATGACAATTCGCTGAGGGAAGAATTTCTATTTATATATAACGGTATAATACAAGCTTTCGGGCTTGACAGCCCTTCAACAGGTATAACTACACTACTAAAATAAACTAAAACTTTTAGTAGCGTAAATATACACGTCGAAAGGCTGTTGAGCCCGAAAGCTTGTATTATACCGTTATATATAAAAACAAACTCTTCCCTCAGCGAAAAGTATTTTATTTATAATTAGACATGCGTTGAGACAATGGACTGAAAATATTGGACGCCATGAAGGAATCAGTTTAAGATGGCACCCTTATGCTACTTTATTGAACCAATTGAAGAGAATCAAAGCCATAACAACGTCTTACCACCGGACTACGGCAATGGATTGATTGTCTTGGAGAAATCTGTTTGAGGAAGCACAGCAGTCTTAGGACTGATTCATCTAAATTACAAGACACTAGAATTGGTCCCTAAAGCAACAGTTCCTTTTATAAATAGTGCTAAATAGCGAACACAATCTTCATCACTATATGTATTTATTAAAGGGGTCGGTGGAAGAATGGTCTAAACCGTTGGTTTTCGACCGCTACGACCCGGGTTCGATTCCCGCATTGGACACTTTTTTAAATCAAAATTCGAAACTATTTTAAAGGCGTAAGATTATTTTTGAAATTAAACAGCCCTGGTCGTCAGCGATGGGTACGGTGAAGCCGGAAAGCCGCCGTGGGTCCTTGCGGAACTCCTTGGGCGACTCCCACTGGCTGTTGTACTCGGCTTTGTAGGCGCGATCGTATGCTCCACAACGAAAATGCATCGACATTTTACTTCTTTAAATTTAGATTAACAAGAATGCGAGAGGCCTACTTAGTACCAACTTGAAGTTCCCTTTGTTATGTTTAAAAAAATGCTCCAATGGCCCCCGATTCTTGCAAAAGTCCAACCCCACCAGCGAGTGCAAGTAACCAAACGGGGCTCTGGCACATTTGTAAGTGCAAAGTCGAACTGCTTTTCACATGTGTAGACATGTGGTGCACTTACAGTAAAAGCAGTCGCCAACTTCTACTCACGATGATTATCTTGGTCTGTACCACGTGTACTAGGGATAAGCAAAAAAAAAAAAAAGATTACATGTTCCATTAAATAAGTTTCTTAGTAATGATGTGAAATATGATGATAGAATTGTATAGTTAATTATTGCCGCTATTTATGCTCCTAGTAGTGTTTTCTCATTGAAGTAGTTTACTATATTGCCACGTAGAAAATTAGGCAAGATAAACTTCAGGATGACACAGCAATTTATTTAAGGCAAGAACAAAACTCAAAACTATGAATGATAAACAAATGATAAGCAATGAGGGAAGTTTACAGAGTAGTAAAATATAAACATTTAAAAATGATGCTTTGTTAATACAAGTGTAGGATAAGAAATACTTCGATACAATATTGTCACGTACAAAATCAGGAATAACAAACTTCAGGATGACACGACACATTTAAGACACAAGCACAAATTAAAATACAAAAGAATCAATGAGGAATGTTTCCGAAAAGCAATAAAATATATAAATATTAAAATTAATCTGTTAATAAAATAATAAATACTTTCCAACAATTTTTTAACTAGAGCGTTAGCCATTCCCCACCTGCAACTAAATATTATCGAAATAATTATATAATCCTAAAAATACACTTATATACAACTTAAGGAAGTAGTACCTTTTAGCATTTTTATTAGGATTCAGACAATAGCTCTGAAAGTTATTTGATACACAGTGTCCTTTATTGAAGACACACGAGATAACCAAGTGTGAACAAAATTGCCTCTGTCTTTTTCAAAAAACAAAACAACAACAAACAAAAAAAAAACAGACGACATCAAAGACTTTACACTTCCTTAAGTTTTGTCTATGTCAGTCTATGTTCATATAATAGAATTGTCACGCCGTTAAAATATACTATTACAGACTATAAAGGAATAAAACCACAGATTCCTAGAGTACAAAGTGAATAAAAAGCCTGGTATTACAATAATTCATAATCATATCACTGAAATAAATTTATTTAATAAATAAACAGATATATAATGTGTAAACAATAGTTTTCCTATCAACATCCCAAAAATATGGAAGAAACTAGAATCGAAACTACGATCTTATATTTAATATAGAAATTTTTCTATGTTCAATGTAACCTATCAGTAAGAGAAACATTGCATACTGATTGGCTGATTAAGGTCAGGTGACAGCGAACAGCCAATCAGAGCACGAATAAAACTTACATACATATAAGCATTATTTCATATAGTAGATGTTTATAACTCTTTTTCCGTTTAGCGAATCTTGGAAAGTTGTCAGTTAACACGCCGTATTGTGAATCGTGTTTTATTATAATTATTTTGATGCGATTTTCTAAAATATAGTTAACACCACATTCAATGGTCACAGTCATGATCTTAAGACATTCTTTCTCTTTTCTTATTCCACTTTTTGATTGGGAGAAGTAAAAAATCTTACCGTTGAGGCTGGGAGCACTCCTAAATAGCAGATCGACTTTGATATTGAATGGCCGTCTCTAACAATAGAGACAGAAGACATGTGCATCGGGTTCTTACTTGTAGAAGTACAGAAGCTGCTCATCCTGTACCTTGGTCTGTCCTCCTCCTCCTTCAATGCGTTCCTCTACTGAGGGTGGGCCACATGGTCTCTCCATACTTCCTCCGCCATCCTCTCCTCGTAGGTGTGTCGTCCAATCCATTGTTTTAGATCGTCTGTATATCCCTGTCGTCTTCTTCCCCTCGTTCTCTATCTTGGCCTGTACCTATGCCATGTGCAGCTGCTCCTAACTGCCGCTGCCCATCCCTATGCCTGGATAAGGACCCCACAGTATTTTTTATTGCCTGATGCATGTGGGTTAGAGAGAAGTAAGAAAAATACGTTGAGAGGGTAAAGGAACGATTGGTAGAAATTTGGAAAGAAAGGGTTATAAAGGGCAATGCAAAGTTTCGATTATACTTAACTTGAAAATGAACATAGTACAGACCGTGCTAATTATGATGAAATGAGGTTTATATATGCTTATGTTGTAAATATACTCCAAGTATAAGTAATTCTAATTTGTATTTAAATTGTACCAAATCTCTAATTGGGTACATGCACTCACTTGGGACATTGGACTTGCATCACAATTGGGATCGTTGAGGTAACTTATTTCTATCTAGAAAGCTGCGGGTTGTACAAGCCGGGTTGGTTGCTGACATCCCCCCGGAAGCTTCAAGAAGGGGAGCTCACAGTAGAAACCAGTAGTTTTATAGACCGGTCTTCCGCCCCAGAAATAAACTAGCGAAAATTCACTTCCAGGCTAAGTATGTAAATTGAGGCGCTAGGTAAATATATTAGTAACAGAGTCGGGCTGTAGATGGCGGCGGGAGTCCGTCTACAAACCAGTTTGTCCCCCCCCTCAGCTAATTGAATTATGCACCGCAAGATTAATAGGCCACGAACCGTGCGGTCCTGTCGTGAGGTCGCGAGATGTCGCCCCGGATCTCATCCTCTGATATTGCAATCGCAGCTTTTTTTCACCTCTCTTCAGCAACAGCTCACGGAGGATTTATCAAAACTATAGCCCGGGCCATGCAATCTCCATTTCCTCTTTAATTCCAAGACCCACAACAATCGTTTACAGTTTGAACACAAGAGCTAAAAGAAATTTGTCCCACCGATATTTTAAAAACATATTATTCCGAAATATTTGAATTTTATTTATTACAATTTTTTAAAACCATTTAACCAAAATTTCCGAGCATAGCCTTTCAACATATATCCTATTTTTGGGGGGAAATAAGTTACAAAATAATTTCAAATTAAATATAGAAATTTAGAACCAGCTTAAAGGATATAACCTAAATCGCAGCAAAAGGCAAATGCCAAAAGATGCAATTTGAAGAAGATTGTATTTTGATTAATTGTTAAAACCGCAAATGCAAACTTTTAAAGGCTATGTTTAAGAGGTTATAAATTTGATATTATTTTTCAGTGTATCGACCAAATTGCTATCGCGAAATTTCAAAATTGATTTTACCAAAATGATAAGAATACACAACAGATGACACCAAAATCACATCGAATCGATGCACAATCATAAAAACGTCAAAATATATTTAGAATGGAAAGACTTTGCAAACAGTTTGAGATTACCAATTTGTCTAATTTCACATTAGACAATGTTCCAATAGTAAATATGAAAATATAAGGGAACTGAAAGATTGTGAGTGTGGTGTGCTGAATCACCTATATGTAGATTGCTTATTCCTCAGGATTATTTTATCTTAAAAATCACAGTTTTGTCTCTCTAACCCTAGTAAAATAAAGCTTGTTCGGAGGTATTGGAACGCTAGAGTTAGATCCACTAAACATGGAACGTACTCTGACATGTATTCCCTCTATACATTATCTTTCAGAAATCTCCAACTGCCAATTTCCTAGTATTTCACGCCATGAAAGATAAAACGGCTAAATTACACCAAAGTAGGAAACTAAAATATTGACTCTACCATGTTTCAATGAAATAAAAGCTTATTTGTTTTCATTGGTTTCAATAATGAAGCCAAAACATCTCAAAGAATAATTTACCTAAAATAAACCCCTGTTATATCCTGAACGCATCGGGGGGAAAATAAAAATCAGGAGAGATAAAAATAAATAGCTATTCAAACCATTTCGGTCAACTAGGATATAGGTTAAATGGGGTACTGTTGAATTAATTTAGCTATTAGAGATTTTACAATTATTTGAACGGAGTAGTTACGGCGACCCTCGCCACCGATCCAGCTCGGAGAAGAAGGAAACGAGGACAGGAAGATGTTTTTGTCCATAAAATGGAGAAACTGAGGCTGAAATAAGCCCGGGCGGCTCAAGGATCTTTCCTGTAACCATTGGCGTTCCTCGTTACCCCATCCGCTATTAAACCTATTTTCGTAGGGAGGTAGCCCTTGCTCCATCCCGGGGATGATCCTGCTAATTGCTGTTCCCGTTTGACGTCCTTCTTGCCACACGGTGGTTAGTTGAGCACGCCGCCTCAACCATACCTACTCTTGCCACACGGTGGTTAGTTGGACACGCCGCCTCAACCATACCTACTCTTGCCACACGGTGGTTAGTTGGACACGCCGCCTCAACCATACCTACACTTGCCACACGGTGGTTGGTTGGGCACGCCGCCTCAACCATACCTACTCTTGCCACACGGTGGTTGGTTGTACACGCCGCCTCAACCATACCTACTCTTGCCACACGGTGGTTAGTTGGACACGCCGCCTCAACCATACCTACACTTGCCACACGGTGGTTAGTTGGACACGCCGCCTCAACCATACCTACTCTTGCCACACGGTGGTTAGTTGGACACGCCGCCTCAACCATACCTACTCTTGCCACACGGTGGTTAGTTGGACACGCCGCCTCAACCATACCTACTTTTGCCACACGGTGGTTGGTTGTACACGCCGCCTCAACCATACCTACTCTTGCCACACGGTGGTTAGTTGGACACGCCGCCTCAACCATACCTACTCTTGCCACACGGTGGTTAGTTGGGCACGCCGCCTCAACCATACCTACTCTTGCCACACGGTGGTTAGTTGGGCACGCCGCCTCAACCATACCTACTCTTGCCACACGGTGGTTAGTTGGGCACGCCGCCTCAACCATACCTACTCTTGCCACACGGTGATTGAGAGCACGCCGTCTCACACAACCCTCCCTGCTCTTGCCACACGCTGCTTAATAGGAACCCTCAGTTCATAATCTTTCTTCCACATTCACTAGTGCTAATGTCTTATGGCGATTTGAAAACCCGTAATAATGCTGAGTTATTTCTGTCTTTAAAGCACTTCTTGCAAATGACTGAACTTTTTCAGAGGCATCTTATGAATATGGAATAAGGTGTTTTAATGATCTTTTTATGTCCGTCTCAGCATTGAGCGAATCTCACTAAGGGAGTCAGGGTTTACGCCCACCTTGCAGGACTGATCCTCCTATTGTGCTTACCACAGAAAGAAATGAGGTCTTCTCGATTTCAACACCGGGAATGACATTAACCCCGAGGTAGGCTGGCTACCGCCGCCTTGACCTCTGGTCAGCTCCTCCTCCGTCCGCGCAACGCCTTCGTGCTCATCACGTCATGTACGGAGTCTGTTCCCTGTCTGGACGTGGGTGTAAGCCTGTTCCCTGTCTGGACGTGGGTGTGAGTCTGTTCCCTTTCTGGACGTTGGTGTGAGTCTGTTTCCTGTCTGGACGTGGGTGTGAGTCTGTTCCCTGTATGGACGTGGGTGTGAGTCTGTTCCCTGTATGGACGTGGGTGTGAGTCTGTTCCTTGTCTGGACGTGGGTGTGAGTCTGTTCCCTGTCTGGACGTGGGTGTGAGTCTGTTCCCTGTCTGGACGTGGGTGTGAGTCTGTTACCTGTCTGAACGTGGGTGTGAGTCTGTTACCTGTCTGGACGTGGGTTCTGTTCCCGGTCTGGACGTGGGTGTGAGTCTGTTCCCTGTCTGGACGTGGGTGCTGTTCCCGGTCTAAACGTGGGTGTGAGTCTGTTCCCTGTCTGGACGTGGGTTCTGTTCCCGGTCTGGACGTGGGTGTGAGTCTGTTCTCTGTCTGGACGTGGGTGTGAGTCTGTTCCCTGTCTGGACGTGGGTGTGAGTCTGTTCTCTGTCTGGACGTGGGTGTGAGTCTGTTCTCTGTCTGGACGTGGGTGCTGTTCCCGGTCTGGACGTGGGTGTGAGTCTGTTCTCTGTCTGGACGTGAGTGTGAGTCTGTTCTCTGTCTGGACGTGGGTGTGAGTCTGTTCTCTGTCTGGACGTGGGTGTGAGTCTATTCTCTGTCTGGACGTGGGTGTGAGTCTGTTCCCTGTCTGGACATGGGTGTGAGTCTGTTCTCAGTCTGGACAAGGGTGTGAGTCTGTTCTCTGTCTGGACGTGGGTGTGAGTCTGTTCTCTGTCTGGACAAGGGTGTGAGTCTGTTCTCTGTCTGGACATGGGTGTGAGTCTGTTCTCAGTCTGGACAAGGGTGTGAGTCTGTTCTCTGTCTGGACGTGGGTGTGAGTCTGTTCTCTGTCTGGACATGGGTGTGAGTCTGTTCTCTGTCTGGACATGGGTGTGAGTCTGTTCTCAGTCTGGAGAAGGGTGTGAGTCTGTTCTCTGTCTGGACATGGGTGTGAGTCTGTTCTCAGTCTGGACAAGGGGTGTGAGTCTGTTTCCTCTCTGGAAATTGGTGCTGGTTTGATGTCGGAAAAATATACGGAATCTATTTCCTATCTAGATACAAGTGTAAGTCTAATGGGAGTCACCTGTGTGAACAATTCACATATTTTCTTCTTGTGCACATATATTCCACACCTAGCACATATTAAAATATCTTAAAATGCACCACGTTACACGTTATTTTTTACGCCATTACTCCCAGTTAATATGGTTATTACTGCAATGGGGTAAAATAATCGGAGGAACTATGCAGTAAGGACAGTAGAATTTTTTTTTTTTTAAGAAGCGTAATGCCAAAAATAGGCGCTCTAATGCATCTTGTTAACATATGGTTATGTTTTACATGAGCACACACGTTATTATAAGTGAACTTTAGCTTTGAAAACATTTATAGCATATGCAAATACAGATCTATCACACAGTTTTATTATTCGAAAGTGGTGTATGATGTTGTGCGATACCCACTGGCAAACAACCGACACAGGATGACTAAGGTTCACCCTAGAGAAACAAACAATTGAATCATCCGCTCCAAAAACGGCGCACCAACATTTCACA
>CP092864.1:53039153-53193500 GCA_030710605.1 Cordylochernes scorpioides
AGAAGCCGTAAAAAATATATATTTTTTAAACATGATGCAATAACGCGCCATCTGTATTTGAAAATATGAACTATGTAGAACACTACCACAAATTTATTTTTAAAATAAAACGAATAAAACAATTTAATACTGCCCTTACTGTAATGATTAAAAAAATTGATCTTCCAATATTTGTATCATTGTCAAGTAAGAAGTTTCAGAAGATGAGTTTCTTTTAATTGTAAAATTAAAGTTTTACAATTAAAAGAAACTCATCTTCTGAAACTTCTTACTTGACATATCTTACTGGAAGAGTCTTTGACCTTTATTTGTATTATTGCAGTAAGGGCAAAAGAAAATTGTTTTATTTGTTTTATTTAAAATCTCGGCGGTGTTCTGTTTGTTTTGTCAGCTAAATATTATTAGCAACTCCTGCGAATCCATCTGTCAAACATTTGAACTGCAGCGCATAGCGATTTGTAAGGGGCAGATTTATCGATGAAACAAAATTGCCTTCGGTAAAATTTTTATTAAAATATTTGCCATCTATTCTTGATTTAAAGGTAAAAACTAGGGAATTATAAAATTTCTGCTTTAAATCTGGTGTTTTTATTCTCATTACTAATTTGCTGATGGGATAAGTTATTAAATCGATCAAATTTGTCAAAGCTGGTGTGTTGTGGTGATACATTCCTTATCATAAACTTTGCATTCTGCACTGAGGTATTAAGCCGAAATCTTCTTCTTCTTCTATCTTATCTCCACTCAATCATATTAGGGTATCAAATTGTGACCCTTGATGGTGTTTGTTTGACAACCATCATAATTGGGTGAAGTAGAATGCGTCTGCCTTTGTCAGAATGCCGAAATGCATAGTTTTAATGCATTAGAGAGAGGCCTCTTTTAATACAAGAATTCCATCTCCCGCAGCATTACGATATACATGTCCTTCCACATCACCAGCTAAAAAATATATTTTTTTTTTAGTCAAAATTTCGACCGACTTCATAACTTCTCTCGAAGGATGTAAGGAAATTGAAACCGCCCATGTACTGATGAGAGCCCGAAACCATGGATATGGATTTTTGTTCCAATTTGCCTAAACTGGTGTTGTACCACATTCTATCATCACCTCTGCATTCTGCTCAATGATAATGAATAAAATGCATTGTTTTTTGTTGCATTTTTTTTCAAACCGGAGAATTTAGATTTAAAAAAAAATGATTTTTTTAAGCTGGTGATTTGGAAGGACATTTATACCGTAATGTTTCGAGGGATAGAATTCTTGTATCAAAATAGCCTTTCTCTCTCTAATGCATTAAAACTATGCATTTCGGCTTAATACCTCAATGCAGAATGCAAAGTCTATGATAAGGAATGTGTCACCATAACACCAGCTTTGACAAATTCGACCGATTTATTAACTTATCCCATCAGCAAATTAGTAATGAGGATTAAAACACCAGATTTAAAACAGAAATTTTATAATTCCCTAGTTTACCTTTAAATTCGTATAAAGTTATTGTATAGAAACAAGTATTTTAATAATTTTAAAAATTAGCATTTCAATTATTTAATATTGTGAATAGTAATAGTTGACATTATTTTATTGACGCTCTTAGTCCATTGTTACAAAAAACCAAAGATAAATTAAACAAAGATAAATGTGATTATTTACAATTTGGTGATAAAAATATATATATAAAAAACTGTTCTCAGGAAGGTAATAGTTGAGTGGTTGGGTAACCTATACCGTATTTATATTAGGTGCTACCAGAAAGATGTCGATTTCTATGACATCCTGAATAAAAAGTACATCAACCACTCTATAATTGCATACTTGGTTATCTAATTCTATATTGATGTTATTTACAAATGTGAAGAAAATGCCCTAATAAAGCAATTTCCAATCTTGTCTATCCCGCGAAGTAAGAAACCTTTGCGGTGAGTTTGCAATTATACTTCGAGTTCTTGAATAAAAGGTACTTCATCCACATTAGGATTTCAAGTTTCGTTAACCAATTTTATACATTGAGTCGGTACTTACAACTGTGCATAACATTTTCCAATACAAACTCCAATTAACTTGTCTTCATCCCGCCAAGTAAGAAACCTTTGCGGTGAGTTTGCAATTACTTGGATTTCCTGAATCCAAAGTACTTCATCCACATTAGGATTTCAAGTGTATTTGTCTAATTTTACACATTGCGTCGATACTTCTAACTGTTTAGAAAATGTTCCAATGCAAACTCCAATCAACTTGTTCCCCATCCTTTGAAACCTTTGCGGTGAGTTTGCAATTACTTGGATGTCCTGAATCCAAAATACTTCACCCACATTAGAATTTAAAGTTTCGTTAACTTGATGTTAACAATATGTAAATATATTGCAACTGTGTATAAAATGTTCCAATATAAACTCCAATCAACTTGCCACATCCCGTGAAGCAAGAAACGACGGAAAAGAATAATTCATTCTAAGAGTCCTTCACAGAATTTAAAGTCCTCCTCCCTATAAAAATGAAAGATTAAAAACTGCCATAAATTTCCCAGGACATGTTTGGTTGGTTGGCCTGCCATGGTGGAACTGGAGGAAGTCGTGGTGGTAGCTCCGGTTACATTTGAATAGTAAACTCTGTCCATCGGAAGTTAGATGGGCAATTAGACACGTCTTAATATTATAATCTTTTCGGTAAATTATAAATTAAGGACAATTCGCTGAGAGAAGAGTTTATTTTTATATATAACGGTAATACAAGCTTTCGGGGGTTCAACAGCCCTTCGACAGGTATAACTACACTACTAAAATAAACTAAAACTTTTAGTAGCGTAAATATACACGTCAAAAGGCTGTTGAGCCCAAAAGCTTGTATTATACCGTTATATATAAAAACAAACTCTTCCCTCAGCGAATTGTCTTTTATTTATAATTAGACATGTGTTGAGACAATGGACTTAAAATATTGGACGCCATGAAGGAATCAGTTTAAGATGGCACCCTTATGCTACTTTATTGAACCAATTGAAGAGAATAAAAGCCATAACAACGTCTTACCACCAGACTACGGCTATGGATTGAATGTCTTGGAGAAATCTGTTTGAGGAAGCACAGTAGTCTTAGGACTGATTCATCTATATTACAACACACTAGAATTGGTCCCTAAAGCTACAGTTCCTTTTATAAATAGTGCTAATTAGCGACGCCAATCTTCATCACTATATGTATTTATTATTAAAACAAATGATTACATGTTCCATTAAATAAGTTTCTGAGCGATGATGACTGTTTTATGAAATATGATGATAGAATTGTATCGTTAATTATTACCGCTATTTGTGCTCCTAGTAGTGTTTTCTCATTGAAGTAGTTTATTATATTGTAACATAGAAAATTAGGAAAGACAAACTTCACGATGACACAGCAATTTATTCAAGGCAAGAACAAAACTATAAATGATAAACAAAAGATAAGCAATGAGGGAAGTTTACAGAGTAGTAAAATATAAACATAAAAAAATGATACTCTGTTAATATAAGTGTAAAATAATAATACTTCGATACAATATTGTCACGTACAAAATCAGGAATAACAAACTTCAGGATGACACGACCATTTATTTAAGGCACAAATTAAAATACAAGAGAATCAATGAGGGAAGTTTCCGAAAAGCAATAAAATTTAAAAATATTAAAATTAATCTGTTAATAAAATAATAAATACTTTCCTACAATTTTTTAACTAGAGCATTAGCCATTCGCTCCTGCGACTAAATATTATCGAAATAATTATATAATCCTAAAAATACACTTATATACAAACTTAAGGAAGTAGTACATTTTAGCATTTATATCAGGATTCAGACAATAGCTCTGAAAGATATTTCATACACAGTGACCTTTATTGAAGACACACGAGATAACCAAGTGTGAACAAAATTGCCTCTGTCTCCTTCAAAAAAAATATATATAGACGACATCAAAGACTTCACACTTCCTTAAGTTTTGTCATGTGAGTGTACTCTATTATGTCCATATAATAAAATTGAACTATTCTCACGCCGTTAAAATATACTATTACAGACTATAAAGGAATAAAACCTCAGATTCCTAGAGTACAAAGTGAATAAAAAAGCCTGTTATTAAAATAATTCATAATCTTACACTGAAATAAATTTATATAATAAATAAACAAATATAGAATGTGTAAACAATAGTTTTCCTATCAACCTCCCAAAAATATGGAAGAAACTAGAATCGAAACTACGATCTTATATTTAATATAGAATTTTTTCTATGTTCAATGTAACCTATCAGTAAGAGAAACATTGCATACTGATTGGCTGATTAAGGTCAGGTGACAGTGAACAGTCAATCAGAGCACGAATAAAACGTACATACATACATACATACATACATACATATAAGCATTATTTCATATAGTAGATTTTTATAACTCTTTTGTCGTTTAGCGAATCTTGGAAAGTTGCCAGTTAACACGCCGTATTGTGAATCGTGTTTTATTATAATTATTTAATGGATTTTATAAAATATAGTAAACACCCAATGGTCAAAATGATTTTTTATTTAGTTATTTTATAATTTCCAAAGTCAAAACTTCACTTAATTCATCCCTACCATATAGGGACAAAATTAATCGGCATCAACAAACCATCAAAGCCTTCATGATCTATTGCCATTCTTTCTCTTTTTCTTATCTAACTTCAATCTTTGATTGGGAGAAGTAAAAATTCTTACCGTTGAGACTGGGACCACTCCTAAATAGCAGATCGACTTTGATATTGAATGGCCGTCTTTGACAATAGAGACAGAAGCCATGTGCATCGGTTTCTTACTTGGAGGAGTACAGAAGATATCATTCCGTATCCCAGGATAAAGCTCCCTCACAAAATATCTTGACCTGTCCTCCTTCAATGCCTTCCTCTACTGAGGGTGGACTACATGGTCTCTCCATATTCCCCTTCTCCATTGCCTTACTATACTGAGGTGGGCCACATGGTCTCTCCATACTTCCCGGTCCTCCCGCCATCCTCATCATCTCCTCGTAGATGTGTCGTCCAGTCCATTGTTTTAGGTCGTCTATGTATCGCTGTCGTTTCCTCCTACTCGATCTCTATCTTGGCCTGTACCCATGCCATGTGCAGCTGCTCCTAACTGCCGCTGCTCATCCCGTATGCCTGGATAAGGACCCCACAGTATTTTCATTGCCTGATGTATGTAGGCTAGAAAGGAGTAAGAAAAATATGTTGAGAGGGTAAGGGAACGATTGGTAGAAATTTGGAAAGAAAGGGTTATAAAAGGCCATGCAAAGTTTCGATTATACTTAAAAATGAACATAGTACAGACCGTGCTAATTATGATGAAATGAGGTTTATATATGCTTATATTGTAAATATACCCCATGTAGAAGTAATTCTAATTTGTATTCAAATTGTACCAAATCTCTAATTGGGTACATGCACTCACTTGGGACATTGGACTTGCTTCACAATTGGGATCGTTGAAGTCATTTATTTCTATCTAGAAAGTTGCGGGTTGTACAAGCCGGGTTGGTTGCTGACATCCCCGGAAGCTTCAAGAAGGGGAGCTCACAGTAGAAACCAGTAGTTTTATAGACCGGTCTTCCGCCCCAGAAATAAACTAGCGAAAATTCACTTCCAGGCTAAGTATGTAAATTGAGGCGCTAGGTAAATATATTAGTAACAGAGTCGGGCTGTAGATGGCGGCGGGAGTCCGTCTACAAACCAGTTTGTCCCCCCCCTCAGCTAATTGAATTATGCACCGCAAGATTAATAGGCCACGAACCGTGCGGTCCTGTCGTGAGGTCGCGAGATGTCGCCCCGGATCTCATCCTCTGATATTGCAATCGCAGCTTTTTTTCACCTCTCTTCAGCAACAGCTCACGGAGGATTTATCAAAACTATAGCCCGGGCCATGCAATCTCCATTTCCTCTTTAATTCCAATACCTAAACAACAATCGTCTACAGTTTGAACACAAGAGCTAAAAGAAATTTGTCCCACCGATATTTTAAAAACATATTATTCCGCAAGATTTTAATTTTATTTATTTCATTTTTTAAAAACCATTTAACCAAAATTTCCGAGCATAGCCTTTCAACATATATCGTATTTTTGGGGAAAAAAAATAAGTTACAAAATAATTTCAAATTAAATATAGAAATTTAGAACCAGCTTAAAGGATATAACTTAAATCACATTGAATGGTAAATGCCAAAAGATACGATTTGAAGAAGATTGTATTTTGATTAATTGTTAAACCGCAAATGCAAACTTATAAAGGCTATGTTTAAGAGATTATAAATTTAGTATTATATTTTACTGTGTATCGATCAAATTGCTAAAGCGCAAAATGGGTTTTACCAACGGATGACACCAAAATCACATCGAATCGATGCACAATCATAAATACGTCAAAATATATTTAGAATGGAAAGACTTTGCAAACAGTTTGAGATTACCAACTTGTCAAATTTCACATTAGACAATGTTTTGATAGTAAATAGGAAATAATATAAGGGAACTGCAAGATTGTGAGTGTGGTGTGCTGAATCACCTATATATAGATTGCTTTTTCCTCAGGATCATTATTTTATCTTAAAAATCACAGTTTTGTCTCTCTACCCCCTAGTAAAATAAAGGTTGTATTGGAACGCTAGAGTAGATCCACTAAACATGGAACGTACTCTCTGACATATATTCCCTCTATACATTATCTTTCAGAAATCTCCAACTGCCAATTTCCTAGTATTTCACGCCATGAAAGATAAAACGGCTAAAATTACACCAAAGTAGGAAACTAAAATATTGACTCTACCATGTTTCAATGAAATAAAAGCTTAGTTGTTTTCATTGGTTTCAATAATGAAGCCAAAACATCTCAAAGAATCATTTACCTAAAATAAACCCTTGTAATATCCTGAACGCATCGGGGGAAAATAAAAATCAGGAGAGATAAAAATAAATAGCTATTCAAACCATTTCGGTCAAGTTGGATATAGGTTAAATGGGGTACTGTTGAATTAATTTAGCTATTAGAGATTTTACAATTATTTGAACGGAGTAGTTACGGCGACCCTCGCCACCGATCCAGCTCGGAGAAGGAAACGAGGACAGGAAGATGTTTTTGTCCATAAAATGGAGAAACTGAGGCTGAAATAAGCCCGGGCGGCTCAAGGATCTTTCCTGTAACCTTTGGCGTTCCTCGTTACCCCATCCGCTATTAAACCTATTTTCGTAGGGAGGTAGCCCTTGCTCCATCCCAGGGATGATCCTGCTAATTGCTGTTCCCGTTTGACGTCCTTCTTGCCACACGGTGGTTAGTTGTACACGCCGCCTCAACCATACCTACTCTTGCCACACGGTGGTTAGTTGTACACGCCGCCTCAACCATACCTACTCTTGCCACACGGTGGTTAGTTGTACATGCCGCCTCAACCATACCTACTTTTGCCACACGGTGGTTAGTTGTACACGCCGCCTCAACCATACCTACTCTTGCCACACGGTGGTTAGTTGTACACGCCGCCTCAACCATACCTACTCTTTCCACACGGCGGTTAGTTGGGCACGCCGCCTTTACCATACCTACTCTTGCCACACGGTGGTTAGTTGTACACGCCGCCTCAACCATACCTACTCTTGCCACACGGTGGTTAGTTGTACACGCCGCCTCAACCATACCTACTCTTGCCACACGGTGGTTAGTTGTACACGCCGCCTCAACCATACCTACTCTTGCCACACGGTGGTTAGTTGTACACGCCGCCTCAACCATACCTACTCTTGCCACACGGTGGTTGGTTGTACACGCCGCCTCAACCATACCTACTCTTGCCACACGGTGGTTAGTTGGGCACGCCGCCTCAACCATACCTACTCTTGCCATATGGAGGTTAGGCATGCCGCCCCAACTATACCTGCTATAGCCACATAATGGTTAGGCATGTCGCCTCATCCATGCCTGCTTGCTACACTGTGGTTGAGCACTCCGCCTCAACCATACCTACTCTTGCCATATGGGGAACCTCAACTATTCCTATTCTTGATACATGGTGGTTATGCACGCCGACGGATGGTAGATTGTACGCCAAGTAAGAATATTTATAGCAATCACATATGCCGTCTCAACCTTTTTAATTTGGTCACACCGAGGTTGGGCATACCGTCTCAGCCTAACCTGCCAACACGGTGGTTGAGAGCACGCCGTCTCACACAACCCTCCCTGCTCTTGCCACACGCTGCTTAATAGGAACCCTCAGTTCATAATCTTTCTTCCACATTCACTAGTGCTAATGTCTTATGGCGATTTGAAAACCCGTAATAATGCTGAGTTATTTCTGTCTTTGAAGCACTTCTTGCAAATGACTGAACTTTTCAGAGGCATCTTATGAATATGGAATAAGGTGTTTTAATGATCTTTTTATGTCCGTCTCAGCATTGAGCGAATCTCACTGAGGGAGTCAGGGTTTACGCCCACCTTGCAGGACTGATCCTCCTATTGTGCTTACCACAGAAAGAAATGAGGTCTTCTCGATTTCAACACCGGGAATGACATTAACCCCGAGGTAGGCTGGCTACCGCCGCCTTGACCTCTGGTCAGCTCCTCCTCCGTCCGCGCAACGCCTTCGTGCTCATCACGTCATGTACGGAGTATGTTCCCTGTCTGGACATGGGTGTGAGTCTGTTCCCTGTCTGGACGTGGGTGCGAGTCTGTTCCCTGTCTGGACGTGGGTGCGAGTCTGTTCCCTGTCTGGACGTGGGTGTGAGTCTGTTCCCTGTCTGGACGTGGGTGTGAGTCTGTTCCCTGTCTGGACGTGGGTGCTGTTCCCTGTCTGGACGTGGGTGCTGTTCCCGGTCTGGACGTGGGTGTGAGTCTGTTCCCTGTCTGGACGTGGGTGCGAGTCTGTTCCCTGTCTGGACGTTGGTGTGAGTCTGTTCCCTGTCTGGACGTGGGTGTGAGTCTGTTCCCTGTCTGGACGTGGGTGCTGTTCCCGGTCTGGACGTGGGTGTGAGTCTGTTCCCTGTCTGGACGTGGGTGCGAGTCTGTTCCCTGTCTGGACGTGGGTGTGAGTCTGTTCCCTGTCTGGACGTGGGTGCTGTTCGCTGTCTGGATATGGGTGCGAGTCTGTTCCCTGTCTGGACGTGGGTGTGGGTCTGTTCCCTGTCTGGACGTGGGTGCGAGTCTGTTCCCTGTCTGGACGTGGGTGTGAGTCTGTTCCCTGTCTGGACGTGGGTGCTGTTCGCTGTCTGGATATGGGTGCGAGTCTGTTCCCTGTCTGGACGTGGGTGCGAGTCTGTTCCCTGTCTGGACGTGGGTGCGAGTCTGTTCCCTGTCTGGACGTTGGTGTGAGTCTGTTTCCTGTCTGGACGTAGGTGTGAGTCTGTTCGCTGTCTGGATATGGGTGCGAGTCTTTTCCCTGTCTGGACGTGGGTGTGGGTCTGTTGCCTGTCTGGACGTGGGTGTGGGTCTGTTGCCTGTCTGGACGTGGGTGTGGGTCTGTTGCCTGTCTGGACGTGGGTGTGGGTCTGTTGCCTGTCTGGACGTGGGTGTGGGTCTGTTGCCTGTCTGGACGTGGGTGTGAGTCTGTTTGCTGTCTGGACAAGAGTATGAGTCTGTTTCCTCTCTGGAAATTGGTGCTGGTTTGATGTCGGAAAAATATACGGAATCTATTTCCTATCTAGATAGAATGGGAGTCACCTGTGTGAACAAATCACATATTTTGTTCACATATATTCCACACCTAGCACATATTAAAATATCTTAAAATGTGCCACGTTACACGCTATATTTTACGCCATTACCCCAGTTAATATGGTTATTACTGCAATGGGGTAAAATAATCGGGGGGATTATGCAGTAAGGATAGTAATTTTTTTTAAGAAACGTAACGCCAATAATAGGCGCTCTATTGTATATTGTTAACATATGGTTATGTTTTTACATAAGCACACACGTTATTGTAACTGAACTTCAACTTTGCAAACATTTATAGTATATGCAAACACAGATCTATCACACAGTTTTATTTTTCGAAAGTGGTGTATGATGTTGTGCGATACCCACTGGCAAACAACCGACACAGGATGACTAAGGTTCACCCTAGAGAAACAAACAATTGAATCATCCGCTCCAAAAACGACGCACCAACATTTCACACAAAGGCAGCTCAATCAATTCAACATGAGTGGGATCATCACAGCCAGCCTGGAACATTTCAGAAGCTGTTCTCTGAAATAACGCACTTCTATAACTATCGGAATGGAACAGAGATCAATATGGTCCAAAGATGCTTGTTAACCAGATACTTTGCCAAGATGGTCACCTAGCAGGCCAGATAGACGTTCAAAGATTATTACTGTTATCTATCATAATTAACAGTTCGAAGATGGCTACTGGCATCTCTTTCGAAAAAAACAAAAAAAAAAATCTTAAAATTTCGAGCAAAGAATGTTAATACTTTTCCTTAGAATTCAAAAAGGACCAAGCTACGGTTTATATCAGTCATTTAGCCCACGATAGCAGCGATTGGGCTCATCCTCATGAGTTATCATTTAGCATCCTTTGTGTACCATGATCCTTTTTTTTTTAAACCTAAATAAAAAATAATAATTTCTGGATTTCTCGAAACGAAATCTCTCTGAAAAAATAAACGGCACAATTTACACCGATTACTAACCCAGAATAACGATTCATTAATAAACATCCGGAAAGCACCCTACATTATCATTTAGCCAGAACAAATCTCAACAAACTCTTCCATAAAGCATTACTTAACAGAATAGACAAGATTAGTATAACAGAAAGGACCTAGAACACCATATGGAGACAAACCATCAAAACAACTGCTAACCTCGGTTGATGAAGGATTGTCTTTGACGGAAGAAATTAAATGAACGAAACTTTACCCTTGTGTTTATACTTCACGGATGTGGTGGTCTGTCTTTACCGGTAGCCATGTTCGGTGTTTTATTTGATTGGCCCAATTCTAACATCATCAGTGAGTTCAAGTATCTAAATCTGGGCTTTAGAATCTTGTAAGATGTACGTAGAAGTATTTGTTTCTAAGGTGTGGGTAGCTATCCACCATCCTGTCTGACCTGGAATAGTCCACGGATGTGTTCACCAAACTTGGTCTAACAGGAGTTGGTCCAGGGCACTCAGCCAGCAGCTCAGCGCGGGTCCCCGCTCCCTGCTCAACGGACACAACGGACTGTCGTCCGGGGCAACAGACCTGGACGCTGACAGCTTACGTCGCCGCAAGGTCCACCGCTGTGACTTCGAGGGCTGCGACAAAGTCTACACTAAGAGCTCGCACCTCAAGGCGCACAAGAGGACACATACAGGTAAGGAAGGAATCCTACAGTATAACCTTACAACCTGTTGTTGTTGTCGTGTCCAATGAAGAACCTCAGATATCTCCATGCACCTCTATCACAGCAGTTACAATGTCCTCTATCTTGGGTGTGTAAAGCTTCTTTCAAACTGTGTATGATCTGAATCACATAAATGTATTCATTTTTGAAATATATTTTGACAATTAATTAATTAACTTTATTAACATCATGAAACGCGATATCCCAAACTCAGGGATATTTGCGCCAATACATTTCACTGCATTACAGCAATTCGGCTATATACAATCCTGTTCAATTCATTATTTTACATAAATTAACTAAAGAAAATTGTCCAAAGAGAAAAACAAACAACAAAGCAAAACACACAGAGCAAGCATCGCAGTTCTTTTTTTTTTTCTAAGATTCCTTCTCTTTTTTCCAATTCAAGAGAAAGTTGTATATGTATTTACAAAATTGATCAAAATTTTTATACTTTTCTTTTTTGTCTACAAATTCATCAAGCTGTCCAATACGACCAAATCTATTTTCCCTAAAATCCCGGAAAATTGGGCACTCCAGAAGTAGATGTCTCGCGTCTTGAATTTCACCTCCGCAGAAGCATCCTGGTTCCTTCACGGCGCCGATAGTTGCCAAAAATTTCCCAAAATTGCCATGATCTGTAATGAATTGGATATTATAAAAATTTGGACGGAAAAATCTTGGAATTCCTAATACGAAAAAGCTTCTGAAAATTTCATTAGTGTTCTCAAAAATTTCATTCATTTTTGCGTGTAAGAATGATTTGACTATACTTGGAGCATGGGGTTCGTAAGTAATTAGATCTTCAATGGACATTTGAGCTAGATCAAATTTGATTATTCTGGATTCTATATAATCTGTTAGGAGTGGAATTTTTGCCAAGCTATGCACACAGTTTGATGAAGTAGTTTTGTATGCTCTAACTGCCCATAAAATGATCTGGTACTGCATGGAGTTCAGTTTTTGTTTACAACGATTGTTTAAATATTTGAACCAAATTTCAGAACCGTATGTAAGTACAGGCCTAATGATTGTTTTGAATAAAGTTAACCTCTTTTCAGTGTCTAAACCCCACATATTGCCACTTAGTGAACATAATAAATTTTTCATACGTCCTGCCTTACACAGAATATCATTAACATGCGGTGTAAAGTTAACTTTGTTTTTCCATTTGTGATTAGAAAATTTCATTCCAGAATTTTTACTTGCTTGACCGGCATTATTATATTGTTATTAACCTTAATAGGTATTTTTTGTCTGTTATGTAGGTATAGCATATTAGTCTTCTCTGTACTGATCGTTAATTTATTTCTATTACACCATTGGATCACATAATTTAAGGTGTATTCACTTGCGGTTTTTAGTCCTTCAATAGTCTTATTCCAGCAAATTATTGTAACGTCGTCTGCATAACATATAATATCTGCATTCATTGAATCAAAATTTATCAACAAATCATTTAGCAAAATATTCCATAGAAGTGGAGATAAAGGTCCACCCTGTGGACATCCTTTAGTTAGTTTCTTATAAAAAGTTTCTGATTCGTATGTAAATTTCACCTCCCTTTCATTATTCAAATAAGATTTTATGATCCGTATTAAATCTGAAGGAACATCATCATTATCCATTCTTTTTATAATAGCAGGCCACCATGCATTGTCGAATGCACCCGCAATATCTATAGCTATCAAGGAAGTCAATTCTTTTTGTTTACGTTTCAATATAGTTTCTATAATTTTATCCATTCCAGTAATTGTTGATCTAGATTTCATAAAACCATGCTGCCTTGAGCTCATTAAATTATTCTCTAAATAATAGTTACTTAATTTATTTTTTATTATATTCTCAAATGTTTTAGATAGATTAGATGTCAATGATATAGGTCTATAACTTTTATTTATTTCATAATTCGTTTTGCCTGGTTTTGGAATTATTTTTAAGAATGATTTTTTCCATTCATCCGGATAATATCCCATTTCTATACATTTATTGAATAATTTATGCAGAATTGGGATTATTTTTATTTTAGCCTGTCTAATCATATTGTTACTAATGTAATCAGGGCCCGGTGCTTTTTTAATATTTGTTTTTAAAATTGTTTCCTCTATTTCCTTAGATTCGATATAAACACTACTTTTATTTTTATATTTAGGCGTATAATTTCTAATCAAAATATGATCATCTTTATCCAAACCTCCAATATCATCCTGAAATAGATCGTTCATTAAACTTTTTATTTTGTCGGTCTTTAAATGATCTGGTAAATTATCTATTAGTGGTAATCCTAAATTTCTATTTTTCGATCTCAATGACTTGAATATCCTGTAAGCATTACCAAATGAGTTATTTGAATGACTTTCTTCTATAAAAATTCTCCAACTCACTCTTTTTGCCTTTTTACTTTTATTTAAATATTTATTTCTCATTGATTTATAGGTCTTTTCAAGGACCTTTCCATGTCGGTAATACAAATTTCTAATATAGTGGAAATCGTTTTTCATTTTCTCCAGCTTCCCATCCCACCAGTATGTATTTGTTTTATGATTTCCGCTTCTTGTCTTGACATTTAGTGACAGATAAGCTGCCTCTTTAATTATTTGTGTGAGAGTCTTTACAATGTTGTCAATATCTTTGATGTTTGACGCGTGGTTTATCATGGTGATAATATTATCTACGTCTTGTATTGCTATTTTTTCGGTAAATGTTTTCCAATCAGCATCTTTTTCTATAAATTTCCATGTTGAGTTTTGAACTGTCCTTTGCCTGTTAAAATTGTGATAAATGTCAAAGGTTATTGCTACGTGATCTGAAATGTGCGTCAATATAGTCGTCTTCCAGTTTTGTACCAAACCTATTGATTTTTTGTTTGAAATCGTAAGATCTATAAAGCTAGAATTTCGGCAGGTGGGTATCTTAAGATTATGAATAAATAGGTTATGTTCATCTATGATGGAGTGGAATTTGAAACCATTGGAGTTTGTTGTCGGATCAAACCAGACTGGGTGTCTAGAATTAAAGTCACCACATAGTATAATAGGTTGTTGATTGTAGGTCTCCAGAAGCTCTTGGATAAATTTTCTATGAGTGTCATTAAATCTATGTGGATGTATATAAAAGTTTGCGATAATAGTATTTGATTTTGCTGAATTTAAAGAAGTGGTTGTACAAAAGGAGTTTGTGAATTTATTGATTTTATTAAATTTATTAGATGATTTCTTCCAAAAAAAAAAAAGCTTGTCAGGCGATTATTGTATGACTCAGAACAACACCTTGATAATAATGACCATTTATAGCGCATAGAAATATTGGAAATAATTTTAAAATCCTAAATTAACTTTTATCCATATCGCGCACGCATAGTTTGCTTCACATTTAAACCAAATAACTATTCTCGGTATTAAGGTTGAAGGCCTTTTTACACAATTTTACCATCTTCAGATGGTGATCGTCTATACAATCATGGGAGATAAGGTGTTTACTTATATCATTGAGGTACAACGTAGTGTTTGCCTACATAGTTAAAGGAGAGTGTGTGGCATTTATCTATACAGTTAAGTGTGCGCGATGTGGTATTTACTCTTAGATCTGAAGATGGCATGTACCTAGAAACCGTATTTAACTCTTCAATCTCGTGATATGGTTGGTGGTCACTTGTACAATTGTGTCATATGGTGTTGGAACATCGGACTAATAATCCCCATATTCTGTTCGGCCGCCATAGTCAGAAGTCCAATAACTACTGCGATAGATAGGTACTGGACCGCTGGGTGAAGCAACGCCCCGAGTGGATGACTAGTTGGCCAATAGAAGGCGCACTTCCTTCTCCCCTTCTAATTATCCCTATTGGCTGCAGAACAAGGAAGATGGGCGGCGTCTGCTAATCACGGTTCGCCGTTTTCCTCAGGGAGTTCTGAACGGAGCCGTGAGATAATCTAAGAACGAGGCTTTCACACAACACGTATTCTAACAGAGCCCCAGTTAGCACGACTATCCCATTACAATAGACGCGCAATAAACAACTCACACCAACCTTAGAGAAAATCAAAACAATACATATAACACCAGCTTTGGAGAATTAGGGAAGCCATCCTGTAAATCTTGTTCTGACTTTCATCAATGATTTCAAAGCGACTTTAATTTCACAAAATTCTAGAAGAAAACTCAAAGTGAACGTGAGTTAACTTGATTTCCCGGATTTTGAAAAAGGGAATCCTGGAGACAGAGCCTTTAATATTAAAAATAAAAATCATAAAAGCGCTGTCTTTATTTAGAAGATGTGAGGATTCGAAACATTATTATTTATTCCATCAAAATGATAAATACCGGTTTGATTGACCAAGTAAGTGTCAGTACCAATTTCTTGAAAATGGAACTTTGCTGAGTTCATCCATTTTAATAATAGATTTCTATTAATAGATCACGATATTCTTTGACAAATTCCATCTTTAAAATATCATATTGTTTGATTTATATCATTTACATGGCATGGTATAAACCATAGTAATCATGGTATGCTAAAGTTTGCGACTGCTTTTACTGGGAGGATGCTTCATAACTACGGCAGAAAGTATTTTGACTTTTGCGCTTAAAAGGTGTTTGAGGATGGGGTAAAAATCGGATGCCTTTGAAACAAACCTTTCGAAAATAAAAAGTGTTTAATGTGCGGAATTTGATTCTGTGTCTTGATTATCGAGAATCAACGGTCTATGTCACCACCTACCTCATTCTCAAAAAGGTGCCTTCACCTATCTCTAAGACCGCCAGAACACGGACGGCGCCAGGAACGGGCGACACGTCTAATTGTATATTGTTCTCTCCTGATCATCCCAAGTCAAACACAAGTCACGTGTCACTCTCACCAATAATTGACTTTAGATTGCAGAGGCTTCCTGGAATCCTCCCCTAGACAGCGCGCTTCTCTTTTTATTTCCCCTCCCTCCCTCCTCCCTCAGTTTTTGCCCCCCTCGATAACAAAGTTGGATCTTAATTAAAGTTCCAATTTTCGTGCATTTGTCTCTTTTGCCGACTGCCCGCCTGTGATTGGCCCAGACAATTGACTCGCATTTGGGGAATCGTCGTTATTTCATGAAGAGTTCTTTGACATTCTGGCCGATGGGGAGCCGATGTAATGTGCGTTTGTATTCAACTTGAAATTAACAAACAGGGAAATCCACCAGGAGAGCACACGATTACTGATACTATATCATCTAATGGTAGTATTTTCATGTGCATACGGGGTGTATCAATTATATTTATTACTTTGTGGTAATTATAAGAATGAGAATAAATCACAAGATTTGTGAAAACAGATACAGAAAGTAAGTCCACTTGTAAAAGAAAAAATTCCGTGCTAAATAGTTTTACTTTTATATATGTTGATGACCTTCCAATATCTTAGGTTTGATGTAGGCATAGCTGAACTTTTGGGAATTGTTTGCGCGGAAGAGGATTACTCGATGCAAATACACTCATGGACAAAACTAGTACTTTTTAGCAAGTATATCAGGATTCAAACAATAACTCTGAAATATATTTGATACACACTGACATTTATTGAAGACACAGCGAGTATGAGATCCTCATTCCTTCAACTTACAGCTATGCCCTTGGAAGGATTTAAAAGATCCGAAAGCTTGCACTTTGTACGATTAAAGAAACGCATTTCTACCGTTTATATTCTTATTTTATAATTAATAGCAATTTTCTCTTCTAATGGATTCTCAATTATATAGATAACCTCCCCCAATCCTTTGATTGTTACCTTATTGATATACTTTTATAAATATAGGATTTATATATTTTTTTATTTTTTCTTCGAATACAGTTTATCATCTAAAAAAGATTTTTCACCTCCTGTTTAGTAAATCTAAAATTTCTCTATTTTATCGATATATTAGTAAATATCAAAAGGATATGTAATATTTAAGAAAAGGCAAATATATTTTGATGAAAATTTACGTTAAGCAAAAAAAAAAAAAGAGCTATTCGTGAATGGTCCATGGGGAAGATAAAGTGCTACCCCCGTTCTTATTGATGTTCCCAAAGACTGTGATTAATCTCTGGGCATTTGCATGGAAGACAAGATCTTCCTTCTTCATTCAACTTGATAAGACGGTACTTACTGTACAGGAAATATATATACCCATAGACAAAAGGAATTTGTACCTTTTAGCATGTATATCGGTATTCAGACAATAACTCTGAAAGATATTTTATGCACAGTTACCTTTATTAAAGACACACGAGATAACTAAGTGTAAACAAATTTACCTCTGTCTTCTTTTTCTTATTATTTTTTTTTTTTAACAGACGATGGACTAAATCAAGAACTTTTCACTTCCTTAAGTTTTGTTCATGAGTGTAGACAGCACGTTCATTTCAAATTCCAATATTTAGGTTAGTAGGCGGTAGTTAACAACAGCAAATTAACAGCTGCTATCTCCCAACCAATGACCCTCTTATGTATTAGATTCAGTGAAGTTTTTTTAGGTAAAACACTTTTTTCAGGCTTTTCTAAGACTTTTTTTAGCTATAACGGTTATAGTTCCACCTTCGTTTTTTTTTTTTTTCTCTCTCTCTTTCTTCCCCTTGAATCTTGATTTATTTAATCATATCAGATAAAAAAAATCTAGATTCAGAATAAAACTAAGTAAAATAAAAACAAAATTATCCTACTTTATTTTATCTTGTCTTGATTGTTGACCTGAAGAAAGTGGAGTTTCCCTGAAGGCTCGCCAAGTTTTAATAAAGAGAATTATTGGGAGCTATCAGCTGTTTATTCACCGTGGTTAATATCATTTGTGTTTGCTAGATAGAATAATGGATTGTTTTGCCCCTGTTTATCCTTAACAACCTTTAATTCTATCGCTAACACTTAGGAGGATCTTCTATATAAAACATTTAAGTCTTTGTCGAATTTGGATAGTTTTTTTTTTATTTAATCCTAATTTTCTATTTAAACATGTTTCTCTATGCTCAAATATATAGTTTAATGTGATATATTAGAATTGTATATAGTTTTTGTCCACTTTTTCTTATTACATTTTCTATAATTCAATTATGGAATGAAAAACGTCAACAAGTTCGTTCAAACCAGTTCTCTATAGAAGTAATGTTCTCATAATTTCTCGCAAGCTTGAATATTAAATCTCGATATCAAATGTTATTGTAGGGAATCTGCAGACCTCCTTTGTGTAAATGATTTTCCGATTGTTATTCTAAGGTAATAGTAGATGTTGACTTTTTCAAACCGGCAGCTTGGGAAATATAACGATCTAAGCCATTGCTTGAAGATATGCTTGTCTTGACCTCATCTCACTTTCCGCGTTTTCAAGCTTTTTGACTTTATATGATTTTGAATGATTACTTGCTCGGGGAGCTATACCGCGTTAGTTTGCGTCTCTAAATAGCAAGATGATAGTTAGGTGTGGATTATGTTATCATTGACACTAATATTTAAAATAGCTATTACCAGGACTCCTCTGGAGCATACATAAGTCGCCAACTATCCGAGCTAGAATAACCAAACCTGGAGCAAGCCTTATACTCTATACTGGCTTCATGTTTGGCCCATCATAAGATGTCTTTACTATTCTGTTGATTGACACATGGCTCTGTATCTCGATCCTATGTATGGGAGCATGTGCAGGGTCTATAGGACTGCGGTCCACTGACCTGTATATATGTACACCAACACGTGTGTATGTGTGCAGGGGAGAAGCCCTACTCCTGCACGTGGGAAGGGTGCACGTGGAAGTTCGCCAGGTCGGACGAGCTCACGCGCCACTACCGCAAACACACCGGACAGAAGCCTTTCAAATGCCAGCTGTGCCAGAGGTCGTTCTCCCGGTCAGACCACCTCTCCCTGCACATGAAGCGGCACTGACTGCCGGTACCTATCTACCTTACTTTATGTATTTTCCTAAAACATGCCCTTGCCATCATGATGTTCCCTACGTCTGGTCTAACATAAATAGAAGCGCTTACAGTAATGCCTCCCAAGAACAACAACCTATGTAAAAAGTTTAGGTGAACTGAATTCGTTCAAAACCTCCAGGAAAAATCAAACCTATAACTGTTTTAGGTGGTCTCTCAATTCTACGGTATCACTTTTACCGAATTGAAAGACGCTTCATTTGGTCTCACTTAGGAAATCTCTAGAGAGATCTCTGAGAAATGTCATTTGTACTATAGATGGACCATCGAGACAACATGTGAATGTCGTGCTATTCAATAGATGATGTATATGAAAAATCACTAATTCATTCGCTACATGCATATGTTTTTGTGTGCATGGTTATATTCCATTTTAAAACAGTTACGGGATACTTTCAAAGATAACCTATCTCTCTGTCATTGACAACTATTTTTATAACTTTACGTCTTGCATTTTTACGTGCTAAACATAACGTGACTTATTCTGCTTAGGATTTTTAAAGCTCTATTAGATGGTTAAATTAAGAAAAATACATCTCCTGATCGTACAACTGTCTGGAATCAATAAAATTTCACTTTTTGGTGGATTTTCCCTTTTAGTTTTGCGTTCTCATCCATATTTATCTTTAAATATACGCTCCTTGATTGTCAGAAAGCTTCTAGACCTAGCATTTGTTGGTCGTTGAGGTATACAACCTACACCAAGCCGTCGAAGGCCAACAGCCTGAAACATGTACGTGGTTGTCCTTTCTTGATTTATCAAGAAAGTCTAATTGACCAAAATAATATATTCTGGGTTAAAAAATAACCATTAGTGCATATTGATTCCGACAGATGGCGTAATCTATCAGCAACTTTCAGTTGCATGATCCGATATGCCTTTTTCTTAATTTAACCACTTGATTAAAGTATAATTTCACTCATGTATTATTTTCTCATACACCTTTGTAAAGTCAGAAATGACATGATATAATCAGGAAGAAGACTTCTCTAAGAAAGAACAGAAAAAAATGTTTAGAAGTTTTATATATACAATGTACTTTTTAAATTTAAAAACTAATTAAAATCAGTGCAAAAATATAAAATATGTCCGTTTTGCGTTTTTTTTTTAACACAAACGCACAAAATATATTAAATCCAATTTAAATATTTAATTTATTTAATTACTTTGTATTTAAATTTTTTTAAACTTTATATTTTGATTAAACGTACTATTTAATATTTTATTCAAATGTATTTTATTATATATATTGTAACCTCTCTCCAAAATTAAATCCTTCTTTTGTATATTGCTTTTTATTTTTATTCAGTGAGCGTCTTGTGCAAAATATGATGATAATGACCCAAACATTCATTCTAGATTAAAATCCCAGAGATTATATACTACAATCAAAATAAGAGAGATAAAAGAATAATTATATATGTATAATTGTTTTGAAAATAGAGAGCAATCCATAAATAGATCTTTAATTAAAAAGGCATATATTGGATCAAAATAAATTTCATTTACCAATATATCAGTTGGGCTGAACGCCAACCTTTTTCAATTATTTGAAAATATAATGAGGAGTAAAATATTGATGATGATCAAACCTCTATGATTATTTATTGTACTACACATATATTGAAAACATATAGTCTCTTTCTCTTCTTACTCTCTTATTATTTTTAATATAAATATTGAGGTTGCTCTGAACCCTTTTTTCTCCAATACTATCAGTAAATATTTCTTACTGATTTGTTAATTTTATAACTTCATTCTATTTGGGTTACACGCTTAATTATAGTTGTAATTCATAATTTTCTTTCCTAAAATCGGTTATGTTACGTTTCGAGACGTTTTATTAACATTATTGTACAGTAATTAACTGTATTCACGCCATTTCTTATGGTTAGTATTCATTCCTGAGAAAAGAATGTTTGTTTGTCTTTTTAATATAATAATTTTGTGTACTTTTTGGACGTTGTGTTGACACATTGTTGTTTGCGTCAGGTTAAGCATCCCCCATCTGCCTTCACCTCGCCAAGCCACGGGCCGCGCGAGGAAGAATTAAGATATATTTTAATATAAAAAAAAAATCCCCTCCCCTCTTTCTACCAGAGCCTTATAGCTCAAGTGTCTGCTGTTACCTTTTGTAACGTAATTGCTCTTTAAAAGAACAAATTTTAATATAAAGGATGGAAGCGAGAGCTTTTTAATCCCTATGGGCTTCCCTATTAAATAAATTATATAAAAGATTCTATATATATAAATATATATATATTACAGATATATTATAAGAAAGTTGTTTTTGTATTATAGAAAGAGAAAGTATATGGTGCCCTTATCAAATCAATCAACCAATGTGTGACCTAAGCAAAGGCGCCTAGTCGTATTGAGTTGTTGCTAGTACGTCAAGTGAAGATAGAGAGAATGACGCAGACGATTCTTACATCCAGGGATCGTCTGTTGTCTTCTCTAGGCCAGTGTTTACCTGGCGTACTGGCTCAATCATCCTATTTTATACACACTTCTTTTTCACTTTCTCTTTTCAATTCTATAAAAAAATACCGATTTTTAAAATTTTTGAAGCAATATATATTTTTGCCAAAAAATGTTACCTTTTATTTTATTTTTAAAAATGCTTCTTTGTATATTTTGTATATTTATATAAAAAGACAGAAATTATAGATTTAATATATATTAATATTTTTTTTTTACAAAATCATATCATTAAATAACCATTTTCATTTCATATTGTTTATTTACACATTTTGAAATAATTATATAAATATCTGAATCTGTGTTACAAAATTTTCGGGTTTTCAAGTTTTAGAAATGTCTCAAGATGTTTTTATATTTATACCTTTTTAAATATATTTTTGCTCATCATTTTTAAATAAATATAAAGGTACAACGTTTTTAGTGTCAGCTCTCTATATTTTCAAAACTAAATATTAAATGTATTTCTTTTTTAGTTGGCTAAAACATTTTAAATATATACATTTACAAAAATATTCTCCCTCATTTAACAAAGTAAAAAATATATTTCATATAATTTTTTTAAAATTTCCAATTTAATTGGGAAAAATGTGATAGCTATATCAAGTTTTTTTCTTAGAAAATATTATATTTCTATATATTATTATAATTTAATTAAAAATATTCTTTAAATTACATTCTCTATAAAAAAATCTTTGCGAATATAGTTTTATATAAATACAATTCAATCAAAAATAATTATATTTAGCAATTAATACCTTTAAAATTTTAATTAAGAAAAATATTTTAATTTACTATATAAACCCTTATAAAATCTTATATAGTTTAAAGTAAAAAAATTAAGCCGGAGACCTTTAGTAAAATTGCACTTTATATACCCTATTTAATCCAGAAATTCAAACACTTAAATATACGTCTATTTTTATAAATAATATTTTAAATTAGAATTTTAAAGCCTATATGCCCAAATATATCCCAATTTAGTTATTTCTCTATATCTTTGGCACATAATTAAAAACTGTATAAAGAATTAGATGGGAACACACAGAATTAACTATGTTAAATAATTAAATGCATCCTTATAAAAGAACAAATGAGATTTAGAGAACAATATGAAATCAAATTTTCTACATGTGAAAGTCCAAAAGTTCTCTATTCTTTATAAATTTCTTCAATTAATCTGCCTTGTGAATCATAGTGATATGCCATTTTCTGAACATAAGAATATGCAATCTAAATATTTAAATTTTCTCTGATATATAGGCTATAAAATATAAATAAAAAATTTAATGTGGCTATAATTTTATTAGGATGTGGATTAAAATTCTTCATAGTATTATTATTGACAATTTTTTTATTGTTCAAAATGATGCTCTTCATTTTGCCTTTTAGATATTTTTAAAATAGGGAAATATATTTGAAATTTAAATATATTTTTAAAATTTAATTTATTAAATAAAATTGCTCATTTAAATGTAACTCTGACCGTTTATATATATTATAGAGACCAAATCGAACAAATTTACATTTAAGTAGTGTGTTGGTAGAATTATAACTTTTATATATACTTTTATCAATAATATTAATAATTTATATTTAAACAAATTCTAATTAGATATTTTTTGGACGAAGAAAGAAATATATCTACACTGATATACTTTGAAATAAATATTTAAATATATATGTAAAACTATTTGAAATGTAACATTTAATGTTATGTATATATTGTGAAAAATAACTTTGATATATTTTTTCCATTAACTTTTAAAACCCCTTACACATAAATTAGGTTTTTTAAAATTAAAAACACTGATCTAATTGTAAAATTATATATATATAGTCTCGACAATTTTCAAACAGTTTTAAAATAAGTTGAAAGAAAACTAATTTTAATGAACCTTAAATCCATTAATTAAATAATAAAATAAAGCATTCTAATCTTATTATTTTATTCATTCTTTTCCTATTAAATTTTACAATAAAAAGAGAAGAAGCTCTATTTTTGTATTTGCAGTAAATATTCATAAATATTTTTAACGTAAGTCATTTTATATTGTAAATATTTTGAATATAGAATTGATTTTGGTTATAATTTATGTTAAATTTAATCAAATTCTATCGAAATCAAGCTTTATATATATTCTTGATCTTTATGTTTGTTGACAACTGTTAATTCCACAGAATCACCACACTGCCAGTGAAAGTATATTCCTCGCATTTCTGGGCATTATTTTATCTGCTTTTTAGTTCCTGTCATACCATTTGGAATGTATATTTAATCATTTCATGCTAATTGCTTTGGATAATTTCTAAATATCGAACTTTTCTTTAAACTTTTCCCATTCCCTTTTGTCATATTTCTCTCTTTATTTTCTTGTAAAACATCCTAGTGTTTTTTTTTTTTTTTATGGAAAATTTGGTAAAATATTTATTTTTTGATCTATTTATTTGTGTATTATATCCCAAAATATGTATTTTTTCAAATGCCATTTTTGCTATTGTGAATTAAATATGCATTCCAATCTTTTTGAAAATATTTCGTTTGGACCTAGGATAAAAGTTTTGGCTTGAATTTTATGTCAATATTGTTTGTGAAAAAAAATATTGTTTTTGACTAAGGTTACTAGAAATAATTATGATTGCATATTATTCTCTTAAGTTACGTACCAAATTGGATCAAATTTAGAATAATTTTGGAAATGGTTAACTAAAATTATTAGCTAATATATTTTCTAATCTATTTTGCCATAAACCTAGTAACCTGCAAATCTGAATGCCTTACTTCTGTAGGGCCCAACATTCCCCAGCACGTAGGGTATGCCGCTGTTATATATTTTGTATGGACGACCTGTATAAAATTATGACAATAAATGTCATTTTACACTCTCTTTTTTCCTTAAAATGTTTCTTGGTGTATCAATAATACACTTATCCACACACACACAAAAGAAAAACCGTTTAAAATAGAATTTATAATCATGAAATATATTGTTAAATTATGTGATGAAACTCCATCAAAACTGATTCTCAATAGACAACAACAAGGAATTAAAACTATGGAGTTTTAAAATGACAAACATAAAAAAAGATAGTTTTTTAATTGTACGTATTAATTTTTCTATATATATATATATATATATATATATATATATATAATGATCGTAATTTTATTTTAAAAAACAACAGATTATCCGGTTAGTAATCAGATCATATATAGTACTTTAAAATATTTATCTTTACTTTAAATATCCTTGAAATATTTTTATTTTGAAGGTCTATTCAGATTTGATTTTGTCTATATGTCGATGGAAAATATTACTTCTTGTTTTGTTTTTTTTAATAAATACTTTTAAAAAGGCCAAACTCGTTGAGAAATTTTTATAATTTAGAGCTAATTTAGGTATAAATTTCATTGGCGTAAAGAAGCGTATGTCCAAAGTTCTCTTAAAACACCCCCATTTATTGTAATCAATATGAAGAGGATGTTAGAAATTAAGTTAAATACAATAGAAGAGCCGTTTGGGATTAAACTGAAGAAACCACTAGGAGGGTTGACCACTGATGAGCCCCATGCCCTTCCTCTTTCAATTTGTATTCATTGCAGAGTATAAGATCCTTATAAATAGATGTTAATTATATATATTTAACTGATACTGCGTGGTACTTCCAGTTCTTCGGACCAACAGCAGATGCACCCCTCTTTCATTCTCCATGATGTATACAGCATATATATTTAAAAAGAAAGGTAGTGTTCATAAAAAAAAAGTATTCATCATACATATCTCAAGTATAGAAGGATAACAGGGGAACTTAGAGACAAAGTAAGCAGGAACATAATTGGTTATCTCCAAAAACTCTCAAAAACCTCAAAAATTAATCTTTAATCGATCTTCACACGTTAGCATTGAAGGCAATAAAGCTGCTGATGCGCTAGCAAAAAAGGCACAAGAGAACGCTTGCCACGGAAAAAAAATAATTTTAAATAAATAGAGACAATAGCCAAAGCAAAAATACACAAGAATTGGAGGATCCCACTTAAGCACAGCTGGTACAGTGGAGTAGACCCAGGAGGAGCTCTGAACCTCAGAAATAGACAGCATCAAACAATAATAACAAGATTTAGAACAGGCCATTTCAAGCCATTGAAGATAGAAAATAATAACAAAATCTACTTCACTTGCCCAAAATGTAGCTTGGCACCTGCAGCTCCAGAACACATTTTGGCTTGCATTAGATCACTAAGCAGGACCTTTGGTAGAGGCCGCTGCTTATCATAAAACAGTTCGAGGAGCATGAACTCATGGAATTTGTGTAATCTTTACACAAGGAGATAAGAAACAACAACAACAACATAGAATGATAGGAACCATTGACTTATAGTGTTCCATTATTGATCGTCCGTAAATAAATAGATACATTGATAAAGATGTTTGTATCTGTGAATTAGAATTCTAAAATGACATCTCAGATAGTGCAGTTTCCTTAGCAACCACTGAAGTGTATTTAATTATGATAGCTACGAATGGTCAACAATGGAAATTCCATACCAATATTTGTTTTTAAAAGTGTATTTAACTGAAGTAATAGGAACTCCATCTATTATTGCTCCCTGTGGTGAATCTGTATAAGACCGGTGGTCTTAATAAAGCTTCGTGTGTGTGTATTTAACTGAAGTATTATAACCATTTCATAGGTTCGGGTGTTCAACACTGGGAATTACCTATTCATGGTTGCTAAATGAACTGTATTTATCTTGTATGTCATTTTTTCGCTTTCATTAGTTGTGAGTGGTCAACATTATTATCAGAGATGTTATTTTTACCTCAAAGCTACGATTGGTTAACAAAGTAAATTACATTAAGACAATCTCCCTATTTGCTATAGACATAAGTCGGTGAGAAGAGCTTCTTCTCTCCAACTTATGTTCCTTCTAAAGTAAATTACATATCAACGGTTTCTAAAAATACAGAGCTTATATTTTCTGCTATAGTCACTTTCATAGGTACGGGTGCTAAACATTGGGAATTACATATCAAGGGTTAAAAATAAAAAAAGAGGCATATCCTTACCAGGAGCACATGTGCTTTTCAGAAGGCAGAGCGCCATCTGGTGGAGCAGAAATCAACTAAACATTGATTTAGCCTGTTCCCTAAATCAATGTTTAGTTGATTTCTGTTCCACCAGATGGCGCTCTGCCTTCTGAAAAGCACATGTGCTCCTGGTCAGGATATGCCTTTTTTTATTTTTAATGTCAAGACCTGATCTTTTTATTTTCTTTTTTTTTTATATCGTTTTTTCACATATCAAGGGTTGTGACGGAAAACTGTATTTATCTGTTATTTTATAGAAATTCAGTCGCTACGAGTGTTCAACAAAGTAAATAACAAATCAATGTTTTCCAAGAATTCTGTACTCACCTGGGTTCCTATAGTGACTATCATAGCCTTGGGTTGTCAACAATTTTTAACGCCTTGACAAATGCTTTAATTTTATTTACTTCTCCTGACGAAGACAAAATATTTTTGTCGAAATGTTGAGAAAAATAAAAACTCTAACTGGCCGAAGTGTCTATTTTTCATAGAAATATGAATGCCGGCCAGGCAACCTTTATCTTCAAGAGAAACTGTACCTCTCTATCTGAGATGTTATTTTCACTATCGTAGCTCTACAAATGGCAAATATTGTAATTACATATTGGTTACTATGGAAACTGTACTTTTCTGAGATGTTTATGTCCTTCTCATTTCTACGAGTGACCATTGGGCAATACTCACTGTGATTTAGGAAATTGTATTTATCTGAGATATTATGGTCACTTTCTTAGCTATACACTGGTGTACAATAATGGAAATTATATTTCAATAGTTGAAAAGGAAATTATTCTCATCTGAGATGTAATTTACCTTTCATAACTACGAGTGGCCATCAAGGGAAATTACATAAAATGGATGCCATTTAAACTGTTCTTATTTCAGATGTTATAATAACATTCATAGCTATAGTTACACAGTGGGAGAAATAAATAATTACCTAAATAAACTATATTGTTGCCAATGTGATATGTGAAAGTGACAATAACATTATATAGATAAGTGAAGTTTCCTTAGCAACCCTCGACATGAAATTTTCATTGTCGAACACTAGCTCTAAGCAAGTGATTATTCCTATCAGATAAGTAATTTATTCTCAACCATTGAAACATAATTAGCATTTTTGACCACTAGCTATGAAAAGCTGTTAATCTGAGATATATTTTTTCTTTTCATACCAACGAGTGGCCATAAAATCTGAATTATATTTCAATGTTTGAAAATAAAATACTTATCTAAGAGGAATTATCACTTGCTTAGAGCTACCAGTGTTCGACAATGGAAATTTCATATCGAGGGTTGCTAAGGAGACTTCACTTATCTATGATATTCCCCTGAAGTGAGTGAAAGTAAATCACTGAAACGTCGGGAGTTGAAATAAACAATTGGTTGATGTGTTTTCTCTGAATATAATAATATGTTTACTTCCATAGCAACACGCGTTGGCAACAATTGAAATTATATATATCAGTTGTTGCTATGGAAACTGTTTATTTGAATGTTCTAGACATGTTCAAATTATCGTCTGGTTAAAAATGGGAATTACATATCAATGGTTGCTATGGAAACTTTAATTAAGTGAGATGTTATAGTAACTTTCACATAGAGCTTCGAGTGGTCAACAATAATAATTACATAACAATAGTTACTATGGTAACCTTTCTTAAGTGAGATGTTATAGTAACTTCCATAGCTTCGAGTGTTAAACAATAATAATTACATATCAATCAATGGTTACTTTGAAAACTGTACCTATATATCTGTGATATTTTAATCTCTTTCATAGCTACAGCAGGTCACCAATGGTTATTACATTTCAATAGTTGCCAAAGAAAGTTACTTATAGGAAATGTGATTTTAACTTTCTTAGCTGGTAGTGTTCAACAATGGGAATTACATATAAATAGTTGAGAAGAGCACTAAACATATTTAGTATATTATAGTTAGTTTCATTGGTATAATTATCAAAATGGAAATTATATATCAAAGTCTGCCATGGAGTCTGTACCTATCTGAGATGTTATAGACACTTTCGTTTCAACGCATGATAAGCAACAAGAATTGCATACAATAGTTGCTATGGAAACTGGACTTATCTGAAAGGTTATAGTTATTTTCATCGCTACGAGTAGTCAACAATGGGATAATAAATGTTTGCTAAGATAACTGTACCTTTCTGAAATGTTTTAGTTATTTGAATAGGTTAGAGTGGTCAACAATGGAAATAGTGATCTGGAAACTGTAGTCACATCTGAGATTCTTATTTCACTTTAATATAGCTAAGATAGGTATAATTGGAGAATTACATATTAATGGCTACTCTGGAAACTGCATTAATCTGTATGACAGATGTTTATTTCACTTTCATAGCTTATACTTGTAGAATTGGAAAATTACATATCAATACCTGGTGTAGTTGGCGTTCTGCGCTCCAGGAACCTGGGTTATAAATATCAATAGCTACTCTGGAAACTGTAGTCACACATCTGAGATGCTTATTTCACTTTCATAGCTTCGATTGGTATAATTGTAAAATTACATATCAAGTATGTAGTTGGCGTTCTACGATCCACAGAGGAGAAACCTGGGTTATAACTACCCTGGAAACTTTATTAATCTGTGTGAGATTTTCCCCACCTAAGACTAGCCAACAATGAGGATTAAATATCAATGACTGATATAAGAAACCTTAATTCTGATATGTTATAATCCCTTTCGTTGCTACGAATGACCAAAATAAAATTTACAAATCTAAGTCTACTAAGGAATCGATACTTATTTGATATGTTATAGTCAGTTTTATAGCTACGATGTTTAACAATGTAAATTAAATATCAATGGTTGAGAAGGAAACTGTACTTATCTGAGATGTCATTTTCACTTTCAGAAGCGACAGGCTCAGCTAGTGTGAAGAGAGACGTCTTTGGGATCAAGAATGGTATTCTGTCATTTTTCTGATGAATCCAGATTCAGTTTGAGAGTTCATGACGGCAGGATACGTGTTATACGTAAGCCCCAAGAAAGATCCAATCAGGTCTGTATGGTAGAAAGGCATACAGCAAGAACCCCTGGCTTCATGGGTGACATTAGTTAGTCTTTATTTAAGAGGCACAATGACGTTATCAACTATATATTGCAGACCTGCTGTGCTTCTATTTTTGAAGCAGACTAATAATGTCATTTTGCAACAAAATAACAATTCTGATATGTTATCATCACTTTCGTTGCTATGAGTGACCAAAATAAAATTTACAAATCTAATTCTACTAAGGAATAGATACTTATTTGGTATGTTATAGTCAGTTTCATAGCTACGATGTTTCACAATCGAAATTTAAAATAATTTTATTTTGTTGCAAAATGACATTATTAGTCTGCTCCCAAAATAGAAGCACAGCAGGTTGCGAGATATCTGCAATATATAGTTAAGAGCGTCATTGTGCCTTAAATAAAGACAGCCAATATCTCACGAGTCTTCTTTTAAAATGTTGACATCCTTCCTTCACCCGCATGTTCCCCAGATCTGTCCCCAATTGAGCATGTATAGGAAATGATGATGAAGAGGAAAATGTGGAAATTTCCATATTCGGTAAAAATAAAAAATAAAATGGCTTGGTTTAACCTTCCACAATAAACCATAAAAACTCTACAACAGTATTCCTCACCGAGTAGCTGCTTGTATACGTGCCAAATGAGGACACACCAAATATTGATAAAAACTGTATATAGCTAAAAATTTTACATCCTTTTTTATTTTCAATCAATTATTTTTCATATGACCATTATATAGCTCACCAAAATTCATAAAATTTACATAAGTGTATCTAGGTGATGCAATTTTTTGTGGCCAGTGTTACAGAGGGTGTTTCCTTTCAAATGAAACGATTTCAAACGTCCGTTAGAACTTTATTTTTCGAACGTGAATTTTTTTCATGTGTTCTATGTGCTTCCCCTTCTTCTTGGCTATCTCCCTGCATCGGACTTTCCAAGCTGCGAACACTTCCTTGACTTTGGAGAGCGAAACATTCGACCACTCCTCTTGTGCGGCTTTCCAAAGTCCGGCCTCAGTTTTGGGACGTCGGTTGAAGAGCCGTTGTTTCAACATACCGAACCCGTAAAAATCCAGTGGGCTGGCGTCGGGAGACTTCACTGGAATGTCCGAGTTCCTGATAAAATTTAGGCCTAGGGTGTCCTTCATTTCTTGTAGGAACTGTTGGGTTTTGTTGGAGGTATGGGAAGAGGCTTTGTCGTGATGAAGGAACACTTTGTCCATTTCCCCTGGGTAAAGGTCCTTCAGTTGTTCGATGACAGGTTTCAGAACGCATTCTATATAGAATTCTGAGTTCACCTTCACCTTCGATGGAACCTTTATGAGCGGAAGGACTCCACGGCCAGTCATTACCCCGACAACCATGAAACCTTTAGGGAAAGTTTCGGAGCATTGGTGAACCCAATTATCCGGGACCTGATTGCCTCTTTTGATGTAACAGATCTTCCGGATTCCATTGCAATACGTCACATACATCCATGCTTCGTCCAATGTTGCAGTATATTCCGATCTGGAACCGGCCAGGTGTTCCTCGTAGAGCTTCCGGGCATTCGTTGCACGGTTTTTCATGTGGAAAGGGGTGAGCTTGTGAACCTTGCCTTTTCGTCGGGTATCCAGTTCCAAATCTTTGTGAATGATGTTATTTATCGTTTTTAGCGATGTTCCACACATTCTGGAAAGTTGGCGCTGAGATGGTGGATTTTCAGTAGTTGCTAGCCGCTTTACCTTGGAAACCGTGGCGGGGGTCCGCACCGGACGTGGTCGATCGACTTGATATTTTTGCCCATTGGATTCAGCTTCCCTTTTCTTTCCGATGCCATTTACTGCCCTACATATTGTAGCTTTGCCAACATCTAGTCCTTCTGCTTTTAGCTTTTTCACTATGACGCCATAACTGTTTCCTTCTTTGGAAAGGGTCCGAATTGTTTGTTCGACTTGGAGCGTTAGTCTCTCTCCCCCCATGTTGCAAAAATCATGATACCTGATGAAAATGAATTCTCCAGAAGATTCTAGATCTATTGGAACCAGTGTCGTGTGCAGCATGCCTGCACGTGCAAAACGCGAGCGCTCGAAAATCGTTTCATTTGAAAGGAAACACCCTCCGTATTACATATAAATACAGTTTATAAGAGAGATAAAAATATCTACTTATATAAAATATTATATATTGGATTTTATAGCAATGGGTGGTCAAAAAGATGATTGCACATCACAGGTTGCTGAGTAAACTTATCATATCTGATATTTTAAATTAATTTCCATAGATATACGAATTGATCACAATGATAAAGATAATGAATAGTTGTTATGGTAATGTACTTATCTTGAAGTATAGAGCTCTTAAAAAACGAATGGTGCACGTGGAAGAAATAAATTTCGATTGCAACAAATGAAGACATTAAGACGCGAATGTTTCTTTTCACAAATAAAACAAACTTCTACTGTCCTTACTGCGATTAAAAATTTATTGGGAGGGCTTGGCTCATTAGTGGTAAACCCTCCCAGCGGTTTCGCCAATTTAATTTACCAGACCGCTTCTTTAGATATCTAATACTGTATTGGATCATTTTGCCTTTATATGCTACACTAAAATTATCTTATATTCATTTTTATTGGTACGAGTGGTCAAAATTAGAATTACCTATCAATAGCTGGTAAAGAAACTGTCCTTATATCTGCCATATATGGTCATTCTCAGAGCAACGCATGTCAACAATGGAGGGCTATTGTTTCTAAGGAAACTATACCTATCTAAGATTTTATAGTCACTTTCGTAGGGCTTCAGGTGGTCAACAATGTGAATTCCAATTCAATGGTTGCTAAGAAAGCTGTACTTACCTGAAATGTCATTGCTACGAGTGGTCAAAAAATGAAACTACATATGATTGCTATAGAAACTGGAATTAAATCAGATGTTATAGTCAGGTTTATAGCTTCGGTTGCTCAACAATGGGAATTACATATCTATATGTGCTATATGGAAACTGTACTTATTTGAGATGTTATAGTCATTTTCACACACACACACACACACACACACAAAGCTTTATTAAGACCAGCTGTCTTATACAGATTCACCATAGGAAGAAATAATAGATGGAGCTCCTATACTCCAGGCAGCGCAGCACCCAACAACAGCCTCCAGGTCCGACGCATGTCCAATGGCCACACGTTCCTTTGTGCATACGTCATGGTTAGCGAATCACTGAACAGGCGAGTGGGGAATCAGCCGCGTTCTAGCCTTCGCTTTCCTCGTCCAAATGGACCATTTTAGTCATTTTCACAGCTATAGGTGGTCAATGATAGTAATTACATATCAATAATTGCTATGAAAGCTTTTCTTAACTACAATTAGTTAACAATAATAATTACTTGCAAGAAAATAAGACCTAATCCAAATAAATTAATAGTGTGTAACGTTTCGGTAACAACGTTGTTACCATCATCAGACAAAATAATAATTCTTCCTATGAGCTGAAGAAAATAAATTCCAAAGTGAATATCAATGTTGATGCTAAGCCATCACTTGAAGATTCTATCTTAAAGAGTTCAGAATCTGAGGTCTCCTCTATTTTATTCTTTTGTCTGATGATGATAAAAACGCTTTTACCGAAAGGTCATACACTATTAATTTATTTGGATTTGGTCTTATTTTCTTGTAGCTATAATCTATAATCCAAATTGTGCTTTATCAATAATAATTGCTTATCAATGGTTGCTAAATAAACTGTAATCAAAATTATATATTCTCTATTTTTTATTAAAATTACAATTATATTCTCACAATGAGTATCTTTTTTATTTAAAAAAACGCTAGCTTTCAAGCGTTAATCGCTCTTTAACGGGCTTACAATAATATCGACTTGATCCCATCAGAAATATTTACTGTAAGCCCGTTGAAGAGCGATCAACGCTTGAAAGCTAGCATTTTTTAAATAAAAAATATACTCATTGTGAGAATATAATTGTAATTTTAATACTTTTTCACAATTTTATCATGAATAGATTCTAATATACACTTTCATTGTTGGTTGACAATAGGAATTACAAATCATTGGTTGCTAGGGATGCTCTAGCTATATGACATATTATAGCCACTTTCAAACCTACGATATTGGTCAACAATAATAATTATACACATATCAATGTGAGCAATAATTACCCAGAAATTATTTGAAAAAGGAAAAAATATATACAAGGTAAAAAGTTTCTTTCGATTTGATTTTGCAAGCTTTCGAGCAAATATACTGTTCTTCAACGGGCTGATACTCTATGTACAATCTCTAAATATTATATCTGTATAAAGATTATTTAGAGATTGCACATAAAGTATTAGCCCGTTGAAGAGGAGTATATTTGCTCGAAAGCTTGCAAATTCAAATTAAAATAAACACATATCAATGTTTGCTGATAAAACTTTACTTATCCAAATTGTTATAGTATCTTTTATAGCAGCTCTTGGTTAACGATGGTAATTAAATAACAATGGTTGGTATGAACTTATATAACGGAGATGTTATAGTCAATATCTAAGCTACGAGTGGTTAATTAGTAAATTACACTTCTATGGTAAAACTAACTAACTTATGTAATAGGAGATTACTGTGTTCTGTCTTGGGCGCGGCCGACTCTCAATAAAACTTTATTACTTTGTTTTGTATTACATAATGGCCAAACTGACGCGCTGAATTGTATCTATCTACATTTTGAGGTTGTTACACTTTTATAATTACGGTGCATAAGAAAATGTATAGTGTATATTTACATATATTACTGTAAAACGACACTTGAAGTTACGCCGCATGAGTTTCTTTTCAAACGAAAAATCAAATTTTTATATCAAGATAAAATATCGACTATTTTTAACCTTTTTGGATGAGGTATGAAAGGGTGAATTATGAAGAGTAATGACAAACGGAAAAATAAAAGTGGCCAGGGATGGGAATCGAACCCACAATGTTCCGCTTACCGGGCAGATGCCATGTCCACTAGGCTACCCTGGACGTATTTTTCCGTTCGTAAATGATACATAAAGTAACTTATAATACAATATAATACACTGCGGCCTGTGATTGTAAAACGACACTTGAAGTTACGCCGCATGAGTTTCTTTTCAAACGAAAAATCAAATTTTTATATCAAGATAAAATATCGACTATTTTTAACATTTTTGGATGAGGTATGAAAGGGTGAATTATGAAGAGTAATGACGAACGGAAAAATAAAAGTGGCCACGGATGGGAATCGAACCCACAATGTTCCGCTTACCGGGCAGATGCCATGTCCACTAGGCTACCCTGGACGTATTTTTCCGTTCGTAAATGATACATAAAGTATTTATTCAAAATAATCACCTTGGCTTTCTATACATCGTCTCCATCGTTCTGGCAACTTGTAAATACCCTCTTTATAGGCAGTCTTAGGAAGCGTGTGAAAAAAATCTTGCACCACTTTCTGGACACCTTCATCCGAGTCAAATCGCTTTCCCTCTAACTCCTTCTTTAGTAGTCCAAAAAGGAAATAGTCAGAGGGGGCTAGGTCTGGACTATATGCAGGATGTTCCAAAACTTCAAAACCTAATTTAATGATTGTAGATACAGTTTTACATGATGTATGCGGCCTTGCATTATCATGTAGGAAGAGTGTGTAAAATTTTAACGATAGAGGGCAATAAAATTTAATTTACTAATATATAATGGTTATGAAAACATGTTTTGCACGGAAGAGCTTTGCTCGATGCAATACCTTGAAATTTATATGTATGTACCTCTACAGACCTATAAGCTTATGTCCATAATTCACTAAACACCATTTAGCTGCCTTCCATAGAAAATGCAGGGTATATAACAAAACCAGTCCAATACAATAGTAGAGCGGTCTAGAGATTAATTTGGCGAAACCGCTGAGAGGGTTCACTACTGATGAGCCAAGCCCTCTCATTCATTAAATCATATCATTGCAGTAAGGTCTGTAGAGATTTAAAAAAGAAACGCATTGCCAGTAAATTTATTTGTGTAAAATTTTAACGATAGAGGGCAATAAAATTTAATTTACTAATATATAATGGTTATGAAAACATGTTTTGCACGGAAGAGCTTTGCTCGATGCAATACCTTGAAATTTATATGTATGTACCTCTACAGACCTATAAGCTTATGTCCATAATTCACTAAACACCATTTAGCTGCCTTCCATAGAAAATGCAGGGTATATAACAAAACCAGTCCAATACAATAGTAGAGCGGTCTAGAGATTAATTTGGCGAAACCGCTGAGAGGGTTCACTACTGATGAGCCAAGCCCTCTCATTCATTAAATCATATCATTGCAGTAAGGTCTGTAGAGATTTAAAAAAGAAACGCATTGCCAGTAAATTTATTTGTGTAAAATTTTACTAAGCTTCCCTCTTCTTTTGTTTCTTATACCGGGCTTTAGCTTATTTACAAGAATGTCACAATAAAGGTGGCTGTTCATACATTGCCTTGAGGATAAAAAATCAAGACAGATTGGTCCATCAACATCCAAAAAAAACCGCATTTATCGTGCTTGGCGTCGCTGTAACACTTGGTCGTCCAGGCCGGTCAATATCGGTACATGTAATTCGTCCATTTTTGAACTCGTTAACCCATTTATAAATGTTTTTTTTTTTTAGACAAACAAGACTCACCATAGATATTTTTCATTCTTTGGCATATTTGAGATGTTTGAATACCTTCTGCATTCAAGAAACGAATAACTGCACGTTGTTCAAGCGTGGTGCAATCCTTCAAGGGAGCTTCCATTTTAGTTTATTTATAAGTCTCGGTGACAGAGTTGATTAGGAGATGAAAAATGACGCTCGTAACTGTATATAGAATTCTCCTGATTTGGAACCCTCAGATTTCCATCTCTTCCCGCACCTAAATAAATTACTTTCTGTAAAGCGCTTTGCGTCCAATGAAGAATTTGAGAGAGCTGTAGATGAATATATTCTAACAGTCTTCCTCTCTTTCCGGGAAGGAATACTGATTTTGGAGAAACGTTGGACCAAGTTTGTGGAAGTCAAGGAAGATTATGTAGAAAATTAGAGTCTTTCATTATCAGACTGGGAACTTTTCGCCTCTTACCCTTGTTTATATTGAATAAAGATATATTATTTTGCCAATATTTCATGTGGCTATACGCCCAACTACCTTGTGGATCACAATTTGCTTCGAGAATCACGTTTACCATAAATCAAAATTTTTCCTTGAGGAAGTTTTGCCGTATGGCCACACGAAATATTGATAAGATAAAATATGTAGTAATATAAATGCTAATATACACTCTAGAGATTGTAAAATATCATAATTATAATAAGTGTTGCAATCTCAAATGCATATAAAATTCAACGCGCCAGCTTGACGAACATGTAACCTTAAATAAGACAATAAAGTTAAAAAGAGAGTCAGCCAACAACCCAGGCAAGGCGAGGTTCAGTTCGTCGAGATTACGTCAGACATGGAAATTTCCTATATTATCACGTGGACCCTTCCCGGGAATCTTCCACAAGTCATTAGTGAGTTTTACGACCAGCCGCTGAAAGACCGTCATCTGAGACCCTCCTGGACCTTGCCTGTGTCGCGCCGCTGACCTCTCTTAGGTGCCATCCTACCTGCCTCGTCTTTTGTGTATTAACCATAGACGCCTGAAACCACTGAGCCCCATGACTGCTATTGCTTGTGGTACGACATATATATATCTCCTTGAAATTTTCAATTTTTCTCTTTAATTGATTTTTTATCTTTAAGATGACACTCGACTGGTCTTTTTTTAGTCCTTAACTCCTTCAATTAAAAAAATAATAATAATCGAGATTTTGTCCGCGAAGTATCGACTTAATAAACTCCGTTCTGGCTTCCCCAGTTCTTTTATTTTTTCGATGCATTCCCATAAACCGACCTATCTGTGACCGCCTGAGTCTTGCATTGGTTTGGATTGACGTCTCTACACCATAGTCTTTGAACCCCTTCCAGACCTATTTTACAACCGCTTAGGTCTCTCTAATATTGTAGAAATGTATGAGAAACAAACAAACACACAAACGTGCATAGACACTTTCTTCTATTTATGAATATAGAATTCTCTCCATTTTTCCTTTTCTGATTATATATACAATATCATTTTGTGAAGAATTCATCGAATGTAAAAAAAAAAAACAGTGAAAAATCTATAAAAGAACTTTTCAAAAGAAGAAAATATTTTTCAATAATATAAAATCACACACACATATATTGAACTTATTAAATTGTTTATTTGACAAAAAATATTTTCATAAATCCGATATATACTTATATGTGATGGATTGCTCTGTCTTCGAAATGAGAGAGTCTATATAGTAACAAAAAAAGTTTCAATTTCTTTAATGTGTCCACTTTAGTTGCATATTTACTAGATCAGTTGCGCGCCTTTGGTAAGGAATATCTCTAGTTCTTATATGTCCCGCTCTTGACTTTGTAGAAGTGCAGTTATGCAAATATGGCCCAGTAACGCCGGCCGCTGGGAGGAGTGGCAGTCATGTGGCGATGGCTGGCGGTGCTGGCCGCGGTGGTGGAGACGGCGACCAGTGTCAACCTCACCGTCATCTCACACGCTAGGTCCTTCCCCGCGACCTACGCCCAGTGTTCGGGCCGCGCCTTCATCGGTCTCCTCGTCAGTGTGCCCGACGCCTGCGATGGACATATACCCGCTCCTCGAGAGCTCTGGGTGGCCCTTGTTGACCGCCAATACTGCTCTGATGTCGAGAAATTGGTTAAATTCGCTGGGAGCAATGCCTCTGCTGTCATCTTATACGGTGATGGATTGCGAACACCGCTCCATATTCCAGGTAAGGTGACCTCGATATAACCATTCTCTTTAAAATGTTCTGGTACCTTGTAAGAGCAAAGCCGAACTGCCCCCTTCTCTATACGTGTTTGGTACTTACAGTATGAACGGTCGTTCTGCCCACCAAGATTATGATGCCCTGTATAACTGGGATAATAATGATAAGGTAAGAGAGAGAGAGAGAGGTAGGAGACAATCACCCATAGATATCTTGTCTATAATCAATAAACAAACAATATATCACTTTAGAAGAAACTTTTCCTCCTAAAATAATATTGAACTTGTATTGATCTCAGAGAATTCACAATTGTAAAAATAAAATTCTTCAATATCAGAGAATTAATTCATCTCGTTTTTTTCCCTCATCTCTATAATTTATATAGCTTATTCTCGATTTAAAACGAAGCTAAAAGACCAAATATTTTCTTACTTAAATCGTATTTTTCGTCTAATTCTCTAATAAAGGATCTTACCAGAATGACAATCTGAAACAGAAACTTTTGGTCTTAAATACGAATATAGCCCGTAGATAGCTATTGCATTTTGAAAATAAGATGCGGAGTATAGAACTTATCGATAATCTTTTTCACTTGATACCCATCCGAACTTATGGCTAAAATAAGTAAGTTTACTGATCTTAAGTAATTTAATAACCTCCTTGAGACAAAGATTCCACAAGTCATATCATAGAACCTCTCGAAAATGTTCCAGTATTGAGGAAAGAGATAAAGAGTTGAGATCCTTACATTGACGCAGAGTTTTCCACCAATATTTAGAATAGATTTGAATGTTTTTTTCCTTGAAAAACTAAAAAGTTGTATGCGATCATGTCAATAGTTTCTACAACCACATCATTATACTAAACACCATTTTCCCTGATCAAGTAGCAATAATACAAGAGAGTGGTAGTGATCTCTAATAGATTAAACTGACAAAACCGTTAGAAGGTGTCAGTATATGTGATGAGCAAGTATTTTTTCATCTTCCATTCAGTATTCATAGACATTTGTATTTATATTATAAATGAATATGTATGAAATACAGAAACTAAGATGAAACTGTTCCAATTTTTGACAATTCGAAGAGACTCCGGAAATAGATATTTTAAATTATCTCTGACTATATGTTGGATAGATATAAGAAAAAACAAATTTCTTAAAAAATCCAGGTTCTTTGAAACTGCATATTCATACAACTAACACATTTTTCATAAAAATTCCACTTATTATCTAGATCCAGAGTATTGTTTCCATCGCGCTTCTACCATGATTCAAAACATTTTAAAAACCATCTTATAAGAGGGATGCTCTTTCAGAAACTCTTTTTTAATTCCGCTATTGATTTCCTATTTACTGTAAAATCTATTTAAAATATATTTCAGTTTTGGGAAGAGTATAAGTTGTTTGGAGATAAGTCTGGAGAATAAGACGGATGTAGAAGTATTGGTGCGCTCTTTTGAGCCAAAAAAGTCAACACGGATGTAGTGATATGTGGTCGGAAATTTTCATGACGAAAAATAAATTTTTGATGGCCCTGATTTATTCTGTAAATGTCTCAGAATGCTTCAATAGACTTACCTCTTCATTGTTTGACCTTCTGAAAGGCATCCGCATTCTACAAAGAATATAAAACCAGTGAGCTCCTATAGATGACTGATTGTCCAACACACTCTGAGTAAATGCCATTTTGGAATTGTAAAACAATATTTCAATGTTCCGCTTAACCATTAAATGCATAAAATGTAGTACAAAAGTGTGTGTGTGAAATTGTTCTAGGATCAGGTAGATAAATTAAGAAAAAGGCATCTACTGATCGTGCAATTATCAGCGACCTTTAGTTGCACAATCAGGAGATGTCTTTTTCTTCGTTATATGTATGTTTCAAATTGTTCATCGCCTAAAATATTAATTTCAACAAATCTAAAGTTTCAGAGATAGACATGACAATATTTTGTAACAAAATTTAATACAAAAATTCGCTGTTCAATTTTTAGTTCCTTAGCAACTTAGTAGATAGTTTTTTTTATGCGTTATTTGTAAAAACGTTTTCTACAAACGTTATACGCATGGAGACACACTGCCATGTAGTTAAATATTTCTAATTTTTAGATTCGGCCTTAGGTTTTTTATTGTTCCCTTTTTGTGTGTGTGATCATTCCATACACATACGAACTTATTGGATACAATTTGTATAATGTGATCGGCGAGCCTTATATTCCCTAATATACCATTAACTAAAGATGATTAGGACACGACAACAGCAACAACTAATGATGCTAGTCAATTATGGATAGGTTTGGTTTGTCAAGAAGTTCTTACATTCGCCATGTTAGGAAAATATGCAATAGTCTAAGTAATCGACTGTAAAAATTAACAAAAAAATCTGATGGAAACTAACGTAATTTTTTTAAATGTTGGAAATACCGTTTTTTTCTAGGAGGCGTTAAAAAGGGAGTGTAAAAAATAAAAGGCAAAAAGGATCCAAAATTGAGAAAGAAGAGGGAAGATTCAGGGGTTGTGTGCCAAAAGTTGGAATCTAAAATTGTGATTTGATGAATCAGAAGCAAGAGACTGATGTAAGCTATTTTACAACAACAATAGCCTTTATTGGGCACATGTGCCATACAGGATTCTCCCGGTAGGACTAAATAAATAAATAACAAATTAGCATCATAGTTATATACAAATATTGGGTATTGACCTCGACCAATTATCAAGTTGGATCCGGTATCTGTGCTAAACATTTTGATTGAGCTGCTTTCCAGTATTTATAAAAAGCGAATGCAAAGGGTCTGGATTTTACGACTTTTGCCATTAAAACATAAGGCGAATTGCTATTATAGCCGGTCTCTTGACGAAGAATTTCTCTTTCTTCTTCCATTGCCGTACAGTAGAACATGTAGTGTGGAAAATCGAGACTAAATTCACCGTTGCATAAGGTGCATTTTATGGTCTTAGTTTTCAATAGTGAAACATGATTAATTCTTTGTACTACAAAAAGGCTTCTTACTTGTGCAATGATTCTATTTAAGGTTAGGGGGATGTAAGTTATTTTAAGAAATTACTAGACACTTTAGTAATAGAGAGAGATCACATTTTAAAATAGAGAAATGGTGTTTATTAAGTAGTTGTGTAGATAGTTCTCCACAGCAAGTTAAGAAACCAGTGCGTACACACTGTAGAGACACTACCGTTGATTTGACCGACAACTGGCTCTATGATTCATATAAGGTTATGGGATTTCTCCTGGTTGAGAAGGAATCACTCAAATGGCGCTGTTGCTGTTAGCCTTCATCAACTAAAATTTTTCTGACTCTATGGACAAATATTCTTTAATTCGATCTGTCAGTGAGTAACACTCACAGCTCATCTAGTGACCTTCCGGTAGCTTCCTTGAACCCTTCTAGCCTTTTGGTGACTCTATGGACAAATATTCTTCAATTCGATCTGTTAATGACTTTCACTTGCAGCTCATCTAGTGACCTTCCAGTAGATTCCTTGACCCCTTCTAGCCTTTTGGTGACTCTATGGACAAATATTCTTCAATTCTATCTGTTAATGACTTTCACTTGCAGCTCATCTAGTGACCTTCCAGTAGATTCCTTGAACCCTTCTAGCCTTTTGGTGACTCTATGGACAAATATTCTTCAATTCGATCTGTTAATGACTTTCACTTGCAGCTCATCTAGTGACCTTCCGGTAGCTTCCTTGAACCCTTCTAGCCTTTTGGTGACTCTATGGACAAATATTCTTCAATTCGATCTGTTAATGACTTTCACTTGCAGCTCATCTAGTGACCTTCCGGTATCTTCCTTGACCCCTTCTAGCCAGCACATTGCCGGTCTTTCGCTATTACTTCAATTTCTCTCAACATCAACATCTTTTCTAAACCCTTTGTTCTCATTATGTGTCCGAAGTAGGTTGTTTACATATTTGGGTTTACAGGAGAATCTACCAGGATTAATTTCATTTAATATCGGATTATTTGTCCTTTTATATCTATCTTTGGCTCTCTAAGTAGCTTTCTCTCGGTTCACATTTTAAAAGCTTCAATTATTTTTCTTTCTTCTTTTCTGAGAGTCCATCTCTCACATTCATGACTGACCACAGGGAATGCCTATGTAACACGAACTATAAACCTGATTTATGATAGCTTCCATATTTATTATTGTAATAGCAATAAGTTCCATGAACTTGAACTGAGCTGCGCCCATATGTAAATATTGTGGGGAACTTACCGAAATTATTATTTTATGCATGTAAGAGCAGTAGAAAATTGTTTTTAATTTCAAAATAAGTATACGCGTCTGAAATAGTTTTAATTGTAGAATTTTTTGTTTTCTTTAAAAAAAAACATTTAAAATCATATTTTATTGTGTAACATGCTTTGTGTTTATTTATGCAAAATATTTATTTTTTCTTTATAGTTAGGTACTCGGAAACATTATGTATGTGTGATCATTTTTGTGTGGGTATGTGCGTGCAGTCAACAATATCTTGCAGTACAGAAGTTTCTAGAAATTACAGCCACAAAATGCCAAGAAATCTCCAGCAAATATAATATTAAAGTCCACAGCTCAGAGCCGATTCAAAACAAATTTTCCAATGTGAAAGTGCCAAAAACAATACAGTTGTAGAGTTGAAGCCGCACTCCCATAGATTGTATGATAGAAATATAGTTTTGTTATAAATGTCGAAATGGCCTAGTACTGGCTGCTGTTCATTTACTTCCGAGTACGGCGACAAGTGCGATTAGAGAACTAAAGAGAAAAGTACCTGGTTGATGTAAGAAATGTTTGAAACGTTCGGTTTTCTCCAGATCTGGTCAAACTTGGTGCCAGCCTTGGACTAGTGACCGTTTTGACAACATGGGGAGATTAGCTGAGCAAAATTTCTGATAAAGTAACAATGCGAATTCTTAAAGAATAGCCTCGTCTTTGGGATTGATAAGAGAATGAGACAACTCAGTTTTGTGAACAAGTTGTTTGCCTGGAGAGATGTGTTCTTATTCAATTCCTTGATCACATCTTGATTGAGGAAGGAACGCTAGTATTTTGCTAATTGCAAATGTCCTTTCCTCCTTCTAGGAACAATTGCGTGTCGCTGGAAGGTGGTTGATGCTCCGTGTTCGTTTTCCAGTGATTTGTTCTCAAAATATTTTGACGTTACTTGAGATATCAATAATTTGTTTTGTGTTAATTGTTATCGTTAGATACAAATAAATTAATGAAAGTCATTAGAACATGTAAACACCAGGAAACTGATACAACGTTTCCTATTCCCTTGTATGACTCTCTGACAGTTCCATTGTACTTTTCCACCTGAATTAGAATAGAGACTTCTCAAATTTTGCCAAAATGTCCAGAAGACCAACTTTCTTCAGAAAACTGAAAAGGAAAGTGACAAATCTCGAAATTCAGAATCACAAAAAAAAAACTTAATACATTTTAATTCCATCTAGGATATTTGAAAATCGCTCTCGAATACCTTTTCAGTATCAAAAACCAGTTGTTGAGTTCTTAGTTGGCGTAGTTTTTATCTGTTTGTTCTGATAGGAAGTAACTTCTGGAAGTTTCACGCAATAAGACCAATGCACAAGTATATGTGCAAATAATAAGTAGTATATACCTCTTTAATGTATAAGGAGGTATATCCGATGAGCTATTGGTGGTTTTACCTGTTTAGGATGAATACCTAAAATTGCATTCTTAAATTTTAAATCAAGCTAATTGATCCAATGTCAACTGTAAGGATCATCCTCGGGATGCAAGTCCTTTGTGTGAACGACCTTTATAAACTTGTCTTTCTTAAGCACTTTTCAAAATTCACTCATCTTTATGAAATTTATTTCGAATTCTATTAAAATATTATAGAATTATAGTAAATGTTTTTATTGCGATATTTTAAATAGGCTAAGAGTGGGTTGTGGCCCAGAATTTGAACAGCCTTATTTGGCCTGGGTTAGAGTTCAGGTACCTTGTTGAAGAAACTTAAAAAGTATCAATTTTTTTTATTTTTGCGCTAATACTTATCCACCAGTGATCGCAGGTAACTAAATGAAAGTCTGAATTGTAACATCACACTACCTCCGAGGATGAGTTTATTGCTTTATATAAAACGATCTCTCAAGTTTTCGGGTATTACAAACCCCTTCTACAGAAGTATACAACGATCTGATTTGAAAACCATGGATATGATTTGATCGTCTTAGAGAATCCTGATTGAGGAGACACATTAGTCACTTGAAATAAATGAAATTATGGAGTTTTATAATTCCAAAGTCAAACTGATCCTCTATGTGTGGATACAGGTATATATGGTGGGGACAAAAACGGTTGTAATCCATTACTAACACGGCCTGTGAGATATTAAAAAAACGCATTTAAAAAACTTAGAAGGTGGTGGTTATGTATCAATTTATTATCTCTACTTTTTCATTTCAATTTACAGATCATGAAAAAAAATCCTTGAATTTGATTATTATTCTGACAAAAAAAATGGCAGGACTGGTGACATACCGTAGTAGCGATGGTTGTTGTCCTGCATGAGGAAACCGCTGCGCTAGAAAAAGTAGAAAATCACAAGGTCTCCGTGGCGTTGGTAGAACACCAATCCAGTTCCTGCATTTGTTGTGGTGTGTCCACAACGGGGGTTGTTCTATCTGCACTGGTCACAATGATGTAGGCGGAGGATGTGCTCAGACTTCATTAGAATTGTTTCCTCTCGGATGTTTTATCTTGTCTTGGTATATGTTCGATAGCTTTATTATTATGGAATAATTTTTTAAAGAATTGTATAAATTACGAAAAATAACAAATGAATCAAACTAGAACAGAAGAAGTTGGAGAAATACACTCAGGGACAAAACTTAAGGAAGTTGTACCTTTTAGCATCTATATAGGAATTCAGACAATAACTCTGAAAGATATTTGATACACAGTAACTTTTATTGAATGCACTTAGACGGCATCAATCATCCAACTTCCAGATTATCGAAGACTGATATTAAATGTGCTTGCATGTGAAGAGGTGCATTTATCTTGTGTACACCATTTGGAGTTTCCATTACGGTTTATGTTACGTGTGTAGACATATGATGCATTTACAGTGTACAGGCAGTATTTCTTCATCACGGCCTGTGCTGCATTATAGAGATATGGTGCATTCACAGTGTACAGACAGTATTTCCCCACCTCGGCTTATACTACATGTTTTGGCATATGATGCATTCACCGTGTGCAGACAGTATTTCTACAGCACAGATAGTGTTTCGCTATCACACACGGCCTGTGTTACATTACAGACATATGATGCATTCACCGTGTGCAGACAGTATTTCTACAGCACAGATAGTGTTTCGCTATCACACACGGCCTGTGTTACATTACAGATATGTGATGCATTCACAGTGTACAGACAGTATTTCTACGCCACGGCTTATACTACATGTTTAGGCATATGATGCATTCACCGTGTGCAGACAGTATTTCTACAGGGCAGATAGTGTTTTACTATCACACACGGCCTGTGTTACATTACAGACATGTGATGCATTCACAGTGTACAGACAGTATTTCTACGCCACGGCTTATACTACATGTTTAGGCATATGATGCATTCACCGTGTGCAGACAGTATTTCTACAGGGCAGATAGTGTTTCGCTATCACACACGGCCTGTGTTACATTACAGACATGTGATGCATTCCCAGACAATACGCGACATGTACCAGATGTCCAACACCTGTGTGGAAGCACCACCTGCTGGGTCCAGGTAAGTGTCCCCGTTAGACTTCCCGGACGTAGTTTATCGCAGGAAGGACGGCATGGTTAGAGGAGTAAACAATTCCGTGACACATCTGGGTTACTGGTGTTTAACTAACACTTGTTTCACAGATAGTTTTATCTATAAGCCACTCTACAAGAGCACTTACCACATGCAGCATATTCGAGGATGTCAAAACCAAAATATGTATTTATCTTTTTGAAAAATGAACCGAAAAAACAACAGCCTACAGATCCGACGCATGTCCAGTGGCCACACGTTCTTTCGTGCATACGTCAAGGTTAGCATATCACTGAACAGGATAGTGTGAAATCAGCTGCGTTTTAGTCCTTACTTTCCTCATCCAAATGGAATGTTAATATATATATACGTGTAGAATCACAGTTCGACTTTGCACTTACAAGATAACCGAGCTCAGTTGGTTACCTAAACTCGCAGAAGAAGCTTGCCCTTTACAGGTCGATGGCCATGGAAGATGTTTAAAGATTAAAAATCAGCTTGAATATGCTACGCAGACCTATAGAGGATCCGGAAGTGACGAGGCCACTGAGCACAAAGCAGTCACGGCTTTCTCCCAAACTTTCTAGGCCTGTCGTGCGCCACTTTTGTTGGGAAACGCCATCCTACTCAAAGCATCCTTTGTCACAATTTCATAAAAGCTTTAGTCTAACAAAGGCCTTTCGTTCGATAACTACTCGAAATAATCATTTTAATGCCCTCATCTCGCGTGCGTTTTAATTTCATAATTGTCATCTAGATTTAGCAGTGGGGCTCACTTTTCAATTGAAGTTTCATTTTCGAAGAAAAGTTTTAAGTTTAAACTACACCATCAGAATAAGCTTAGCACCCTTTATCGTTTAAAATTGAGACAAAGTTTAGTGTTCATTTTTAAAATATTTAAATACTATTTTTACAGACCTTATACTGCAATGCTAAAACTGGATTGGGATGACGGCATGGTGAACTTTCTCAGCGAAACTGGAGATAAGCTAGTGTAACCGCTTGAAGGATTCACCATTGATGATTCATACAGACTATTTTTATTTTTCCATTTCTGTAAAATGTCTCATGTTTTATATTTGCCGATTCCGATCTTCCCTTTTTATAGTATAAGGCTTGTATAAAAAGGTTATAATAATGTACAAAAAGCGTTAAGGTTATAAATGTCTCAATTTTTCATATTGGTTGGTTGAAGTTTTCATGTTGTATGAAAATAGCGCTATATCAACCAATATTAGTTTCTTTTAATTTAATGAAAAAATCCAAAGTTTTTCGCTCATTCACCGTCACCTTTGTCAAGAGAGTAGTCCGAGTTAAAATTTGACACTTTGCATATATTTGAGAAATTGTTACATATATGCAACTAACTAAAGAGGCCAGGAATCGGAGTAACAGCATCCATTTGACCAGAACGATAGTCACAGAAATGTAGACGTTTATATTCAATGAAAAGAAGCCAAAATTTCTGAAATTTGTCAAATTTCTATAATCACAGAAACCAATATCTACAGTTTAGATATTTCCCCATAATTTTATGCATTTATTTATTCCTGTTCTTTAAAGATGAGTTAATCATCAACATCCAGGTATCTCTGTCTTTGGTGTAAAGTTCCCTATATGATTTGAGCAGCTATTTTGATATGGTTTATATTCAGTTGGTCTTCCTAATCTCTCTTATGTAAGGCTGGGAATCTCTGTTCGGATTCATTCTGGCTATATGAAACCAAATCACTGTAGCTTTGTGCTCTGCATAGAATATCCTAATTCGAAACTATTTTAAAGACGTAAGATTATTTTTGAAATTAAACAATTTCTACTGCCCTTACTGCAATGGAAAACTTAAAGGGAGGGCCTGGCTCATCAGTGGTGAACCCTCCCAGCGGTTTCGCCAGTTTAATCTACCATTCCCTATCGTTAGTATCAATAGCAAGAATTACACCTATAAGTACCGGTTATATAGCAGTACAAGATAATGCAATAGCTGTAGTGGTCTTATAAACTGGGGGAAGTGTTCATCACTGATGAGCAAGGCCATCATCCCAATATTTCACATGTTCTGTCTATAGGGGATGTGTAATCTGTGTCACCAACACAAGAGGCTGGATGGATGGGGTGTCGTGGACGTGACAGTTGTTGTGTGGTTGGATGTTAAACGTAACGTCGTAAACCCATCATTGCAGTTGCTTTGTCATCTTCGGCGGTGAACACACAATGGAAGGTCACCATATTCATTTTGAATAATTCCCATTTTTTGCTGAGAAACGTATTAGACATGCGTCTACAAACCTCGCAATAAGCTCTTTTAAATACTTTTGCCAGAGGAGAAAATTAGGATTAAAGACCCTCGTTCGTCCAAATAGATAATAAAACTCTTTGCGCTATTAGTAAAACATCTCTTTATCCAATTCCGAATATTTCAGAAGTCCTTCGTTGGTCCTCATGCCACCACAGCCACCCTAGTCTGACAAGATCCATAGCTGGCAACCATAGTCTTTAGGCGGACATTCCAAGTTGACCAGGGCTGGAGTTGCGGCATTTTCACTGACCCGAAACTGCCATATTGCAGTCCGCGCATAATTTTACGTTTACTTTAACGGATGAGATGTCTTTAGATTTCAGGATACTTTTATTTTAAATATTTTTCTATTTCGTTCAAAAACTTCGAAAACGTCTGGGTGTTTGAACAAATCGATCTAATTAAACAGGGGCCCTACGAAGGGAGACCATTTTTGAACATTTAAATATATTTTAATGGCACACACACTAAGCTTAAAAATAATAAACAAGAACTAAATTATATAAAACAACCTACTCTATAACTATATGTAGTGCCTACTCAACACGAGGAGGCTCCCCAAGAGTCATCATCCTTCGTGCAATGAGGAAGTTCTCATTGATCCTCTTCAATTCCAGGGCTGAAAATACTTATTAAAACCATTGGAAGAGAATATAGTGTATAATCTGACTTGTAAGAAAGTACTGTAGTTGATAGTGTGAAATACGATATGCGTACTATATATAGGTATCACGGGATATATATGAACTTGGATAATTCGAAGGGACCAAAATCGAATTAAAAACGTTTTGAATAAAAGACTTAAAAGTCTAGGGACAAAGATAAATATTTGAATTAAAGATATTCGAGTTATCCAATTTCTACTGTATATATGTTATAAAATTGCTAAGAGATTACTAAGAGATGAGTATTTTGTATGAGTACAAAATGGTATTGCAGTCGTGATATTTTGAATATAATTTTTTTTTAATCACAATTTTCTTTAATTGTGCTAATAAAATAATTTGAGAATAAATACCTGATTTGAGGCGTGAAGAAGAAACTAAAATAAAAACTTAAATACATAATTACATAATTACAAAATATTTGAGCCGGCCAAAGTAAAACAACAGAGATATATTTATAACCCAGGTTCCTGGAGCGTAAACGTAAAACAACAACAATGGGCTTATATAGTCTAAAGCCGCAACACCTTGTGGTCGACTTTACAGAGTAGTTTGATATATAGCTAAGAAAAATATAATTTGAAATTAAATAATATTTTTATATAAAACATATATATATTAGACATGCTGCAGTGTTAGAATGGGAGAAGAAATTGGCACAGTACAGGTGTAGTTCAGACAACAACCGTACGTTAGATGAGAGAGATAGTAGGGCCTCTAAATCGTTACTTTACAACTAAATATTTAAAATAATAATAAATTTCATCAATACATAATCAAGGAAAATCAATTTTTTCCTTAGACAAAATAATGACTTAAAATATGTGGTGAGTGGATGAGAGAAAAAGAAATGGAAGGAATGTTGTTGTCGTGTCCAAATGTCCAAGTTCGTTCTATGTATAGCAGTAAATGTCTCTCCTAGAACGAACGAAACACTAGGCAATAAGATCCTGATGAAATTATTTAAGAATTACCAAAGAAGCTTGATAAGTAGCTTTACCTGTGACAGAGAAAACGAAAGACGTATTAAGGTTGATTAAGGCTAGTACAAACCTTCAAACAATACTAAAAAGTTTTATTGCTTTCTTCTTGGTATTTTTATCTTACCAGAAATAGGATGCCCTTCGTATCCTCCCGAGTAGGTTAGTTTTTCTTCAAAGCAACTCTCTCTTTAAGGTTCGTTAAGGTCAAATTGATAACAGCGAGTTTTTCAATTTTATGAAATCTACAAGGTCAAAAGAGTGGTCAAAAAGTAAAAGTTGAGTTACCTATTGTCGCCTGGGGGATTCAAACTTCGGTGTAAGGAATAAATAAATCGCCTCTTTATAAAGACAGCTGTTGAGACCAAAAAGTGGTCTTTAAGGTGGGATGGTCTTTAATAAGGAAATAATGGTTTTGATACAAATTTCTCATCATAATTCATAATACGCTCTATCATCTGACACTTTCTTTCCATATAGCTCAAATTTACTTATTCTAAAGAAGTACTAGTGATAATGGGGGGCAGGGTGCTATTTAAGACTATTCATATGATAAATTGTAACGTTGGGACCTGTTTTAGCGGTCACTGGTCAAGTGTTAGTCGTTGGTTAAGACAGAGAATAGGAGGATATTGGAACTTGGGACACGTGGTCGCCAACATACCCTGGTTGGTGATTGTAATAAAGGATTGTGTTTTGAATATTGAAACGTACAATAAAATACTGAAAAAAACTTTCCTGTTGAGAACACTAGGAATTTCATTAGAATCATATGGAAGATAGTAGAGTTATCAATGTTATTTTTTAATTCTTTGCTTAGTTTGTTCTTTTTGAATGTATTTTATAATATTCTAAACGTTCTTAAAAATATATGTTTGAATTTTACCCGACAATTTGATTTAATCTTTTCTCTGAGTGTTATTGAAGTCGCGAGGTGTGTTGTTCACATCCCCTTACAATAAGGACATATTTTAATCAACGTCCATCTTACACAACCTTGGACCACGGCCATGTCCTGGAAGACTTTGCGCTTGAGCATCTCGGCATAAATCCAATATGCTCTTACTGCTCTTAAGAACCACAGACTGTGAAACATCTTTTCTTTAGTCGCACTGCTTTCCTGAGACACGGAATGAAGACGGCCATATTGCTTTGGATGGCCCATCTCAATTCTATATCAATGGCCAGCCTCTCATTCTCGAGCCCAGAATGGAACTTTCTAGTTAACTGGGTCTGTTCGGAAACCCGCACAGGACGCGATTAGAACTGATAGTCAGAATTAGTCTGTACTAGTCAGCTGGACAGCCCCCGGGTAGTTGGCGTTCTGCGCTCTTGAAACCTAGGTGGGTAATGTCTGTATTTGTTAACTTCAAATATATAAATAGTAGTTTTAAAAATAGGAAGTGTGTCAAGAATAAAAACAAATAATTATTTTATCATTTACACTCAAATACAAAAAACTTTAAAAAATTTCATATTTTTATGTCGCCGGCCGACTATTATTATTATTATTTATTTTTATTTTTTTTTGAAGGAGACGGAGGTAATTTTGTCCACACTTGGTTATCTCGTGTGTCTTTAGTAAAGGTCACTATGTATCAAATAGCTTTCAGAGTTATTGTCTGAATAATGATATACATACTCAAGGTACACAACTTCTTTAATGCATCATAATATAAATGTTCTAGTAAAAGACTCAATTTGATGTTTGCGGAAGAGCGATTACCCGAAGCATATTATATATATTCATAATTGTATGTAATTCTACTTCCCTCAAAGCTTATGTCCATTGTTCATCTAAAATACCCATTCCAAGAGTCAGTATCACTATAAAAGGAAAATCGAAAAATGCAATATAACAGCGGTATGGTAGAATAAACTGGCGAAACCGCTGGGAGGATTCAACACTGAATATCCAGGCCCTCCCATTGATTTTTCCATTGCAGTAAGGGCAGTAGAAATTATTTAATTTTAAAAAAATTCATATGCATCTATAATGGTTTCGAATTTTCACAACTTCTTTAAGTTTTTGTATCTATGAGTGTAGATATTTGTCGGAGAGGGAGAATTAGAAGTGGGAGTTTAAAATGTGAAAGTTTGACGTGTCCAGCCGAGGTTCCCAGTCCGCCGTTACGGTCCACTTTCTCCGCCCCCAACTGGGACAGACAACAATGTCTCATCCGTCAGCCAGTAGATTGCCGTGACACTCCTGTTGACACTCTCTAGTCTAGGTCGTTTAGACTACAACATAGCTACACTCAGTGCATTTTAAAAATCGTTTTGTCCAAAGTTCGCATTTCGTTAAATCTCTCTTGTACCAGTTTGCGTCTCTCAGTTTAAAGATAATTGAAACATTTTTTATTGATATCTAGTCAATAATACATTTTAAATAAATGAAAATTAATAAAAAATATACAATTATTTATTATTGAGGAAGGCTCCACCACCTTGATAGAGTCCTCCTCCAGACGAGAAGGAGGTCTTCTTGGACCCCCCTGCATCTCCAGGCCCAGGAAGTGTTTGTAGATACGGATCTTGGCAGATATGCCATGATGGCCAAGGCGTCGTCTTCCAGGTCATGCCCGAAGATCCAGCTCTGCAGGTCAGGGGGCCGCTGGAGTTTAGAGGTTTATCTACAAATTTCAAATACTAGTATACTTCAAAAGAAATCAGTATGTCAATAGAGAGTCATGTCACAAGCATTTCGCACAAGTTTGTTGTGTGACCGCAAATATTTCGAAAAAAATATTAAAAAGTAAAAATCATCACTTTTGTCAAAATAAAAGCAGAAACTAAGCTATCTATTGACTGTATCGATACAGACGCAGTCTCGGGTCAGTAAAAATGTTTTAAAAAACACCAGTTTTGGTCTATGTGAAATTATGTGGTGTCTTTTCTATTTTAATACGGTAGAACCTCCCTTTAGCGGACACCCCGCTAGCGGACATCTCTCTAAAAAGGACAGTTTTCATTTGCAAAATTACGATTTTTACAATTTAGCAACTCTCCGGTAAGAGGATACCTCTCCCTAAAGGACACTTTGGCTCTGCAATTAGGTGTCCTTTACAGGGAGGTTCTACTGTATTACCTCTTTCTCTTTCAGAAAGATTTCCTTCATTCGAAACTTTCATTCCTAAAGCAAACCCTCGATATATTAAATTGATTAAACCCTTTTGATAGAATGTTTGAAATGCACCAGAAAGGAAATGTGAATATGCAGGCCATGCTCTAGGAGACTTCTCGGATGATCGTTTTGGTTTTCGGCCTTGAATATATATATAAAATGGTGCAAAGATAAGAGCAGGAATGTCGATTAGTTATCTTATGAATTGGAGTGGAGTGAGCTACATGTTGTTAAAAAGGAAGTGTAGAATTGATCGTACTCCATATCTGCTAATCTCTGGATCAGAGTCAGCACATGATGATGACAGTGATGATGATAGAAAAGGTTGAGAAGTGATGCTTGATATGTTGTGGAGTTTTGAAGAACAGCCATATATATAAAGAGAGAGGAACTGATAGATTAAACTGGCGAAACCTCTGGAAGCGTTCACCATTGGTTATCCAGGCCCTGCTAATATTTCTTCATCGCAGTAAGGAGAGTAGTGTATCGTTTTACTTGTGTGTAAAATGGCGCGAAAGGAGCGCTACAGGAGCAGCTAGTCCAGCATACAGGAGCGCTAGTTTTAGGGCGTCGATGTATACAAATCTTGGTCCACTTTATGTAAGATGAGATTGACAAGGATATACGCTCACACTTGCTACCCAGAAAATAGTAATCAAATCAGTATTGAGATAGAAGTAAAACTTTTGAAAATGTATTGTAATCAAGCCGAAGAAAACCCGAAGTAAATTATACGTTATTCTTCGGTAGCAGCCTTGCTATCCACAGACTAGAGACATATGCTATCAATGATAATACCGTTACAGTACTGTTCATCGTTATCCCTTCAGCATTCTGTTTTATTCACAACAAAGTACAAAGAAAGAAACAAAAAGAGAGATATGTACATGATGTGAAACAAGATGCAAATTTCTATTCACCAAAGTCCGTAGAAGTAGATGAAAGTGAAGTGAATCAATAAATTCCAAACGTCCCTAACTGTTTTAAATATATCAAATAAGTTTAGTTCAACAGTTTTTATAATTTGAATGTTTTGATGGGGAGCAAATCTATCAGGGAGGATATGATGGTATAAGAGGAAATAAGAGATGGCCTGCTAACAGAACACCAGGATCTGAAAGGTAGATGATGTAATAGTGTCGGGACGAAATCCTGAAGTGAATTAGAGAGATGACCCAAGTCTGAGTTTATAAGAGCCCTCTGGAGCAGTAAATTCTGGTCCAAAAAGCGGAACTAAAACTGATTGATTAGGTCATCAATTCTCGTTTATTTTCCTTTCTAACACTAACCCTGGATATTTCTATTACAGTAGAACCTTCATGCGAGGACACTCTCGCTAGGGAACACCTCTCTACAAAGGACAGTTTCCGACAGATGGCGCAAACCATCAGAAACTTTTAGTTGCACGATCAGGAGATGCCTTTTTCATCTTCATATAGTTACTGAAATTTTTTATCTCTATACATATAATAATACCACTAATAACACATCAATAATTGTACAAATTTTGTCACATCTTTGCATATCTATATATATATAAATGAATGTTTGTATGTTTGTCTGTTTGTCTGTTTGTTGGTTTGTTGGTTTGTATGACCTGTATACAAATTCGCAGTAGTTCACTAATTCAAACCAAAATTTCCATACATAGGTAAAAAATAACGGGGATGACGATAGGCTATTTTAAAAAATATATAAATCAATTATTAATACTATATATTCAAATTATTCTACTTAGCTCACGAGCAGCGCCCTCTAGAACGCCGGCAGGTCGCTTTAGCGTTCTAGACGAGAAGCTTTTTCTTAATTACAATGCAAGTCCTTAACTATATTTACAGGTTTTCTAATTTATAACTATTTCACATATTTACATAATTCGCCGTTTAAAATAACCGCTCTTGCTATATTTGCTATGTGTTTATTTTGCTATGTTTGATGTGTTTGAATAATACATTTAATCGTGTAAACCCGGGCGTTGCCCGGGTCATTCGTCTAGTTTTCTATATAGAACCTAGTTATGTATATAATTCATCCAACCTAATAACTACCCAGTGTTATACGCCATCGTTCTTAGATTACGGACACTCGTTGGCGAAAGCTCAGCAAATTTTTTGTGTTTGTTTATAATTAAGGAATTGACGCGCGCGCTCACGGAATTTTTATATCTTTTAATAATAGTATTCTCTATTTTGATTTGGTATTGCTCGAGAAAAACTTCTCAGAAATGACCAACTCGGTTAGTAAATACCTCCCTGAGCGACCACTTATGCAAAATAAAAAATAATTCGTTTTAATCTAATACAATTTCCGAGGAGAAGAACCACCTCCAGTAAAGTCCAGAAGTATCTATGTTTTGGATATGTTTCGGGTGGTCCGATATCTCAGGAACCAATTCTCGAATTAAGCAGACCAGTGTTCTATGTTTTGGAATGTCATTATACTAGGTTCTGATTTACTTTTTGGTTTTAATCAAGTCATTTTGACTCCGCGCTGCACGAACAAATAGGTTCAATGCAACCCAGTACAGAACGACTGAATACATCAGGTCCAGTTTACCGCCCAGATTTCTGTCTCTCTCCAATTTCCCTGTGATCTTCTTTGATGGACTTTAAATTGAATGTTTCATGAATTAAATGAAATTTCATTAATCAAAATATATTCCAAAATTTTTTACAATCTACACTAAAATAAAATTATCTTTCTTGAATTCACTAATAGAAATTAAAACATTGCCTATTGCTATTTCAAAATGAATTGTTTTTTTTTTTAAACAAAAATTCACATATTAATAAAAATATGTAGATTTTTATAAAAGCTTTCTTCAGGCAAACCATGGAAAAGACATCACACGGTGTCGTTGATCTTGTTCACATAGCTGATGTCATCCGGAAGTTATTTTTACCCGTGTTAAACAGAACACATTTCCTCTCAGGTTAGATTTGTAGTTTTATAAGAGCTTTACCTTCAATGTGGAACATCTGAGTTCACTAAACTTCAGTTATCCGAGCTCTACTTATGAACTTCACACTACATGAACACAGTATGAACACACTACAGAACTTCCAATTATTCGAATTGGTTCTTTCTATAAATATTAGCGATGGTGAAGTAAAATTACAAAGTTCAAATATGTTACTTTAGATATGGCTTACTATAAGGTTGTCCCAAAATTTCGTGTTTTTCTTAAAACGTTGTTTTTCCTATTACACTTGGCTAATAATATTATTACGGCGAATATATAATAATAAATAAAAGAATTACTTTATACATAATACAAAGACATTATACATAACGGCAAAAATTATTATGGCGAATAATATTGGTATTTCAATTTTTTGTAAGTGTTTACGAACTTTTGGGACAATCTTATATATTGATCAGAAAATATCTGCAGGATTTTGTTCCAACACTATCTAAGATTTTCCATTTCTGAATCCCAAATATCATTCTAGCATGAAAACCAATAGGAAATAGAACTATCACATTATAGACAAATCAGATATGAGAATAATATTTTGTGAAGTTCCTATACCAATTTTCTACTAATATATATTCTTAATTAAATCACAGATTCCGTAGCAAGCTATCCTAATAGGTAGAAGACAAACTGCGAGAGTATGATGTTTATTTCTGTCGTCGCGGGAAAACACTCCGCCGATTGTAATTATTCTCGCTTACTCGCGGCGTAAGCAAAAATATTTCCTTTTTTAAAACAGCCTAAACTAATCGTACTTGATACATGCGGCGGCATTTCGCTACCAGTGGCCCCAGAAATGAGAATCTAGCCAAGCTGTGTAACGCTAGAATGCTAGGGCCATGAAGACCCGGAGTTCAGCAGCTACAGGTTCTATAACTCCACAATGTCGAGCTCACATTGACCATGTCGCACGTGACATTCCACATGGCCTCGGCGACGTTACGACCGATATAAATCTGCGGCTAATTGCACTGAATGTCTCCGCGGAAGTGTTTTTTTTATGGGGACCGGATCCGCCCAACACAGCAAGTGACCAACATCTGGCTCACAACCCACGTTGTTACCACCTAGAGCGTTTTTATCTCCATGTATTTCATATATTCCCCAACAGGTCTGCTCGACGATCTTCAGCTCGGCTTCCCCATTCTGTCCAACAGCTCCGCCAATGTCGTGGAAATGGAAATCAGTCATCGAAGGATAGATAACGACAGGAGAAATATGTTGCAAACAGGTTTGTAAAAAAAAAAAAACATAAATTAACTGTATCCACAGAAAGTTTTATTGGTATAAAACAAAATACACTCCATAGGTTGGTGGCTGGCAGTATTCCTGTCCTCCCAGAGCTTTATTTCTATGTCTTTTGATAATATCGTAGTTTTTTCCCGAAATTGTCCATGAATTCCATTCTCAGCTTTCCTTTTCCTAGTCTCTTATTCCATATGTCCTTTCAGCAATACTATTAACCATTTCGAGTATCTGACAAGATATCCAAACAAATTTGTAATTTACAGAAATTCTAATTGATGTCAACCATTAGACTCCATGCTAGCATGTAACAAATAGAGGTTTAAATTTCGAATTTTTATAAGTGTATATTGGAAAATTGGTTGGATAGAATTGAAAAAAAATCCTATAGGTTTCGTAATGTTTCTTCTGGCATTCCAGTGACCCACTGTCGCTCTTTTTGTGGAAAATCAGAGTGTCGTTATAATAATACAACAACACCACAATCGGTAGATATGTAAATATGGCGTCAGTCTTTAATCGGTTCTCCCTGATTCTCTTAGCTCTCTTCAGGTTACAACATATGTAAACAATGTGAAAAAACTGACGAGGGCCAACAGCCCGAAACGCGTAGGTGGTTAGCTTTTCTTGTTTAATCAAGAATGGGTATTTGGCCAATTTTGGAATAATTAAAAATCAACGAATAGTTAATATTCATTGCTATAGATGGCGCCAGCCATCAGCAACTTTCAGTTGCACGATAAGGAGATGCCTTTTTTTTTCTGAAAATATGTAAACAAGTTGAGTATTTATAGTGTTTTAAATATAACAGAATTTAATTGTCGTACATAGGAGCTATAGCTCTAGTGTTGCTTATATTGATATAAAATATGGGGTAACATCTGAGCATATACGTTTATTTTCCTTGAAAAAAGTTATAGTGAAATGGGGCAGATGTGCTCTTAACCAGTTTCTATTTAATTATAAGCTTGATCCTTGTATGTCTCAATGGTTCTAGCAGAACACCATTGCCCTAGTAAAAAATAATATAATTAATTAAATTTAATTATCGCTGTAAATAAAGATGTGTAAGAAAACTTTACTTCTAGAATCAACGAATTTTATCGCGGGGATGTGGGGAGATTATCTTTATTGACTTGTGAATAGCTGTTGTGAACACAATAAACACGCCTTAGCTTTCAGCTATGTTTGCGTTACCAATAAAAGATTATTATCTGCAAAAAGTGTTGATTAAACTATCTGTTTTTGCAGGGCCTACAACAAAAGGCGAAAAAAAAAACTTGTTCCATTGATCATATATCATATCAACAATGAAATAAAGCAAAAAAGATTGCGTTATGAGTGTTGTGGACAAAAGCATCGCCCGGTTTGGTTTCTGTATGATAACGTGAAGTCTTTTAAATTTTTGTTAATTTATTTTAAAATTTCTGCTTTTACGGCAGGTATTTGAAGAAGTCTCGAGTAATAAGTTTGAAGTAATGTATCTTATTTTGATACTTGCATATTTTTCGTTTATGATTTGACCTGGTATGTATTGGTAGTGAAGCGGTAGTAGTAGGGAAGGGCAGTGCGGCACTACTTCAGAGGGTAGTACGACACTACAGGTCACAGTGCGACGCTGCAGGTCACAGTGCGACAGTGCTGGTGACAGTGCGCGATATGGAGGGACAGTGCGGCACTACTTCAGAGGGTAGTACGACACTACAGGTCACAGTACGACGCTGCAGGTCACAGTGCGACAGTGCTGGTGACAGTGCGCGGTATGGAGGGATAGTGCGGCACTACTGCAGAGGGCAGTACGACACTACAGGTCACAGTGCGACAGTGCTGGTGACAGTGCGCGATATGCAGGGACAGTGCGGCACTACTTCAGAGGGTAGTACGACACTACAGGTCACAGTGCGACGCTGCAGGTCACAGTGCGACAGTGCTGGTGACAGTGCGCGGTATGGAGGAATAGTGCGGCACTACTTCAGAGGGTAGTACGACACTACAGGTCACAGTGCGACGCTGCAGGTCACAGTGCGACAGTGCTGGTGACAGTGCGCGATATGGAGGGACAGTGCGGCACTACTGCAGAGGGCAGTACGACACTACAGGTCACAGTGCGACGCTGCAGGTCACAGTGCGACAGTGCTGGTGACAGTGCGCGGTATGGAGGAATAGTGCGGCACTACTTCAGAGGGTAGTACGACACTACAGGTCACAGTGCGACGCTGCAGGTCACAGTGCGACAGTGCTGGTGACAGTGCGCGGTATGGAGCGATAGTGCGGCACTACTGCAGAGGGCAGTACGACACTACAGGTCACAGAGCGACGCTGCAGGTCACAGTGCGACAGTGCTGGTGACAGTGCGCGGTATGGAGGGACAGTGCGGCACTACTGCAGAGGGCAGTACGACACTACAGGTCACAGTGCGACAGTGCTGGTGACAGTGCGCGGTATGGAGGGATAGTGCGGCACTACTGCAGAGGGCAGTACGACACTACAGGTCACAGAGCGACGCTGCAGGTCACAGTGCGACAGTGCTGGTGACAGTGCGCGGTATGGAGGGACAGTGCGGCACTACTGCAGAGGGCAGTACGACACTACAGGTCACAGTGCGACACTGAAGGTCACATTACGACGCTGCAGGTGACAGTGTGGAGGGACAGTACGACACTAGTGCAGGTGACAGCGCCCCGAGGTCAACTGGAGGACCACCCTTGAGGTGTAGCGACGTGTCCTTGTCGTGGTTTTCCTCTCTGGTGGCGCTTCGCCTCCCATCCGGATAATGGCCTAGAAATTGGTGTTGTTATGTTTCCGCTTGTAGAGGCCCTACAAGGTAGATTTTAAAACGATTTTATTGACATCCGTCAATGGAAAATCTTACACACGAAATTAAAATATATATATAATAATAGGGGGAACTATGCACAAGACTAGTATGATTACATAAGTTAAAAAGCTTCCCCAACGCCGAAGATTTCTCTTCCGAATAATCAGGGGATTTTCATAATCTCCCCTCAGATGGACGCCTTCGTTTGTGCCGAGTACCTACAACTATATGTCTACACTAATTAACTCTGTAACTCTAAGTCTTCTATATGAACATGACAAAATAAAACACCAATAAGTAATTGGTAGTGATGTATCCGTTTGTACTGAGAACCTACAGATTTGCGTGACTTGCTGAAGTCGACATTCTTACCTCTTTATCATCGAAGAAAATAATTCACACACAACAATGTAAATATTAAGAAAAAAGATATTTCCTGATCGTGCAAATAAAAGTTGCTGATGTTATATATAAACATATATCCTTAGCGCTCCTAAATGAGCATTTTCATATTTTGAAGATCGCCAGCAACACCGCGTTCTGTCGACGAAGTAAACGGCAAATGTGTCCGTCGAGGAGAGAAAGAAAAAGGCTTTCATTATTGTTGTTTTCAACTAAAATTTTTAAAGTTATTTTTATTTTACAACCGACCCAATATCTCAAATACACTCATGGACAAACTTATAGAAATTTCCTATTTGATATCGCTTGTCTTCTTATTTTTTTTTTTTTTTTTTTTTTGAAGGAGACAACAGAGGCAATTTTGTTTACACCTGGTGTCTTTAATATAGTCACTGTGTATCAGATATCTTTCAGAGTTATTGTCTGAATCCCGCTATACATGCTAAAAGGTAAAACTTCCTTAAATTTTTATCAATGAGTGTATATGGAAACCTTTTGTATTCCAGGTTAAATCTTTGGTTTCTTGAATGTTTACAATTTCAATATTTATGTTCAAACCAGTTGTAAACAGCTGCATTGCTCTATGTGTATGTACTAACATGTGTTAGCCAGCCATTTTCTCGACCTTTTGAGTTCTTCGTGGCCACTTAATACAGGTCATATCCTACCGTGTAAACGTATTGCTCATATTAGGAAAAATGGCAAATACAGAAGTTGTTCCATTTTTAAAAGAACGATTTTCCAACGCTGTAGCTCGCGAAAGAAGTGCGCGATTGAGGTGATGTTTTATTCACAATCGAAAGACCAATCATTGATTTATATTTCATGAAAAAAAAACATTTTTTTAATATTCTAAATACCTAAAATTATATGTGATTTTGTATAAGGTTACATTTTCAGAATTTCCGAGGAGAGATACTCGTTTACCTAAATTATTAAAATTAAGCAAGAAAAGAATATTATTAAATGCACAATCAGTTAAATAATAAATAAAGAAAAATAGATTCTGATATCTATGAAATTAAGCGAAAAAATTCCTCTGAAAAAAGTTGCCTGAAGAAACCATTTACTCCAACCGAAAGAAAGACAAAGGAAATTGTTGTCAGGGAGACTCCACCTTCTCAAAGGAACATTTCCACAATAACCAACGTACCACTTTCTACCGTTAACTGTATTATCAGGAAAAATCAGCTTAAAATATGTAAAAAGGCTAAAGTTCATGTTCTCAAGCCGCACCATATCGAGGAACGCAAGACCTGCAGCAGGGCCCTCAAGAATGTTGTTACACTGGACGAGGCATGGGTTTACCTCAATGATAGCAACCAACCCCGTGCCATTTACTACGCTAACTCTCAAATAAACATATTACAAAATTGGGTCAAGCAATGCGAGGAAAGTTTCTCAAAGGGCTTCATGATCGTTGCAGGTTTCAGCTCAATGGGAAGCATTCAATAGGAGGAGGTGGATCTAAATGTCAAGATAAATTCGTAAATCTACCAAAGACTTGTCTTAGACCCATTATTCGATAATGAGGTCCTATTTTTGTTTCCAAGTGACTCAAGATCCGCGTGGTTGCACTAAGATAAAGCCACGAGTCATACTCCCGTTCAACACGTCAATATCTCGACGAAAAGAGGGATGAAACCGGCATTTAGTACATTCCTGAAAAACCCCCAGACTTGGCCTCTATGGATTTTGTGTTTTTGGCTTTCTGAAAACTGCTTTTAGGATCTAGAAAACCGAAAACGCTAGATGGTCTCTGTAAAATCGTTAAGGACATTGTGTTAGGATGGTCTTGATCAGAATATTATAAGACGAAGCCTTATTTCCTGGAAACAGCGATGCAGAGATTTTACTAAACATCAAGAATTACAAATAATAAAAAAAAAAACAATAAGTTGTACAAATATTTAGAAATTATTTATTAATAAAGCACTAAAATCGTTATTTTAAAAATGTAGCATCTTCCTTTTGAGATTCTTTTGATGGACCACTTTTAGCACCATATATAGTGACGATGATGGCGGTGCAGGCATGGGCCTCCCCGCGGTCTACGTCGACCAGGACTCCGGCGAGTCTCTCCTGGAGATGCTACAGGCCGACCCCCGGCTCGAGGTGCGGGGGACCCCAGATCTACCCAGGGCCCCAGTGATGGTAGTGACCGTCGCCTTCCTCGCCCTGATGGCCTTCACGTTCCTCTGGCTGCTCTTCTATTACGTCCAGAAGTTCCGGTACTTGCGGGCCAGGGAGGGATTGGCGGTACGTCTCATGGGCACTACTGCAAAACGCTTTAGTAACCTCTTTAATGAAGATTTCCCTTTCTAAACTAAGAACTTCAAAGTCCGCTTCCACCGAATGTACCCGTATCTACAAGAATTATATCTGTAGATTGTATGCGCCGGTGCGAGGTGTTTTGCTGCACCTTCATGCTTCCTCTCCCATACCTATTCACTCCTAAATATTAAAATAATATTTAATAATCTAATAATATCGAATCTCAACATTTAAAATAATATAACAGGAAGTTTTCAATTGTTATATTCGAATCTGTGATTATATGCTTCTTTGTGGATTCTCTGGCGGTGTCTCCTGATCGAGCGCCCGAGGCGGACCTTGGTACCAACTTTTGGAATCTCTGACGTGTACCTAAACTGTTTATTCGAGGTATTTGTATGGTACACAGTGTTCAGTTTCTACGTAAATTTGGTTCTAAATAAGTTCCAGCTACTGAATCCTCTGTTGTATAACTCCACGGTTTGTTGCAGAAGCAACTCAGCATCGCGGCCAGTAAGGCCCTGGAGAAGATTCCCGTAAGAACCTTGACAAAGACGGATCTGGTAAGCTATCTTCGTGTGAAAACATTTTTGTATCAGAAATTTAAATACCAAGGATTATATTACACGTGAAGCATACGTTGAAATTTAGGGGTAAATTCTGGATGGAAACATTCGGTAAATCTGAAGATTTCATGAATCCCTCACTGATCTCATTAAACCAGAGCTAGCCTTGGACTGACGAGGACCATCCTGACACTAGGTCGTCCTTCTGAGTTTGCCAAAGCTGGTGTTGTGGCTTTGTCACCGACCCGAGAGAGTCCGTTATTTTTCGGAAAATGTCAATAGATGACGCTTAAGTTTAAGCGTTCATTTTATAACGGGATAGTCCGATGTTAATTTTCATGACAAAGGTTACAGCTTATCATAAATGACCAGTTTTTCAAACATCAAATATTTATCATTCTGTTAAATCCAGGAATCCATAGTGATAACTTCCTAGAAAACGAGAATGAAACTCAAAATCTACAAGTATAAATAAAAAGTCAGATAATTAATAATAAACTATGTGAAAAAAAAAACTCCATTTACTTTATGTTCGAGGAAAACATGTTTTTAGGCGGTCTCTGGAAAATGATAGCTTTATAAACTTTGGTCTCGTTATTCTTACATTCCCACGCTGTGTCAATTTCTTGGTTGTTATCTATTTGACAGAATTGTAAATGTTTCTAGCGTAGAGAGAGAAAATCAATGATATCATATATCTATCACTAGTGCAAGATGTATGACCATCCTTCTTCCCCATTTATTTCTAGCCATTATTTTTCTTTGCAATTGCTATTTCTATATATTATATGCAGTCGGAAAGTTCTACACCTTATCGTGGCCTGTCAGTATTTATGATGGATGTGTGTCAGAACGGAGAGGAGTGCTGTGCGGTGTGCATCGAGGTTTTCCACAGCGGAGATCCCCCAGTTCGGGAGTTACCTTGTGGGTGAGTGATTGAGGTCACAGAATGTTGTTGGAATCAGCGAGGGTATCAAGTAGCAGACTTTATTTCTTCATAATTTCGGATGAACATGTAAAATGGCGGGATACTATTGGATAGTAAGCAGTGTGATGTTGATGGCTTTGAGGCCAATACCTGGGGAATGGGGATTCTAAAATATTTTGTTGCTTTATATCTTGATTTTTTCAGATCAATGTACAAGTACAAATAGTCCAAACCCCTTGATTCTGCTCTAGCTCAAATTGAAAATTGCGTATTGATATACATCGAAATATATATTTAAAATAAATTTTTGATGTGTGATAAAATATTTGAAATGCCCACAATTGACGAATTTAAAAAAAAATTGCACTTTAGATGGAGGCAATTGGTATCGCACCAATGTAGCAAACATTCCCATAGAGAGACTGGAATTTACATAGGAACTTTACGTTATTTACCTTAATTATATATTTCCTTGTGCCATTTCATTATTCACTTGGATTTTTAATTATTTTATAGTGCAACAAATTGACACAAAAGCAAAGACAGATAGAGAAAACACTCCACTAAAAGGGTACCACCCAGGTGTTGCCAATAATTGGACAATGTGTACAAATTCCAGATGAGAAATGGCACACATTTTTCGAATAAAGTCAGAAAATGTCACCAAGTGAAGTCCAAGATGGTGAAAATAAATAGAAGGGCTTTGTATCAACCGAGGAATGTGGTATATACATTTCTAACCAGACGTCTTTGTTTTGAAATTCAATCAACTGACGTGTTTAATTGTGATATATATATCGACGCACGCTTTTCAAATTGTTGACTAATAGGCATAACTCTTTCTCTCTCTGTTTGTGTGTATGCATTTCTACATTACAATAAAACTATGCTCATAACTATCCACATTGTCAAGAGGAAGAACAGGAGTTTGACTTCTAAGCATTATAAATACAACAGGCAGGTATACTTCTTGGACTGTCCTCTTTCAACACTACTTCTAGGTTATTAAACCTGCCTAGACCTTCCTGCAAACACTTGGTGAGCTGGCTCACTAACATAATCAAACCACAGGACAGCCTGGGGAGTTGGCGATATACGGGTACGCTCCAAGATTCCTATAAGACACAACTACACGAGCTGTCTGAGATTGAACTGGAGAAATCGATGAGAGGGTTCACTTCTGAAGACATCCCATCCTAATTTTTATTCTTGAAGACTGTAAAAAATTTATCGTTTATATGATTCATAGAAACAAGAGCATCAAGTAAATTCAATATAACTAAACTAATTTTATGATGTACTAGAGCGCCATCTGTTATCAAATTATAAAACTATTTTAGTGGCGTATTATTCTTTTTAAAATAAAACAATTTCTACTGTCCTTACTGCGATGAAAAATTAAAGGGAGGGCCTGGCTCATCAGTGGTGAACCCTCCCAGCGGTTTCGCCAGTTTAATCTACCATACCGCTGTTATATTGCATTTTTGGAACTTCCTTTTATAGGTGACCGTTGTAAGAATCTTGGAATGGGTATTTTAGAAGAACTATGGACATAAGCTTTTAGGACAGCAGAATTAAATATAATTATAAATATATAATATGCTTCGAGCAATCGCTCTTCCGCAAATATCAAATTGTGTCTTTTATTAGAACAATAATGTTATGATGTACTAGAGCGCCATCTGTTATCAAATTATAAAACTATTTTAGTGGCGTATTATTCTTTTTAAAATAAAACAATTTCTACTGTCCTTAATTTTTCATCGCAGTAAGGACAGTAGAAATTGTTTTATTTTAAAAAGAATAATACGCCACTAAAATAGTTTTATAATTTAAACTAATTTTATCGTAATTTTTCTTTTACAAATAAACCAGCTTCCTACTATCTTTCTGTCTTGAAAGAAAAAAATTGCTCTAAATTTATTATAATTTATTATAATTATATAATTTGCTTGTTATTGTCTTACACTCATGGATAAAACTTAAAGAAGTTGTACCTTTTACATGTATATCGGTGTTCAGAAAATAACTCTGAAAGATACTTGATACACAGTGACCTTTATTGAAGACACACGAGATAACCAGGTGTAAACAAAATTGCCTCTGTCTCCTTCAAAAAACAGACGACCGGAGACATTAAAGACTTTAGACCTTCTTAAGTTTTTTCTCTCCATGAGTGTAGGTTTAAATAATCCGACACACAATACTTCCAATAGATAGATTTAGTGTTTCATGTGTGGGGCAGACATTCCTTCCACCAGCCATGTGTGGACCCCTGGCTACTGACCAACCCCTGGTGTCCCCTGTGTCAGCTCGACCTCTTACATCACTTCCGGCTGAGACACCCAGCTAGACTTCCGGTCAACCTCGACTTTGAGTCCTAGTCTATCTTATCCCAATCCTTGTCTGTATAGTCCTTGTGTGGGCCGGCTACAGCGGCTCAGAGCTTGGTTAACACCTTCAATTCTTATTTTCACCTTTTTCTCTGAGAAGGGAACAAGGAACAAATTATGGATGCCATAGAAGAAAGAGGAAGTGTAGTCTAACTGCAAAACACATCCATACTTGTCAAGCGAACACGACACCTCACTTTTAATTTGAGAAAACCATTCTTTATTTAACATCTTCTCATGAACACATCAATCAATTGTTCCTATCTTCTGTATTTGTAATTCCCAAGTATTTCTAAGACTCCCTGTCGCTCTCTTATCATGGGGATATTGCTCAAAGTTTAACCTCACGCTATTTGCATTCTTAAACGCCGGCAATGAGATAAATTTCAAATATAAACACTGCATCACTTTTAAGATATCAGCTTTGCTCTAACTCCCTGAGGACAGTTTGGCTGACATTTGAAACAAATTTATTGTCTCCATAGTAAACCATAATAAGACTCTGAGTATGAATTTATATCCTGAGTATGAATTTCTTTCAATAATATCGGTCAAATTTCTACAATTAGTGAAGTGAAGATGAAAAAGAATTAAGATGAAAATATCAGGATCTTCTGGGGATAAGTTTCTTTCCTATAAAACCTATTCCCGTAAGCCTGATACCTTAATACTGATACTAGGGATAGTATTAAGACCAAGATAATCTCTCTATTCGCTATAGAAGGAGAGACACACGTCGGAGAGAAGAGTTTGTTTATAAAGAAGCTTTCCACCCTGACTTGTGTTTTTTCTTCTAAAGGGATTATTTTATTGAACTATGAAAAAGAATGATGAGCCATAGTAAACCTAACCTTCCCAAATCTCTTTCAATTCCAATCCAGAATTCCCCAGAAGATCCTGATATTTTCATCTTAATTCTTTTTCATCTTCACTTCACTAATTGTGGAAATTTGACCGATATTATTGAAAGAAATCCATACTCAGGATATAAATTCATACTCAGAGTCTTATTATGGTTTACTATGGAGACAATAAATTTGTTTCAAATGTTAGCCAAACTGTCCTCAGGGAGTTAGAGCAAAGCTGATATCTTAAAAGTGATGCAGTGTTTATATTTGAAATTTATCTCATTTCCGGCGTTTAGAATGAAACGCTGAATAATGCTGAATAATTACATAATTAACACACAGATGACGCTCTATTTACTATTAGGCTTATAGATTTAAAATTAAGAATCAAATTTAAAACGCCTTATTTTCTTTTTCATATCTAAGACAACGCTTGTGTGTTAAATTATACTATATTGTAGCTATACGCTGACCAGTAAGGGACTATTATCCTTGCAAGCTCTTACACATAATGATGCAATCAGAATATCTAACAAATATACCAAATAATTAATGGATATATCTTTTATTTTTCGGGTAATCTCCCCATGAGCGACAACCTTTGTAAAAACAAAAATGACTTGAACTGAACTAACCTAAACTCCAATAAGAGACCATCTTCACGAGAGGCCAGAAGTATCTACATTTTTAGGTGATTTCTCTTTGGAGGTTCGGCTATATTATCAAAAATATATCTCTAGTGTGTATCTAACTTGAGCCAACAGAGGAACAACCTACGTCAAGGATAAGAGGATAAGTGTCCAACTCACTGATCTAGTACTTTTCCTTGTCAGTACTTATGCTACAAGCTCATCGCCATTTTATATTAGCCCCATTTGTAAATATAAACATTAGAACCATTGTACATATCTTCTAACTGCTGACATCAAATCTCTGTGATGATACATCTTATATTTTATTGCTTGTTTATAACTAATTCGGTATATCAATAAAATTGTTTGTTTTTAACTACTGGCCTCTCATTTCTTATATTTGATTTATCAAATATGGAACACACATATTATACATTGTAATATACCTGATATGATTCCATGTGTAACCACGAAATGTTACCAATATTCAAAGTCCCTTTGATCATGAAGAATTAAAATTTATTGGAGCATATACTTATACACCATCTTGTAAGTTGTGCACTTTATAGTAAGCCGTTCTAGACTTGAGCCAAACCTGGGATTTGAAAATAAGCTTTATAAATCCCAACATTTTGATTACCAGATGGCCCACTCTAACAATAGTAAAGCCACAGGACAACCTTGATGGGCTCATTGATATATTAATAAGTGTATCATATTGTGGCGAAGAAATATTTTATTATTTAATTTAATATTATTCAATGAAAATATATTCAACAGATTATAAAAATATATATTAATCTGTTTTTGTGAAATCATCTTAAAATATTTCTTTGCTTACTTGCTTAAGATTCTCTAGCTGTAAATAGTTGGGGGCTGACTTGTTCATAATTGTCGACTCGTCGCTGTGACGTCATCAATAAATACTTTTACATCTTAGGATATTTCAAGACTTGATTTCTACGCTACAACTGGTGAAGAAGCTGGATCGATACCCATTCAGAAAAAAACGGAAAATTGACTCGGTTGAGCAAGGAGAAAAAACCATGAACATCAAGAAAGAAGCAACTACTCAGGTAGGTTCATTTTTTGTCCAACATCTACCTAGAAACCCCTCAATGTTCTCTGGTGAGGGTGTTGAAGATCCCCGTAGCTGGTTAAAAGGGTATGAACGTGTGGCGAAGCACAACCAATGGGATGAAACCCTTTGTCTCGCTAACGTTTATTTCTATCTAACTGGCACTGCTCTCAAATGGTATGAAAACAACGAGGAAAGCATCCAGACATGGACGGAGTTCATGTCAAAATTAGAAAATGTATTTGGAAAAAATGAAAGCTCAAGACTGCGAGCTGAGAAAATACTCAAAACTCGCGCACAATTAAAAGGAGAAAGCACCGAATATTACATCCAAGACGTCCTGCGCCTTTGCAAAGAGGTAGATCCACAAATGAATGAGGAAGATAAAATATCCCATCTGATGAAAGGGGTAGCTGAGGAGCTCTACCAGGCACTTCTCCCAAGGGATGTGCATAACACTGAGCAATTTGTCACCGAATGTCGCCGCATTGAAAGCCTACACTGTAAGCGAGTGACCCCTACCAAATACGAGCGACTACCAAATGTGGCATCTCTCAGTGATCATGATGACAGGGCAGATCTGTCATCTATGATCAGGCAAATTGTTCGTGAGGAGGTACAGCGGGCATTAGGCTCTACTCGAGAGGAACCAAAAATTTCTACCATCGAAGATATGGTAAAGGAGGAGATTGGAAGAACCCTGGCGCCAATCTCAAAGCCTAGGAGAAGTTCCCCACAGAAGGAAAGACCCCGAGAGTTTTATAATAATAGATATGTGGCCCAAACGATAAGACCGCAGCAGCCAAAACAAGTAAACGGAAGACGCGATACCAACGAATGGCGAACCACGGAAGGTAAGCCAATCTGTTTCCACTGCGGACGCCCTGGCCACGTCGTGCGCTACTGCCGTGACAGGAGGAGAGAATATGAAGGAAAACAAACTTGGAATTACAAGCAGAGAGATAGGCTAGAACCTAGAACATTCTATAATTCTCGGAGCAGCCAAGAGCCCAACGACGACCTGCCAAGAGAAAATAGACGCCGCTACCGAAGCCCCTCTCCTTACACTGGCCAAAAAGGACAATATTCGTCTCCTGATAGAAGACCCAGCCAGTCGCCTCGCCGTTCCCGTCAGGAAAACTAGAAGATGCGTCCTATTTTGGAGGTAAGGCCGCAAAATTTATAAATCCTCCCTTGTCGACCACATTAGAATTAAAAGAAAATTACATAGACATTAAAATAGAAGGAAAAATGACGCGTGCCCTCGTCGACTCAGGAGCCTCATATTCTGTCATTTCTGAGAGGTTCAGACTCAAACTAAGAAAAATAATGTTTGCCGAAACTGACGTCACATTACGAGTATCCAACGGTAAAATTGTAAGACCAAAAGGACGCTGCACACTGAAACTGGACTTGAATGGACTACAGGAAAGCTTTGAATTTGTCGTTATGGAAGACTGTAGTCACGAAGTTATTCTTGGTTGGAACTTTTTGAAGTTATCTAGGGCGATAATTGATTCAGCTGACGACACACTCTTCTTAGAAAAATGTCTTTTTGAGGATACCCCTAAGAACAGCTCACCTCTCTACTCGGAATTGGAATATAGAATCGAACCCGCCTCTATTCAGTTAATAGAAGTAGCAAGTCGTGACATTCCTAATGACGCAATTGTGGTGGCAGAATGTCGAAAAGAGCTATTGCTGGAAAGAGAACTAACGGCTCCCTCCTCTGTCATTTCACTTACCAATAACCGAGGTAAACTTTGGGTGGTGAATTGGAGTCCATATCCGAAACTAATCCCACAGGGGATGCATGTAGCCGATAGTGCTGTCATCGAAGATAGTCAATTATGTACTCTAGCTGATTGTAACCAAGTTGAAACAGAGGCGGAACATTCTGAAGACCCAAAAATCTCGGAATTTTTTATAGATGATTCACTTGATGAATCTCAAAAAGAAAAATTAAGAAATTTGTTAAAAAACTATACGGATATTTTCGAATTTAGTAAAAGAAAACAATTCAAGGACGTCAATGTTAAACACCGAATTAACACTGGAGACCACCTACCGACCAAACAAAGACCTTACCGAGTTGCACCAAGAGAACGCCAAATTATTCAGGATGAGGTAAACAAGATGGAAAAACTTGACATCATTCAGCCCTCTGAAAGTCCGTGGGCCTCGCCTGTAGTATTGATAAGAAAAAAGGATGGAAGCTGGAGATTCTGCGTCGATTACCGCCGCCTTAACAAAATAACAAAAAAGGATGTCTACCCTCTCCCAAGGATCGACGACACTTTAGACTGCTTACGGGGAGCTAGATTTTATTCTTCCATGGACCTCCAATCAGGGTACTGGCAAATCGACGTAGAAGAATCGGACCGTGAGAAGACAGCATTCATAACTCCAGATGGACTGTACGAGTTCAAAGTAATGCCATTTGGGTTATGTAATGCTCCAGCTACCTTTGAACGAATGATAGATAATCTTCTGAAGGGTCTTAAGTGGACCATTTGCTTGTGTTACCTCGACGACATCATCGTTTTTTCAGATGGCTTTGAAGAACACCTAAGACGCCTTCAACTTGTATTAAATTGCCTTAAGAAAGCCGGATTATGTCTCAATTCCAAGAAATGCAAGTTTGGTGCAAAAACTATCACGGTTCTTGGACATGAGGTGAGTGAAAATGGAATTCGTCCCGACCAAGAAAAGATTCGAGCAGTCCGCGACTTCGCTACGCCAAGGTCATTGAAGGAAGTTAGAAGTTTCCTTGGCCTTTCATCCTACTACCGCCGCTTCATACCCAATTATGCCCACGTAGCCCAACCCTTGAATGACCTTTTGAAGAAAGACTCAGCATTTAATTGGAACCAGGAAGAGCAAAATGCATTTGAAGCTCTCAAGTCAGCGTTAATTTCTGAACCCGCTCTTGGACATTTTGATTACTCATCCCCAACCGAAATACACACTGACGCAAGCAACTACGGAATAGGAGCAGTATTAGTGCAGATACAAAAGGGAAAGGAAAGAGCCATTGCTTATGCATCCAGAACCTTAAATAAGGCAGAAAAAAATTATTCAACCACAGAAAGGGAATGCCTTGCCATCATTTGGGCTATCAATAAATTCCGACCATATGTCTTTGGACAGCCGTTCACTATTGTTACAGACCACCACTCTTTGTGCTGGCTGACCAACCTCAAAGACCCATGTGGGAGGTTAGCAAGATGGGCACTTCGGCTGCAAGAGTTTGACGTCACTGTCGTGTATAAGAGCGGAAGGAAACATCAGGACACAGACTGCTTATCAAGAAGTCCATTAGAATACAGTGAAGATATGGAGGAAGATATTCCAAGCATAGTGACTTTGCAGAACTTTAGCGAAGAGCAGATGAATGATCAAGCTATTAGAAAAATCGCTGACAAATTACAAAGTTCTCCTAATAATTCCTTTGTAAAAATCGATAACACGCTCTACAGAAAAAAATATGATCCAATGGGGAAACCATGGCTTTTGGTGGTTCCACGCCATTTAAGGCAGGAATTACTGAAAAATTTCCATGATTCACCCACGGCTGGTCACCTCGGATTTACTAAAACCTATGACCGAATAAGAAAAAAGTATTACTGGCCCGGAATGTATAGAACGGTTAGAAGGTATGTGGCACACTGTTCAGATTGTCAGAGGCGTAAACATCAGCCCCAACTCCCCTCAGGGCACTTACAGCCAATACCTGTTCCTGAAGTTGCCTTTGAAAAGGTAGGAATGGATCTCCTGGGGAGATTTCCAACATCAGAAGGTGGCAACCGTTGGATTATTGTATGTACGGACTACCTAACGAAATATGCGATAACTAAAGCTCTACCCACAAGTGAATCCATGGAAGTCGCCAAATTCTTCATTGAAGATGTCATCTTAAAGCACGGCGCGTCGAGGGAATTAATCACGGATAGAGGAAGAAACTTCACATCTTCAATGATAAGTGATCTGAACAACCAGTGCAGAATAACCCATCGGAAGACGACCGCCTATCACCCCCAGACAAACGGACTCACGGAGAGGTTGAATAAGACCATAGCAGACATGCTGTCCATGTATGTAGATGTCAACCATAAAGATTGGGACAGGATTCTTCCATTCGTTACATTTGCATACAACACAGCAAAACAAGAGTCTACTGGGTTCACCCCATTTTTCCTTGTACACGGGCGTGAAGCCGAGACTCCACTTGACGTGTTATTCCCCAAGTTATTGCCAGAAGACGACGATTTCATCCAAACTCTAGGGGCAAGAGCCGAAGAAGCACGAAAACTGGCACGTATCCACTCCATGAGATCTCAAGGTAGCAATAAACATCGCTATGACGCCCATCACAGAAATATAATTTATCAGCCTGGAGATCTTGTATGGATCTTTATTCCTGTGCGTAAAGTGGGATATTCGGAAAAACTAATGAGACGTTACTTCGGCCCATACAAAGTAACCCGAAAAATATCTGATGTGACCTATGAAGTTGAAACATTCGGAAACCAGCAAGGTCGTCGTAAAACAAAAGATTTAGTTCACATTTGTAGGATGAAACCTTATTTAAACCCAGAGGACCAGGAGGACCAGCTAGAAGAGGACCCAGAAGATGACTCGACAAACTTCCAGGAAGAAAACATCCCCACTGAACGAACACAACAACCACAGACCCGCGAAGAGATCTCAGGCCCTATCACCCGTTCTCGAGCCTTGAGACTGAGGATGTAAGTCTCCTTCTGAGCATCGGGTCGATGCTCTTTATAGGGGGAGGCTATGTGGCGAAGAAATATTTTATTATTTAATTTAATATTATTCAATGAAAATATATTCAACAGATTATAAAAATATATATTAATCTGTTTTTGTGAAATCATCTTAAAATATTTCTTTGCTTACTTGCTTAAGATTCTCTAGCTGTAAATAGTTGGGGGCTGACTTGTTCATAATTGTCGACTCGTCGCTGTGACGTCATCAATAAATACTTTTACATCTTAGGATATTTCATGACTTGATTTCTACGCTACAATATATAAGCAGAATCATCCGATACAGTATTAGATATTTAAGAGAGGCGGTCTTGTAATCCAATAGAAATCCGATAAACACATTTTCTGCGTAGTAGAGGGATTGTCGACAGCAGCCTGCACACAACAAGAGGGCTATTCACCCCCACATTCTCTGCAGGCAGCTTCCCTGACCGCTCGCATCTACGACTAACACCAGACTGATAGCATGTGTCTTTGAATCAAACAAGTTATTTATGAGGAGTTTACAATTATATATCAGCTAAAAATTATATTTAAAGCATTTTGGACTCGTGTTATATAATTATTTCTCAAGGTGGCAGGCGGCACGCTTAGTAGCATCGTGTTGATCGCAGGAGACAAAGCATAGCGAAACCTAAAGTAATAAACAAAAGATCGGAAGCCTAAACCTCGAGAATCGAGTTAACAAAAAACTCTAAATGCATTTATCATTGATAAAATCGAGATGATTTTTGAATGGTTTTCCTACATTGTTGCCCTTAATAACTATTTCCAGATCGCTACATGTCCATAATTCGGGCGCCAGTGGCTGCAGAAAAGCTGACCACAAATATTTACATCTATGGCACATGTAGAGACCTAAAGCTGTACCAACTAGTAAAAAAGTGTTAAAGGGGAATTAACCACTCCTTTTCGGTTAAACATATTTTATTTGCACTAATAAAAAAACTTTCAATGTACACATATCAAAAGAAAAAATATATATTCTCCACTGATGAGCCAGGCCCTCCCATTAATTTTTCCATTGCAGTAAGGGCAGTAGAAATTGTTTTATTTTTAAAATAATCATACGCGTCTATAATAGTTTCGAATTTTCATAACAGATGGCGCGCTAATGCATCATAATATATATATAGACATAAAAATATTTAAATTTAAAATATATATAATAGGTTCAAAGGAAGGATTAAAATATATATATACCTAAACTAAAAATAACTAAAGAAGCCTATTTAGTCCACGAATCACCCATCTAGTTCACCTACCTCTCAATCCAGCAACCCAAATCCAGGATTGGAAAAGGGCGGTCAAAGCCGTAGCCAGGCCAGCGGCCTGCGCTTTCAGCAACCCCTCTTGTTTTTTTTTTTTTGTCACTACCCTCCGCTTCCCGGGAAAAAAATCCACCTCAAATATACCGCTTACTTGCCCCCCAGTGTAGCTGAACTCACCCCCCAAGGCTATCACCACCCTTCTCTCTGTGAAAATAAAAATATTTTTAAAAATAATAAAATTTAAAAAATTATATATATGTATGTAATATTGTCCAAAAAGTTATTACACTGCAATTTTTGATGTATTACACTGTTGTAGAATCCTGTCGGCTTTAGGAATAGCTGTGGTATTCTACTATGTTGGGAAACCTTACTCTTGGTGTTGAAGGTTGTTGAAGTGGTGACGCAGTCGTGGTGAATGATGCAGTCGTGGTGGATGATGCAGTCGTGGTGGCTGAGTGAAAGGATTACACACAGGGGAAATAAGCCGGGACACTTGATGGTTGAAAATATAAGGCAACGGGTTGGAGGAAAGAAAGCTTTTGAGAAAGGCAGAGCGGTTTTTTGATGATTAATTAGTTGATCACATGGCGATGATTGGATTTAGATGAAATGAGCGGAGAGAGAGGTCTCTAGTGAGCAGACATTACCTTGGTGGGGTCGAGTCGATGACTGGGTCTGAACTCGGTGGGAGTGAATGAAGAACTGTAGATGTTGTTCAGATGGGAGCCAAAACACTACTAGGTCCGAACTCGGCGAGAGCGAGTGAACAACTGACCATTCTTGCTTTTCGATTTAACACCACGAGTTGGCTTCCTTCCCATTGGTCGAAAATGGAACGTCCCCGTTTTCCTATTGGTTGACCTACTTAAGGGGAGACTTTCTAATTGGACCGCGGTTCTCTTTGGTGAAAGATATGGTCTGCCTGATAGGAAGTGTCGGATGCTATTTCGACTTTATTTACTTCCGCGTTATCAAATACGTCCTGTCTTTGCCGGAAATATTGGGTGTTAGCTTAACATTTATAACTTCTGCGGTCACTAGATACGTCCTGCTTTGCCAGGAAGTATTGGTTTAAACTTAGCTCGCAGGGTTCCCGGGGTCAGAAGGTTAACTGTGACGTTATTAATAATTATGTTCTCTTCTAGATCTACTTCCTATGTCTTTTTGTTACTTTCTTTCCTCCAGTTACCTTATTCTTTTATTAAATCTTTGAAAATCATACATTTGTACATGCATAGTGGGTCGGGGAGCATACAATTATATACAAATTATGACATGTATATATAATATATGTATTTAATTTATTTTTTAAAAGTTCGGGAACTTTTTGATCCTACCTTGTATATATAATATTTAGATGATTAAAAGGCATATATGGGATTTAATAAAAGATATAGGCCTTTTTATCATCTAAAGATTTAAATATGGATTGCCCTATATTCAGAGAACAAAAATATACATAATATATACTAATCAGCCATCATGAGTTTGTGGCTTAATCATAGTGATAGGCAAGGTGGAGACTGGCTTGGTGCTGGTGGGATCAAGACAGCCACCATAGGTCATGTGGCTCGACCACAGAGAAGGAGTGTCTGAGTCCATCTCAGACTCTGGCTCGGTGCTGGTGGTGTCAAGTCAGCCTCCATGGGTCATGTGGCTCGACCACAAGGATCTCTGACTCTGGTTCAGTGTTGTCCAGGCTAAAGATGGGTACGCCTCACATTCAGCAGAGGTTTGCAGCTTAGATGAGGACGGGTGACATGATTAGGTTAGGTGGGGTTCTGAGTGGATCGTGGCATACAGTGGTCACGAGGTGTTCCAACATCTTTGTTTTTATATTTTTACTATTACAGTAATCCCTCGTTATCACGAACTCGGATTATACGAACTCTCGGTTTGCGCGAACCGTTTCTTTTCCCCCGTTAAATTTCAATGCTTTCCAAAGAGATTTTGCCGGTTAAGACGAAATATTCGGTTATGACGAAATACGAATTAAATTTAGCCCCCAGCAGAACTAATCAATCGGTTAAAACGAATTCTAATATGTTTTTAAAGGCGAGTTATAAGTAAAACAATAAACTATTAAAACAACAAAAACGCCGTTGATATCAAGTATTGGCTCTCTTTGTCTTTTGTGTAAACATTCGTCCTTTGTTTGTTATGATGACTCATTTTCTATGAAACCATCCCCTTGGGGTCGTTCCATGTACTCAATCAGTGGAAAATTTCGACTCTATTGTGCCAGTAGTGCTGTTTTTCTCGACTGATAAATGTAGGGGCCATGGTGACCCCTGCCAGCCAGCACCCAAGGAGCGCACGCTTTCACGGAATTTCACAAAATATTATATTACTAGACGAATGGTCCGGGCAACGCCCGGGTTTTACCCGAGTGCGTATATATTTTAAAAACGTTTTAATTCAAATACTATTCGTTACAATTATAAATTGGCGCCATGGATGTCACTCTTGTGAAACGTCCCGTTCCAAACTGTGTGTTTTTAAAATGTTTTAATTAAAATACTATTCGTTACAATTATAAATTGGCGCCGTGGATGTCTCTCTTGTGAAACGTCCCGCCCCAAACTGTGTGTGTCTTGAAAATATAAAAATAAAAATGTGAATTTTCATAAAGATTTCATCATGTCGATTTTTTTTTTTTTGCATTTCACCTACTAAATCGATAGAGATAATTACATTTGCAACATGAACTTAGGTATATTGACTAAATAGAAAACTGCATAGTAATAAAGATCATTTTTTAAAGGCACCAAATCGTTTTTTTTTTTCAATAAAATCGAAACAAAAATTAACGATAAATAACGATAATTGCCTTAAAAAGAAATTGCCTTAAAAAAAAGGAACATTCGCGGTGATTTTGTCTTGCATTCGTTTATACAATTATTATATACGAATGACCCGGGCAACGCCCGGGTTTTACCCGATTAAATGCTTTTATTCAAATACTATTCGTTACAATTATAAATTGGCGCCGTGGATGTCATTCTTGTATAATATATAAATGAGTTTTAAAAATTGTAAAAAAAAAAAAAAATGCATCGGCCGGGAATCGAACCCGGGCCGCCCGCGTGGCAGGCGAGCATTCTACCACTGAACCACCGATGGTTATGAAAATTCCCATCCGTGAACTTCAGACAAACAAACAGACAGAATAAGGCAAATATATAAGTAGATTCTTATTTTTATACAAAACATATATTTAAAAATATTAAATATAATATAAATAATAAAATATATTCTGTGAATAATAATCTAATAAAGAAACAGAAGACGATGAGGTGAAAGAAGAGATAATGATGCCTACTAGAGGGGAAGTAATCGCGGCCCTCCAAACCCTCCAGAAGCTGTCCAAAACCTCTGCGGATATTGATGTTCATTTTGAAGATGACCTGGATAAAATAAGAAGGGAGTGTCTGAAACAGTGCCCAATAAAATACCACCAAAAAACTATAACAGACTTTCTGAAGCCTGCAGAGAAAACCCAGATATAGGATACTCTATGCATACTGCATATGCTGCATACACATAAACATTGTATGTACCAAGTATATTATGTAAGTTGTTTCTTTTGTTGTTCTTTTTTATTTGTGTTTTAAAATAAACTTATATTCTCATGCTATTGTCTTACATTGTGATTATATTATCCATATTGTCTTTTAAAATAAAATACTTTATGTACATACATATACATAATTGTTGTTCCTTAAAATTATAAAATATTTTCATTAATATTGTTTTCAAATAAATTTATTTGTTATTCAATGTAGTTTTCTTACTCATCAGTAGTACATAAGTACAACCCCCCCCCCCCCCCCCCCGATACCACGAATTCAATTCGTCTAATACGAATTCGGTATATTATATATTCTTTTAAGACGAAAAGGGTATTTCGTTCTCCCGTTGAGTTCATCTTAACGAGGGATTACTGTATTGCGTATACACGAAAAAAATATTTTTATAGAAATCATATTTATAAAACAAAAGGATTTAAAAGCGCGAATGTCTCCCCTATACATAAAACGAACTTCTGCTGTCCTTACTGCGATGAAAAAATATATTGGGAGGGCTTGGCTCATCAGTGGTGAACCCTCCCAGCGGTTTCGCCAATTTAATCCACCAGACCGCTTCTCAGAGCTCTAATATTTTTTCATCGCAGTAAGGACAGCAGAAGTTCGTTTTATGTATAGGGGAGACATTCGCGCTTTTAAATCCTTTTGTTTTATATGTATAGATGGCGCGTTATTGCTTTGTTTTAATTTATTCCTAACTGACCTTGTCTTTATAGTTTGCTGAAGAGCATTGCTCGAAGCAAATATTTGAATGTAATTCTACTGTCCTATAAGCTTATGACCATAGTTTACTTGAAAACCATTTCTAAGATTCCATCCTTCAGTGTAGCATATAAAAGCAGAATGATCCAATACAGTATTAGAGCTCTGAGAAGCGGTCTGGTGGATTAAATTGGCGAAACCGCTGGGAGGGTTCACCACTGATGAGCCAAGCCCTCCCAATATATTTTTTCATCGCAGTAAGGACAGCAGAAGTTCGTTTTATGTATAGGGGAGACATTCGCGCTTTTAAATCCTTTTGTTTTATATGTATAGATGGCGCGTTATTGCTTTGTTTTAAGAAATCATATTTCTGGTCATATATTTTCTCGAAACGGTCCTTAAACACCACTTTCCAGTATCCCCAACTGTGAACTTGAAATTATAGTATTTGAGCATTCGAAAGAACTTTTCATTTCAATTGTATATAATGTTTCTCTCGATAAAATTCTCTCTCAATTACATTGTAAAGATGCAACATATTTTGTTGAAGAGTGGGATTATGGTTTAGTCAACCTAAATAGTTATGCGTGGATCAGTGATCTGTCGCCAGAGAAAAGAATGAACAGGAAACATGCCTCAAGGCTTTATGGTAAGGATGAAGCATGACACCAAAGTTTAGCTGAAGTGCTGTATATATACGTTTTGATATGAAAAATAAAGTTACAGCATTAATCACCTCAGAAGGTTGAGGGAATCACATTTTCATTTGGGACCCTGCACGAAAGTCTCTCACAGCTTTAGCCAAAGCGTTCTGGCTAAGATCGTGTGCTGCGGACCTTGACGATAACTGGAGGCAGTGTTTACAATATTAGAATTTGGTACCAGGTTTCAACATGTTAAGGATTTCATCTCGTGATGGATGCGTTAGATCAGAAACACCATTGCAATAAAGCCTTTAACTTCTGAGGCCGAAGAGTCAGTTATCACTGCATAGGGACTTTTAAAATAATAAGGAAGAGATCTTTTTGGACTAGATCAAGGATGCAATAGAGGTACTTCTAGAAGTTCAGCACTTTTTTAAGAGAAAGTCCAATGTTGGGAGCTGTGTGTATAGGCGTGGAAGAATGGGTAGGGTGCATTGTCATTTATGTCCAGCTAAGTACCTAAAAGAGCTGCTCAGCAAGATTTGCAACCCCATCATATAGACAAGCTATAACGTATCAATATTTATATTAGGTCCTCATCATCATTGGATACTGAAAATGCATCTATAACACTTTCAATTATAAATCTGTTCACTGTACCCAATCATAGCAAAATTTTAGCGAATTATTAAACAGAGTTACCTTTCTATCTATATCACTATAATTATTGCGCCTTTGATCCAATTATCTGAAGTGGATAGATATGCTCTACATTATGTGCACATTAAAGAGCCAGTTTCCTGGAAGGAATTGAGCAAGAGCTGGTTAGTGTATGAAAATAAAAATGCATCAATAATTCTTAACTTCTTCTAATCAAATAATTACATCTGTTCTAAACTAATGCATTTAACATATGGTCTTCTAAAATTAAATTAGTATATATTAAAATAGTACACAGTCCAAGATTGCCATCTTTTCAATTTCTATTAATTTTTTATAAAAAGTTCAAAGTTCACGATTCCTTTGTTTCTACACAACTATTTTTAAAATAATGTTTTGAGAGAGAATAAGATCTAGTGAAAATTCTAAGTCAAAATCCAATCATAAATATTTAAAATTTAACCATTTTGATTCAATATTTCAGTAAACGAGGAAAAAAGCTTCAACTATTTTCTTTGATTAAATACATTAAAGAAATAATATGGAATTTTTATTTAAACTTCTTATTCGATTTATTTTTGTAACTCTATAAGAAACAGAAATTTTAAAACAATTCTGTTTTATTATTATTTTAATTCTGCACACCAGTATGAATGAAATATACACAAATATTTTTGTTGTTGTTATTTTTTAAAGGGCCCTAAAGAAGAGCTCTGATTGGCTATAGGAATAGGATAACAATGTCTAAGATAAATGTTGATCAATTCATGCTTTATTTTGCAATAAAGTTTTTCATAATTTTCATCATGTGAATATTTTAAATCAAAATTTTCATATGACATACAATGGATTCTATAATAGGCGATATCACGCCTTCAGTAGATTTGCTTGAAGTAAAGAAATTACAAGAACTTGTAAAATGTTTACAAATTCAAAATGAACAATTAAGAAGCAAACATAAACCTTCAAAAAACAGTGATGTGCCGAGTTGTCCAAGTTTAGCGAATGCATTTCTACGAAAATCTGATAGTGGGGATCTTGATTCTAAAAGAGATTCGGATGAACATTTAGAAAATTCCGACAATAACAATGACCATAACGCAAATACGCAACTATTTAATGATCAAGGAATGAGAAGTACTGTGAATAATATTGATTTGTTTAAAGAAAACGAGATGATCAACATAGATGAAATGGATTTATCAGACGATGAATCATGGTAAGATTTCTTTAAGCACACTATTCGGAAAATCCGATACCCAACCCTTTTTTTATATTTGCCGCTATCATACACATTTTTATATGTATAAAAATAAAATAATTAAACACACTCACGTACAATTATTTAATATTTTATCATCAAATAAAAAATATATATATTTTACAATAGCTTTTTCCTCTCTTTAAGGAATACTTTTTCATTAATATGATATTAATGGTAATTTAAAATAAAGTTATGCCATACTAAACTGATTTAAATAAGAAAATATATTTGTGTAAGAAAATATAAGAAACTTAACTGGGCCAAATATATATGTAAATTGAATGAGATCAAATTTATTCCACAGAGGTTAGCAATATATGTTTTCAAATAAATTTAAATTATTATACACATTTTTAAATGAATTGGCATGTTTTAGTGATTGGGTGTTGGCATCTTAGATACCACATGTTTGTTACATTGAGTATATAAGTGAGAATTCCAACTTGATTTGTATATAGGCCATGTAGCATGTCACAAGCAGAATTGCAAATATTTAAATTGACACATTTAACTCATTCACTATAGGACATTTGCTTTTGACCATTACTGAGACTATAGAAGTAGATTTGTCCCAGATGCTGACATACTTTTTTAACATAAAGTTTATTCAAGAAAAAAGGCATCTCCTGTTCATGCAACTAAAAGTTTATAATGCTTGCACCATCTATTGGAATAAATATTAACTAATCGTTGATTTTTAATTATTCCAAAATTGGTTGTTAATTGACAAGAATTTTCATTAATGAAGAAAGGATATTTAGCCAATTATGGAATAATTAAAAATCAATGATTATTCGATATTTATTCTGATAGATAACGTAAGCCATAAAAAACTTTTAGGTACAGATCAAGAGATGCCTTTTTTCTTACTTTATCTAATTGATCCAAGTAAAATTTCACTTTTGTACAAATTTCCACAGTTTATTCAATGAAAGACTACAAAGAAATACAGTCCATCTAGGTAACAATGTTTACTACCCAAGAGATGCCATCAAATACAATTGGATTGCAATGTTGATTGAACCAGGAGAATGAGTTATAATTGAAAGTGTTATAGATGCATTTTCAGTATCTCTCTCCAATGAGGATGAGGCCCTAATATAAATATTGATACATTATAGCTTGTCTATATGATGGGGTTACAAATCTTGCTAAGCAGCTCTTCTAGGTACTTAGCTGGACATAAATTACAATGAACCCTTCCCATTGAGAGCATGGTATATTATACAGAGCAATAACCCACCATCTATATACAGTTAAACCTGTCTATAACGCCCTCTCTTGGGACTCACCAAAATAGGGTGCTATAGAGAGGGGGTGCTATAGACAGGTTGCTTAATATTGATGTAAATTGCATTGTACTATTTAAAATCGGGCACTATAGAGAGGAAGGTGCTATTTAGAGGGGGTGCTATAGACAGGTTTAACTGTATAACGAATGAAGACATTATTGCTTTGTATTAATTTATACCTAACTTGTCCTAATTGTTTGTGGAAGAGCATTGCTTGATGCAAATATTTGAATGTAATTCTACTGTCCTAAAAGTTTATGTCCATAGTTTGCTTAAATACCATTTCTAAGATTCCACCCTTCAGTGCAACATATAAAAGCAAGAATGATCCAATACAGTATTGGAGCTCTAAAGAAGTGGTCTGGTAGATTAAATTAGCGAAACCGCTGGGAGGGTTCCCCACTGATGAGCCCATTATTTTTTCAGCTCAGTAAGGACATTTGAAGTTTGATTTTTTTTGCGAAAAGAAACATTCGCATCTTAATGTCTTCATTTGTTATATTTTTTTATGCCTGAAAATTATGTGAATGAACATTTTTACAAATGCGCACCATGTTTTCTTTATTTTTGGGTGTGTTTCTTTTTCTATTTTCAATTTTGTATAAATATAGTTAAATGAAAATGAAGAATTGGCATTTATTTATAAAAGTTGACCATGTGAAGGCTTGCTATTGTTTAATTTCTATTCCTAAGTTGGAGAACATTTGTTTCTAACATGTTGTATTAGTGCTCATCTGTTATAAGATAGTTAAACTATTTTTACGCATTATCTTCTTTTGAAATTAAAATTATTTTCTAATGCCCTTATTTCAATGGTAAAATAATTTATTTTATAAGTTAAAGGAACACTCTGTACAAGTCAAAAACCTTGACTTCCTACTCTGTACAAGTCAAAAACCTTGACTTTCAACTCTGTACAAGGTACAAACCTTGACTTCCAACTCTAAACAAGTCACAAACCTTGACTTCCAACTCTGAACAAGTCACAAAACTTGACTTCCAACTCTGTACAAGGCACAAAACTTGACTTCCAACTCTGTACAAGTTACAAACCTTGACTTCAAACTCTGTACAAGTTACAAACCTTGACTTCCAACTCTGTACAAGTCACAAAACTTGACTTCCTACTCTGTACAAGTCACAAACCTTGACTTTCAACTCTGACCAAGTCACAAAACTTGACAGCCAACTCTATACAAGTCACAAAACTTGACTTCCAACTCTGTACAAGTCATAAACATTGCCATACAACTCTGTACAGGTATCAAACCTTGAACTTGAACTCAGTACAGGTTTCTGGGTTTGTGCCCACGTAGGGTCTAGGTCTATTTAGACACATGTGGTTCATATATTTTAATAAGTTTTACCGGCTTAGTAACCAGTGATGACTTAAAAAAGCTGGGGTGTTCCACAAGAGAGAGAGAGAGACCACACAGTGGACAACAGTCCCAGAATGTTAATGTGATGACTCAGGAAAATACTTTAGATGGTTGGAGGATGTAACTTTATCTCTGTTTTGTTGTCATCTGTCTGTCACACAACACTTCCTCAGTGGTCAGTGAGTACTGCTTGGGAAGTTCCTCTGATGTTTATTGTGGAGTTTACCTTATTGCTCTGTCAAGATGACTAGTTATAAACACAAGGTAATAAGACCAAATCCAAATAAATAAATTTATTTAATCAATTTTGGTCTTATTACCTTGTGTTTATAATCCAAATTGTGCCTTATCATGACTAGTCCTACTTTATTCATTGTAAAATGAACTCTTTATTAAGGTCTCAAAGCTCTTGTCTTTTTGGAAGCCTTAAAAGAGGGAGTTTGATTACCTTTTCCAATATGGAGCTCCAATATCATGTATACCATTTCATCCTGTTCCAAGCAACTTTCTCTTCATCATCTAATTCTCCAGACCATTCTATTAGAATATCGAAACAATCCTTCCTTGGTCTCCCTTCATTCTTCACTATTTATCCCTTCATTAAAGTCAATATACAATCTTCCAATGACCCTCAGAGTACATGTCTTGCAAACTGTTGGTTTATATCCTTTTTTTTTTTCTTTCAAATGTATGATAAGGCACACACACACCACAATTTGGATTATAGATTATAAACACAAGGTAATAAGACCAAATTCAAATAAATAAATAGTGTGTGACATTTCGGTAACAACACTGTTACTGAAACGTCACACACTATTTATTTATTTGGATTTGGTCTTATTACCTTGTGTTCTTTCAAACGTATATTTATTTATTCTTATCATTTTAAAATTCCATTTATAGGTATTACCATATGATACATTTTTTTTCCTACTATTTTTTTCCATAAAAATATATATTTATTCTTAGATGCAGTAAAACCCCTCTATAGTGAACCCCAATGAGACTCAACTTTTGTTCACTATAGCCAAGGTTTGACTTTTTTTTTTTTTTTTTTTTAAACTTTGCAAAATTTTTAGATCATATAATTAAAGGAGACAGGAAAAGGCTGCCTCTTAATAATGGTCACTTTGTTTTAATTCCCTAAATTGACCAATTTCCTTACATTAATGCTGAATAATGAAAGCATTCATTTTACATTGGGATGTTTTGCTTTTATACTGATACTGAAGCTGACCTTCTGGGAAGGATATTTTAAATGAACTATGGACATGAGCAATATTACAGCGGTATGGTAGATTAAACTGGCGAAACCGCTGGAAGGGTTCACCACTGATGAGCCAAGCCTTCCCATTATTTTACCATTGCAGTAAGGGCAGTAAAAAATAATTTTATTTTTAAAAGAATCATATGCACCAAAAATAATTTTTTTTTTTTTCTAACAGATAGCGCGCTAATGCATCAAATAATACAATGTTTACTTGGAAAAAATGTCTTTAATAACTTGTTGCTTCAAAGCCACTCTTCAACCATTTTCCCTTTCAAATAAACTTAATTAGTGTTTTTCTTCCATTTCCTGTTTCCACATATTCTTCTGAAGTCTAGATTTTGGGTTGTTTTCAAACCAATGTTTGCAAACCATTGCTGGCTTTAAAAACACCCTAGTTCATGGCATAAAAAAAACAATCCTTGCTACGTCATTGGCCCATTTATTTGGACGTGTTTTTTTTTTAGCCTAGGTTACACTAGCTAGATATAGAACACTTCTAAAATGGTATGCTTACACCTACAACGGCAGCAAAAGTTAGGTTGATTCCTTTTTGTGGACAATTTTAATAGCCTTCTATTTTCAAATAATAGAATTTTATAGTAGAAATTATAATAGAAAGTTACATTTTCTTATTTTAACATGTTCTGAAATTTTGCTTGCGTTGTTTCACTTAAAAAAAAAACTTTGATAATGGCTTCTTTATAGTAAAAGCCTCTTTTTTTTTTCTAGAATGCCTTTCTTTGCTTTTTTATTTCTTAATATTGGAAAACATTTGTTTTTTTTTTATTATTTCTAGTTTGATGAATGTAAAGATATTCTATTTAATAAAAGTATAATGTAAAACGAAAATTAAAATTATACCGCGAATGTTTTTTTTTTTTTTTTTTTTTTTTTTTATTATTATTTTTTTTTTATTATTATTATTATTATTTTTTTTTAAATCGAAATTTATTTTCAAAGAGAAATAGCGACATTTCTAACTTTGAGGATGAGGTATGGAAAGGTGAAACATGATAATGTATAATGTGTAAAAATGTCTACAACATCCTGCAAAAATAGAACATAAATGTAAACAAACAATCCAGCTAAAGTTATGGTTTTGAAATTGCAATTGGTGACCTGAAGCATGCTCAAAATTTTGTTGTTCTAAAAATGTATTAATTACAATTATAAGTTTTTTATAAGTCTAGTATTTTAAAATATAATTTATTATTTTGTGACTTAAAAATTAAGTTTGATACAAGGGTAGTTGGTTATTTAAAAAAATAGCAAAGATTGTTATAACAATGGTATTTTCAATGGAATGGAGAATTGGGGATTAACTTAGGTTCATTATAAGGGAAGGTTTGCTATATCCTGGGTTCATATTAGCGGGGTTTTACTGTAATTATTTTAACAGCCAGAACAAATCAGCTTATATGGCTAGGCCACTTCATTTCCTCTCCTTCTACATTCCAACTGGAAGAAAGAGGATGCCCTAGAAACCAATTTAAGGAATATATCGGCAATCTCTCTCCTCTCAATCCATCGCTGACAAATGATAAACAAAATGTTGTTGTTGCTTATTCCTCAGTGATATCCTCATCATGTCTACATGATAAACAAAATACCTAATGACACCATTGGTATATCTTCTTCTTCTTTCTTATCTCAAAGATTTGACAACCATCATGATTGGGTGAAGTAAAATGTGTCTGCCTTTGTCATTAAGACTGGGAGCACTACTCAGTGGCAGGCCGACTTAGCTCCAAAAGAATTGGCCGCCTCTGACATGAGGAACAGACACCATCTGCAGCCGCTCCTAACATGGAGTACAGACGCTGCTCATCCTGTATCCCTGGATCAGGAGCCCTTACAGGGTACTATCAGCCGGGCCAGCTGAGCCCAGGTTTTTTAGTGAGCTTGTTACTGCTCCCCCTCCTCCTTTTTCATCGGGGCTGAGGACCGGCAAAGGCAGAGTTTGGTATATCTTGATATACCTCATTCACTAATATCATACGGTTCCCCTAGAGGGTCGGAGGAAGGGTAGTCTAAGCCATTGGTTTTCGACTGCTACAATCCGGGATCAAATCTCACATTGGCCACTTTTTTCTGATTAAAAAAAAAAATGCTCCAATGGCTCCCGATTCTTGCAAAAGTCCAACCCCATCAGCGAGTGCAAGTAACCAAATGGGGTTCTGACATATTTGTAAGTGCAAAGTCGAACTGATTTTCACATGTGTAAACATGTGGTGCACTTACAGTAAAAGCAGTCGCCAACTTCAACCCGCCATGATTATCATGGCCTGTACCACGTGTACTAATGATAATAATAAAAAAAATACTGTTCCCCTTTACATTCACTTATGCAGCAGACTCATCCTTTGTGAAAAAATGTGAAATTGTATTGGGATCAGGTGGATAAATTAAGAGAAAGACATCTCCAGGCTTGCCCCATCTATCAGAATAAATATCACTAAATCACTGATTATTATTTAAAGGGTATTTGACCAATTCTGGAATAATTGAGAGATGAGTTGATATTTATTCTGACAAATAGTTCAAGCCATAAACAACTATTAGAGATAATAATGTATCATTCTCTTCTATTTATATTTTCTCCTAGAAGAATGACTCGGAATTCTCCAGGATCCTCTCTTGTTTATGTTTGCCCATACAACATAATTATAAAAACTAAAATATGTTTTATCTGTATATATAAGGTAATAAGACCAAATCCAATATCCAAATCATTCAGTTCTTTTGTCTGAAGATGGTAACAACGCTGTTATTGAAACGTAACACACTATTTATTTATTTTGATCTTATTACCTTATGTTTATTTTAAGGGAAATATGCATATTCATCTTTTACTATGGTAATTACCACATTTTGGAGTCAAAACTAGGACAGTGACTTCTTCCAGACCTCCAGTGTCATCCTGATAGGTCAAATATTGTGGAAATGTATGCAGAACAAACAAATTCTAATTAGGTTGTGATGCCACTTTTTTATTCTCTCTTAAAAAAAAAATTTCAACCACCAATTGATTTTCATAAATATCTTTCCTTGGTTTTTCATTTGTGCTTTTGAACAAATTTATTATACTGATGATAAAATTATTTAAAAGTAACAAAAATGAACAAACCGCAGAGGAATTTCATTATAAACTGCCTTTTTTTATAACAGCACAACTTGGTTATAACATCATGATAGTAAAAATCCTTGGGTTTAAGTTCTAATTGTTCTAACCATGGATATAACAACATATTCTATAAAAAAATCTTAGGTTTTTAAGTCTCATTTGTTTTAACCATGGTTATTTCAAGCTAAAATCCAGGTCCCAAGTGTTGTTATAGTAAGGTTCGACTGTTTGGGTGTTGTGCTTTGGTAACCAGACATCTAACTAGAGCACTCAGTAGATTTAATGGCCACTTACCTGGGGATATTTAGCAATGCTATTACTCCAACCTAATGCACTTATTTGGATTTGCTGGGCGTACAGTAGAACCTTCTTGAGAGGACACTCGCACTAGAAGACACCTCTCTAAAATGGACAGTTTTCATTTTCAAAATTACCAATTTTACTATTTAGAAACTCTCTTGTAAGAGGACACCTTTCCCTAAAGGACACTTTGGCTCTGCAATTAGGTGTCCTTTACAGGGAGGTTCGACTGTATTACTCTTTGATCTTTATTGTGTATCTAAACTGTTGTGTTATTTCTTATAAAAAAAATTATATAAAATATATTTTTTAAAACTATTTCCATACCATTTAAACCTAAGACATGATGATCTTTTGTAAATTTGTGAAATAATATATCACAAAGAATATCATCTTCCTCCGCTTTTTGGAAGATGGCAAGTTACTGGTGATAAATCAGCCTCCTTGCGTTTCCAAGGTAACATGGCCAAATAAAGTTCTCAAAGTTCCAGTATAGCTTGACTTCAGAGTACATAAGTTTTCTAGTCTAATGATGATAGCACTGGTATTCCTGAAATATTACTTCTAGAAAACTCCTTTTGATCTTGTCTCTTATTCTTTCTTATATATCTTGTTTGATCTTGTAAATTTGATCTAATTGTTAACTATGGGGGAATATTTCAAAAGTATTCAATAGAATATATATATTTTTTACACTCAGAGTAACTTTCTTTCCTTACCTCTCCTCTCTGTTCTTTTATGTAAATACATTTGAGTAGTTTTGACCAAAATTTACCTGCCAATGATTAGATACAATGTGGATTATAGATTAGAAACACAAGATAATAAGACCAAATCCAAAAAAATAGTGTGTGATGCTTTGGTAACAGCATTATTGCTACCATCATCATTCAATACTTTTGTCTGATGATGGTAACAATGCTGTTACTGAAATATTGCACACTATTTAATTAGATTTGGTCTTATTACCTTGTGTTTTATGAAAATATTTCCCAATATAATTTTCATGTATTATTTGTTGATTTGCTCTAGTTTATTTCTCCTTCCATCTCACACATACAATTATTGAAAAAAAAATCCAAATTGTATCATATTAATACAAGAAAATAAGATCTAATCCAAATAAATTAATAGTGTGTGATGTTTCAGTAACAGCTTTGTTACCAAAATGCCACACATTATTAATATACATCTATTTGTATAGGTCATTTTTTCTTGTATCTATAATCCAAATTGTGCTTTATCATGTATCTTATTAAGTTCCTTGTGTGGGTGTTGTAATGATCTTCACGATGTGTGGCAGGCTATACACCCCTCCTTCCTTCTCCCCAGGAGACAAGGAGACCCTCAACTCCTACTCCTGGCTCCACCAGCAAGGGGACCCCAACATATCCAGTACCAGTAGAGAACCCAAGCTGCAGAAACCCAGAGGGAGTAAGTAACATCTTAGTTAAAACCATTCTTACAAGAATAAACAGTACCATGCTCTCACAATTAAGAATAGGTCTCGTAAACACTTGTCTTCAAGGATGGAAGCAAGACCAAAAACTGTAGGTCCCAATCACCAAGTCATTTTATCAACTGTCTAAGATTCCAAACAAAGGACTTGTTCTAGAAGGAGATTCTAGAAAGAATTAAAACTTCCAAGAGTTAGTAGTGAGAAAAACCTTCTTACATCTCTTAGAGATCTATAACAGCCTATGTATTTAGCTCTTGAGATTTTTCCTTTTTAGAATTTTTTTAAATCAAAAGCCACCAAAGAGAGAGAGAGAGAGCATTAAACAATATTGCACCTGTTATCAATGACCTTAGTCCTTCATTTTTATTTCGCTATTTACATATACCTCTGAATCTAGGTGAAGGAATGGGGGGGAACTCTACATAGCCTTGGTAGGAAATTTATCTAAAGAGACTGATTATAAACCTGTTCTTGGTTCATTTGTACAGTAACATCATGGTCTTACTTGTACCGTGGTGTAATAACATTCTATGGCATCTGTTTTTAAGAAGGCATTATATAATTAGAATAATGGCTCTTATAGGTTAAAGCCTGCATTGAGAAAAATGACAAATATGATAATTATTGATGCACACTCATGGACAAAACTTAAGGAAGTGGAAAGTCTTTGATGTTGCTAGCCGTCTATTTATTTTTTTTTTTAAGAAGAAAGAGGCAAATTTTTTCACACTTGGTTATCTCCTGTGTCTTCAATAGTGGCATTGTGGCCAATAGTTAGTGCATGCACACCGTGCAGCGACACAAATGCTGATGCTGACTGTATGTCCCACGCAAATTTTATTTTCTCATGGACAATTGAGGCGTCAGTGGTTCAGTAACCTAACCACACACATAGCTTTTATTAAGACAATAGTCTTATACAGATTCTCCTCTCATTGCCTCACGATGATCAGTCACCATCATTGCAGTGGAGGAGAAAATGAGGACTCTAAGTTATTTTTCCTACTTACTGTTTTGTTAAAGTTGTATAGGGACAGAGTAACTATTCAACTTGATAATAACCTAACCTAAGCAGAATAAACAACCATAAAGGATTTCTTTAAAAGATGATGATTTTTTTGTGTTACATTTTTCAGCTTTTTCTATATTTTCTAAATCTATTCCGTTTCTTCCAATTGTATTTATATACTTATGATTAAATTAGTATTTGTAATTTTTCTCCTTTGTGTTCAAAAATGTATTAATGTAATTTCATATCCATCACTAAAAGTTAATCATTAAAATGAAACCTGTCCACTAACATTGAAGGTTGTATTGAATTGATTATCATCAACTAACTGACTTTAATTCACCCAGAAGGTCTCTCTGATTCTTTAGGTGTTGAATTAAAGAAGTTATATATATATATATATTATATTTAAAATAAAAAGATATTATTTTCTGTTTGAATTTGATCATCTTGAGGATTATTGTAATGGTGGTGCAGTCGTGGCTATAATATTGAAAGAATAATGGTTTTGATCAGATATTGCTTTATTGAGCTGAGAAATGAATTCATATTAAAAACATAATTTTGTACAAGTACAGCCTGGCTTAAGGCGTAAGAATAAAAATATGAAAAACAAAGAATATTTACATAATTACATATGGTTTGAGCCGACCAGCGGGGAAGAACAACAACAAGATTTTATATGGGAAGCATGACCTCTGGCGGTCGATTTAAACAGAGTATTTATATTTATGACATTATAATTTTAAATAAAATAACATTTTAACATAATTCTAAATAAAATATTTTAATTGAACATTATAAATAAATTATTTTAATATAACATATATATATATATATAGAGTGTTTATGTTATGAGACTTCAATGTGAGAATGTGGCTGGCTCCAGGTATCCCGATACGTCGGGCCCTCCCAGCCCCCACCCCTGCCAACTCCCCTTCCAGGATAGCCAAACCCAGGGACAGGTCTAGGATTGCCAGTAAGTCCAGGACATAGAGCCAGCAAACCAACACACTCTCTTTACCTCAACCAATATTTACTACAGTTCTATTATTATTATTATTTTTTTTTTTTTTTCAAATTAAAACCCTCACTATAATTTAACAGATTTAAAGAGTCATCTTGACATACAGTAAAACCCCTCTATAGTGAACCCCAATGGGACAGAGCTTTTGGTTCACTATAGCCACGGTTCACTATAGCCACAGTTTGGCCATTTTTTTTGTACTTTTCAAAATTTTTAGACCGTATAATTAAAGGACAGCCATACACACAGGAAAAGGCTGCCTATTAATAGTGGTCACTTTGTTTTAATTCCCTTAATTGACCAATTTCCTTATATTAATACTGAATAATAAAAGAAATCATTAGATGATAGGTTCTTCTTGTCATTAGCATACATGCATATCTATGTCTAATTTCAAAATCAAGACAAATCCTAGGCAAAGTTTTATTAAATATATATTAAAGATATAAAATGATTTTAAAACCTCATTATCACATTATATAATACAATGTTTACTTGAAAAAATGGCTCTAATACCTTGTTGCTTCAAAGGACTCTTCAAGCATTGCACCATTTAAAGTGTTTTTCTTCCATTTCATGTTTCCACATATTCTTCTAGGTCTAGATTTCGTTTTTTTTTTAACCTGTCATGCAAAACATTGCTGCATAGTTCATTGCATAAAAATAGTTTTTGTTTCTCATCACTGGACCGATTATTTGGCCTCTTTTTTTTTTTTTTTTTATAGCCCTAAAACGTACGATCGCGGCAAAAGTTGAGGTTGATTCCTCTTTGTAACAATTTTTAATAGCTTTATATTTTATCTTTATTAATAGAAAAGTTATATTCTCTTATTTTAATATGTTCTTAACATTTTGCCTGTGTTGTTTCGCTTTGAAAAGTTCTGAAAATGGCCTTTTTTTTTAAAAGAAATAACGTTTTTTTTTTAATGCCTTTGTTTTCTTCAATTTGGAAGCCATTTGCATTTTTTATATTTCAAATTTAATGGATGCAAAGATATTCTATTTAATAAAAAGTATAATGCGTAAAAATTTATACAAAATGCAGCAAAATAAAGTGCAAAAATCAAAACAAACAATGCCGCTAAATTTATTGTTTTGAAATCGCGATCCGCGAGCGGAAACATGCTCAAAATTTTATTGTTTAATTTTTTTTTTTAAATTACAATTCTAAGTTCGTTATAAGCATAGTATTTTTAATAGATTTTATTATTTTGGGACCGAAAATAGGTTCGTTATAGGGGTAGTTCGTTATTTTTAAAAATCGCAAAGTTCGTTATAACGATGGTATTTTCAATGGAATGGAATTGGGAATCGGCGTGGGTTCGTTATAAGGGAAGGTTCGTTATATCCAGGGTTCGTATTAGCGGGGTTTTACTGTATATGGGTTTTCAATAAAATAATCCCTTGTATCAATATTAAGTAAAAACATCAGACCTCCAGGGAAAAGTATATTTTCAAAATCCTTTTAATCTCTAGATTTCAGGTATGAACACCCTTCTACAGGGGAAAACACAGTACCATTGAATCATTATACCATGTTTCCTCCTGTAGAAGGGTGTTTGTGCCCAAAATCTAGAGATTAAAAAAGTTTTTGAAAAAATACTTTTCCCTCTATAATAAACAAAAGATATTACTGGCATATAACTTAGTGCAATAGTGGAGCAATATTTTACTAGGTGTTGGGTTGAACCAGCAGGTTAGAATGCAAGTTAACTATCACATGTGAATTGCTATTTAAAAAAAAAAATTATCCTTATTTAGAGTAATTATAATCAAAATATACTTTTAATTATCACAAAAATATAGATAAGAAACATTATTTTGAAAATAGAGCAATCCATAAATAAATCTTTAAATAAAAAGGCATATATTAGATCAAAATATTGTTTATTTTACTAATATTCCAGTTGACTGAACGCCAACCTTTTAAACTTAATTCTATTGATGTTATGTGGCGCTGTGTTTGTTGTTGACACACTTTAAAATGTTATAATACCTTGATAAAGGTTGGCCTTCAGCCATCTGAAATATTGGTAAAATAAATGATATTTTGATCCAATATATGCCTTTTTTATTTAAATAAACATTATACTTCCATTTTATTTGGGAATACTCTTCTTCTTCTTTCTTATCTCATTGGGACTACTAATGATTGAAAATAATTTTTACCTTATCCCAGTGAGTCTGAAAAATGTTGACTGTATATCTCAAAGAACTTTTTTTATAAACAAAATAAATTAAGAAAGATGTCAATAAGTGTGGTGTTATCCATATAGATATATAATTTTATAGAGGTTATGTTTATATTGGGGACTTTCTACCCAACTGGTCATCTTTCTCTACAATTAATGGCTTCCATTTCTATGTGAGAAGTCTGGTAATTCTCGCTACAGTAGAACCTCCGTGAGAGGAGCCCACTCTACAAAGGACAGGTTTCATCACTAAAATTACCAGTTTTACTAATAAGCTACTTTCTGGGTAAGAAAACACCTCTTCCTAAAGGACACTTTGGTTCAGCACCTCGGTGTCCTTTACATAGAGGTAGTTCTACCTTCACTTCCGGTGAATTCACATAACCTGACTCTAAACCTGACAAAAAAATTAGAATTTATAAATTGATCAAAATGTGGTATTAACTGGAAGTTTAGAGCAGATACCAATTACAACAGTGAATATGTTCAAAGAGTGACTAAATATTATAACTTTATTTTTCTAATGTTTCAGTAAACCTCCCATATCAATATTTTATATGCTAGTTGCTCAATATTTCTCATGATAATCATACAATAAAAGTGTGCTATGTGATGAAATTTAAATGCATATATAGGAAACCAGTCAACATGAAAACAAACTAAAAGGAATCTATTTACATATACTATTTATAAGTATATACCGTTCTACCTTTTTAAAAACTAGAATTGAAATGTAAGACACAAGTGTTGTAAACATTGTAGGGTCTAGAATGGGTAATTATATTTTGTTTCCTTTTTGGCGCATGTATTTCTTAGAAGCCCTGCCAGTGCTGAAGTTGATGAGCTGTGTCCCAGGGAAGGAGTCCAGTGTGCCAGTGCTGGAGGCCCCAGTAATCGACCCCAGGGAGGTGGGAGGAGCTCGCAGGCAGCCCGCCAATGTCATGGAGGTGAAGGAGATTGCCCGGCTGCAGGAAGAGAGTGAGTACTTCCATTGAAGCTTTTTTTTAATTATCCATAGTACATGTGGTACAAGCCATGATAATCATGATGGGTAGAAGTTGGGCGACTACTTTACTGTAAGTGCACCACATATCTACACATGTGAAAAGCAGTTCCACCTTGCACTTACAAATGTGCCAGAGCCCCGTTTGGTTACTTGCACTCGCTGGTAAGATTGGACTTTTGCAAGAATCGGGGTCCATTGGAGCATTTTTTTTTTTTTTTAATTAGAAAAAAGTGCCCAATGCAGGATTTGATCCCGGATCGTAGTGGTCAAAAACCAAGAGTTTAGACCACCCTTCCACCGACCCCACCCCATTGAAACTAAACATACTCAGTCAAATATTGGTTTTATGATAAAATCCCTATTCACTATAGAAGAAGAAGCACAAGTTGCTCAGGGAGAAGAGCTTCTTCTGACAAGGATGATTGTACAAGCTTCCGGGGGCAAGACACCCTTCTACAAGTACAAAATGACATGAGTGGCAATGGTTTATCTACATTGCCATTAGTGTCATTTTGTACTCGTAGAAAGGCATCTTGATCGAAAGCTTGTACAATTGTCCTCGTATAAAAGTTCTTCTCCCCGCACGACTTGTGTTTCTTCTTCTATAGGTACACAAGGTAATAAGACCAAATCCAAATAAATAAATAGTATGTGACGTTTCGGTAACAGCGTTTGAAACGTCACACACTATTTATTTATTTGGTCTTATTACCTTGTGTTTATAATCTACTAGCCGAATGACCCGGGCAACGAGCCGGGTTTTACCCGATTAAATGCTTTTATTCAAATACTATTTGTTACAATTATAAATTGGCGCCGTGGATGTCATTCTTGTATAATATATAAATGAGTTTTAAAAATTGTAAAAAAAAAATGCATCGGCTGGGAATCGAACCTGGGCCGCCCGCGTGGCAGGCGAGCATTTTACCACTGAACCATCGATTGCTTATGAGAAATGGCCATATTTGGGTATTTATTCCATTCACAAAAGCAAACGGTGACAGAATTAAGAATTGATTGATGACTCTGATACTTGTATATTTTAATAATCCAAATTGTGCCTTATCAATTCTTCTATAGGTTTCAAGTAAGAATTACAAGATAACTACACTTATGGACAAAACTTTTGGAAGTTTCATATTTTAAGTATAAACCACTCATTTGCTTATATAACAGAGGTTTTTCCGATACATGAAGATTTAAATGTTCTCTCCTCAAAAAATATAATAATAATAAATAAAATATAATGATAAAAAAAAATAAATAAATAAAAAAAAAATAAAATAAAAGATGTATTTACATGCTAAATGGTACAACTTTTATAAGTTTTGTTCATGAGTGTAGACTAAATCCAAATAATCAATTTATACCTGATGCCTTAGTAACAAGTTTCCTCAAACATCATTCTTCCTAATATTTCTCTAGAAAGTATTTCTGTTAAAATCTGAGTCAGACCATGTTATGATGTTGCCCAGGTCTTCGGCAAAGTACTTCAATGCTTTCTACCTCAAAGAAACATTCCTGTGAGTATTTGTAGTCTTGCTGTTTGTTTCCCACTTACATACCATTACAGAGTGTATTGCTACTACAATAGAGTCTCTCATGAGATACCATGGTTAAGCCTGGCCTCTCCTGGAATAGGTCTCTCATCAGAAACTCTGTCATCTAAGTCATGAGGAGCCTTTCTATTGAAACAGTCTCTGATGTCACTTCCAGGAGAGACAGAGATTTAGACCAGGGGTTGGCAACCTTTTGCGTCAGAAGAGTCAAAAATTACAATTTACAAAATTTCAAAGCTTTTAAAGAGCGAGTACTACTCACAGCTTCACATACAAAGAGCCGCATGTGACTCGTGAGCCACAGGTTGTCGGCCCCTGGTTTAGACCCATATAGAAGCCTATATAACCTTGTGTCATAAAGGTAGGTAGTTTGAATAAGGCATGGCATGTAGAGTTCACATAAAGCAATTGGTGCACACAGGAGAAATAAATTGTTGTTGTTGACAGGGTTTAGTTTATCTGTACGGTATTTCATGAAACTATAATGTTGTGGACTTAGTATGTTGATTGAAGGTTTCCAGGGAGGATTTTGATCCATTAAAAAAAAAGAGTAGACTCTAATCTAATGATAGACGTTAAAAACTATGTGCTATCAACTCCACCTTTGCCGGTCCCAAGCCCGGATGAAAAAGGAAGAGGGGGAGCAGTAACAAGCTCACTAAAAAACCTGGGTTCAGCTTGCCTGACTGATAGTACCCTGTAAGGGCTCCTGATCCAGGGGTACAGGATGAGCAGCGTTTGTACTCCATGTTAGGAGCAGCTGCACATGGCGTCTGTTCCTCATGTCAGAGGTGGCCATTTATTTTGGAACTAAGTCGGCCTGCTACTGAGTAGTGCTCCCAGTCTTAATGACAAAGGCAGACGCATTCTACTTTACCCAGTGTGGAGATAAGAAAGAAGAAGACTATGTGCTATCTATTAACCGTCTCTGCAAGCTAGCAGAATCAGGTCAGTGACAAAGCCACAGCACCAACTATGGAAAATTCCAAACACCCACCTAGAGACCATGGTTTTAGGCTAATGATCCTCATCAATTCAGGGTGGGCTTTGACTTACCAGATCCAAGAAGGATTCCTGAAATCTTCAAAATTTGCCAAAGAGGTGACAAAGCCAAGATTATGGCCAAAATATTGATGAAAGTATTGCTGGGAGGATATTGATCCATAGATCACCTCTACCATCAGTGTTGTGTCACTGACCCAATTCTGCTAGTTTACAGTTAGGTGATAGATGTCATCACTTAGTTATTTCATCTATTTATCTAGGAGAGGGGAAACCCTTCTTTTCATAGATACTATACACAAATTAAAAATAAATATTTGTCGAGTTCAAGTATAGAAACCAAACTTGGATTTTTAAGAAGTAAGAGATAACATAATTACAGTTGCCAAACATAATTATAATTATTTTAAAATATGTTAATAAAACTTCTATCTATGTCTTGATGAACTACAGCAAACACTTTGTTGTAACACATCTATTGGTTCACATAAAAAGCAATTTGTAACTAGGGTTTGGTATATATATAGTTAAACCTGTCTATAGCGCCCCCTCTTGGGACTCACCAAAATAGGGTGCTATAGAGAGGGGGTGCTATAGACAGGTCACTTTTAATGTAAATCACATTGAACTATGTTTTTAAAATCAGGTGCTTTAGAGAGGGAGGCGCTATTTAGAGAGGGCGCTATAGACAAGTTTAACTGTATATATATATATTTTTTTGCTTATCCCTAGTACACGTGGTACAGCCATGATAATCATGGTGGGTAAAAGTAGGCGACTGCTTTTACTGTAAGTGCACCACATGTCTACACATGTGAAAAGCAGTTTGACTTACAAATGGAGTTAGGTAAGAAGCAGTCTAATAGATGGGAACAATATAACCAACTCCCCTCTATCTGGCTTTGATATGGGGCACAGTTTGGTTTAGAGATATATCACATGGTAATAAGTACTCTCTCTACTCTAACAATGCTGTTACCAAAACATCCTGTCTAAATTACACTCATGGACAAAACTTAAGGAAATTGTACCTTTCAGCATATATAAGAAATGAATATATTAAAGCATCAATGTTTCTTTCATACACAAAACAAACTTCTACTGTCCTCACTCCGATGAAAAAATATCGGGATTTAGACAGTAACTCTGAAATATTGACTTCTATATGGCTGTGATAGTCTGGAATAGAGAAGAATTTGTATATACACTCATGGACAAAACTTAAGGAAGTTGTACCTCTCAGCATGTATATCAGAATTAAGACAATAACTCTTGAAAGATATTTGATACATAGTGACCCCTTTAATGAAGACACATGAGAAAACCAAGTGTGAACAATATTGCATCTGTTTCTTAAATAAAAAGCAGCGACATCAAAGACTTTCCTCTTTCTTAAGTTTTGTCTATTAATGAATTTATTTAGTCTTTTTTTTTACCTCGTTATTATAGTAAGCGTAGTTTGGCAAAACAACCTGCTTGTTAAAACCATTTAGATCTATTTCTGTTGGACTTTAATTAAGGTTTGGGAATACATTTAAAGTTTTACTATGAAGCTATGGACAGTTTTATTTTAACAGACCCTACAAGTTCATATAGATGAGGCTTTACCATATTAGATATTCTTAAAATATTTTTAGTAAGTTTAAAGTAAAAGAGGTAACACACCTAAATATTCACCTAGCTAGTATCTTCACATTAGATGTCAGATACATGGTTACACTACAAGGTTTTTAACCTACTTACCTAAACCAAAGTAATGTATGAGACACATTTTAGAATAATTTAAAATACAGTCATGGACAAAAGGAAGATTCATATTTTTATGTTACTGGTCATCTATTTTTTTTTTTAAGGACACAGAGGCAAATTTGTTCACACTCTGTTATCTTGTGTGTCTTTAATAAAGGCCACTGTGTATCAAATATATATTTCAGAGTTATTGTCTAAATCTCAATATGTATGTTAAAAGTACAACTTCCTTAAGTTTTGTCCATGAGTGTAAATTTTCAATAGCACAATGAGGATGTAAAAACTGAAAGCTACCATTCATCCATTGTGTGCAGTGAGGAGATGTTCAGGGTCCTCCCGCAGCTCAATCTCTGACCCGGACCAGACAGAGACCTTTGTCTCCCTTTCCAGTGAGTCAGCACTTTATACCATCTCTCTTTTTGTGGGAGAGAGGGGCTAGCTAAGTTTGGACAGATTTCTGACAGGATGGCACTCACTTACATAGTGCCCCTGCCAAGTGGAGTCTAGAGAGTAGTGCTCAGGAATTCTTAACCTCATGACTCCTTTCAGAACATCCCCTGAGCATTTTGGTACCATATACCACTTTTAACTCATACTATGCATGCCTGATCGGAGACTAAAAGCCTGTATGCATCCAGCCAAAAACCCAGCACAAAGATGATTCCATCTCTAGCATGGCTGTGGTTGGTGTTGTTACTTGGGGGATTGCCATCCTAAACCTATAGAAGTGCACTGTAGCAAGAATAGATTGTGATGTGACAGCGGACTGTCCCACGGCCCAGGACAACAGTGATTCAGACTACTCTACTCCGCCGGAGAGTCCCTGTGGATCCTCCTTCTCTATTGCTCAGGGTGAGTAGTCAGTCCAGGACTACACCCAATAATATGGCATTTTAGACCAAATTGAAATAAATAAATAGTGTGTGACGTTTCAGTAACAGCGTTGTTACTCTCTTCAGACAAAAGTACTGAAGATGATAACAACACTGTTACCAAAACGTCTTATACTTTATTTATTTGGATTTGGTCCTATTACCTTGTCTTCAGCTAAAATCTTTTTCCTTTGGACCCAAATTTCCAGATGAGGAGGCTACCAATGTTTCTTTCTAAAACAATGGCTGTTGTGGATTCAAGCTCAATTGTTGCCCCTTTGTTGTCAGATTCGTTCCCCTGCCCCCTCCCCTCCCCTGCCTTCCCTCCCTGGACCACTGCAGTATTTGTAAGAGTGCTTGCTGGACTCTAGGACTCCAGACTTTCTCTAATCCCATAGCCCTAACCATTGTCACTCAGATATTTGTTCAGATGTGTGTACTAAACTTTAAGAGAGTTCCTACTGGTACCTTCTGTGGATCTTTTTAAATCTTGCACACCAACATTCTCAGGGAGTACAACTGATTCCTGCTGGCATCTTCCTGATCTTTTTTAAAGAATTATTGCCTCTGAATATAAAAAGTGTCACACCTTGAGGAGTTATTGAGAGAACTGTAAAAGATATGTGTGATGGTGGTGCAGGTCGTTCCAGTGTAGACTCGGCTATGCCCAAAAGAGGATTTGCCTTGCGCCGACCCCTGGTAGACAGCAAGTTGGCTCTTGGCAAGTCTGAATCAAGACTTCCACAGCCCGCCTCCTCGCAGGTATCTACTAGCCATCTCTTGTATTCTACTGTGATCTCTACCTATACAACAGCTGTTGGGATTCTACTGGAGAAGCTTACACAGCTCCATGTTACAAATATGAGATTTTCTATGGATTTTCTCAATACAGTGGAATCTTCTTTTTATAACATTTTAATTCTTAAGTCCAAAGCTTTATGTACCATTGTTTTAACCATAGTTATGTCAATCATATTGGATAGATATAACATCATTAAATATTGATTCCAAGTGATGTTAGAGTGAATATCAACTGCCTATTTCAAAATGATATCTTTATAAAAAAAATATATATATATATATACAGTAAAACCCTGCTAATACGAACCCTGGATATAACGAACCTTCCCTTATAACGAACCCACGCCGATTCCCAATTCCATTCCATTGAAAATACCATCGTTATAATGAACTTTGCGATTTTTAGAATAACGAACTACCCCTATAACGAACCTATTTTCGGTCCCAAAATAATAAAATCTATTTTAAATACTATGCTTATAACGAACTTAGAATTGTAATTTAAAAAAAAATTAAAACAACCAAATTTTGAGCATGTTTCAGCTCGCGGATCGCGATTTCAAAACAATAAATTTAGCGGCATTGTTTGTTTTGAATTTTGCACTTTATTTTTGCTGTATGTTGTATAAATTTTAACACATTATACTTTTTATTAAATAGAATATATTTGCATCCATTAAATTTGAAATATAAAAATACAAATTGCTTCCAAAATGAAGAAAACAAAGCATTTTAAAAACAAAAGCGTTATTTCTTTTAAAAAAAAAAGGCCATTTTCAGAACTTTTCAAAGTGAAACAGCACAAGCAAAATGTTAAGAACATATTAAAATAAGAGAATATAGCTTTTCTATTATAAAAGATAAAATATAAAGTTATTAAAAATTGTTACAAAGAGGAATCAACCTTTGCCGCGATCGTACGTTTTAGGGCTAAAAAATAAAAATAAATGGTCCCGTGATGAAACAAAAATTATTTTTATGCCATTAACTATGGTGATTTTAAAGTCAGCAATGTTTTGCATGACAGGTTAAAAAAAAAACGAAATCTAGACCTAGAAGAATATCTGGGAAAATGAAATGGAAGAAAAACACTAACTTTATTTGAATGGTGCAATGCTTGAAGAATGCTTTGAAGCAACAAGGTGTTAGAGCCATTTTTTTCAAGTAAACATTGCATTATATAATGTGATAAAGATGTTTTAAAATTATTTTATATCTTTGAATATATATTTAATAAAACTTTGCCTAGAATTTGTCTTGATTTTTAAATTAGACATAGAGGTACATGTATGTTAATGATAAGAAGAACCTATCATCTAATGATTTCTATTATTATTCAGTATTAATGTAAGGAAATTGGTCAATTAAGGGAATTAAAACAAAGTGACCACTATTAAGAGGCAGCCTCTTCTTGTGTGTATGGCTGTCCTTCAATTATACGGTCTAAAAATTTTGAAAAGTAAAAAAAAATAGCCAAACCGTGGCTATAGTGAACCAAAAGCACTGTCCCATTGGGGTTCACTATAGAGGGGTTTTACTGTATATATATTGTCATTTTTTGATAGATCACATTAACAATAGTAAAAATTTGAAACCTAAAATTGTTTTCAAAACGATTCAACTAAATATCTATATAGGTAATTGCTAAGGTGAGTACGTAGAGTAAAACCTCTCTCTTCAAGGAAACAGAAGTTAAGTAACAAGAGGGGTAACCTCATTAGAGAGAGAGATAGCCTTAAATCATAATTATATATTTCACACGAGATCTTGACCTTAATAAAAGTGAATAATTTTCTAATAAGCTGCTATATTTCACTGTGTACCAAAATAGGCACCTTTCTTGATAAAATGCATTGTCATTTTGGTTTATCACCCCATTATGTACTGAAGAAATAGAGACAGTAGCCAAAACAAACATAAACAAGAACTGGAGGATCCCACCTAAGCATAGTTGGTACAGTAGAGTGAACCCAGGAGGAGCTCTGAACATCAGAAATAGACAGCATCAAACAACACTAACAAGATTTAGAACAGGCCATCTCAAGCCATTGTGAAGATAGAAATTAATAACAAAATCTACCCCACTTGCCCAAAATGTAGCTTGGCACCTGCAGCTCCAGAACACATTTTGGCTTGCATTAGATGTACTAAACAGGACCTTTGGGAAAGGCCACTGCTTATCATAAAACATCTCGAGGAGCATGAACTTATTGAATTTGTGTAATCTTTACACAAGGGGATAAGAAATAACATTATATACTGATGAGGGCCATAGGCTGAAACCATGGTATAAAGGCTAGCTTTTGTGTGGATTTACCAAAACTGGTGTTGTGACAACTCTTCATCACCACCTTAACATTCTGTACTGGGGTAATGAACCAAAAAGCATTGTTTTAATGTATTTTGAACCATAGAGGTGTCTCTTTTGTTCCATGAATACCATTCTCTTGCAACTTTGTTATATTTCACTGTTAGTTTGTGGGGGTCGGTGGAAGGCTGGTTAAACCGTTTGGTTTTCGACCACTAGGACCCGGGTTCGATTCCCGCATTGGACACTTTTTTCTGTTTAAAAGAAAAAAAAATGCTCCAATGGCCCCCGATTCTTGCAAAAGTCCAACCCCACCAGCGAGTGCAAGTAACCAAACGGGGCTCTGGCATTAGTAAGTGCAAAGTCGAACTGCTTTTCACATGTGTAGACATGTGGTGCACTTACAGTAAAAGCAGTCGCTAACTACCCACCATGATTATCATGGCCTGTACCACGTGTACTAGGGATAAGCAAAAAAAAAAAAAAAAACTGTTAGTTTGTTTTCCTATATTTCACGCATCTTACAATTACCATTTGATTTTTACCCCTCTGTACCTGGCCTCTGGTGCAGTGGACATTGTTGGGAGGTACAGTAAACCCTCTACACGATCGTATCAAGTCTTGTTCTAGTAGACTTGATGCTGTAACCAGGAGGGACACTCCCCCTTTAAAAATCCTGAGTTCAACTGACCCGGTTGATGGTCCTCAACAAGGGTCCCACTCCAGGAATACGGAGGAGCTGTGTCCATACTCATGTTAGAGTGCAGCAAAGGCTTCCATGTTAGGAACAGCCTCAAACTACAGGAAAAGTCAGACTTTCACCAAAGTGTGCCTGGATCATGGTGCCATGATCAACGAAAGCCGCACCCCTATACCCCATTCCATGAGATCATGAACTCATGGGATTCGTGTAATCTTTACACAAGAGGATAAGAAACAACAACAACAACACCATTTGATTAAAGACAAAAATCTCATTTTATTGAAAGTACCAATCCAATATGGTAGACACATTTCCTTCTCAAAAATTAATCATTTATAGAATAAGTTTTGACAACTTTTCCAAATATTCCCAAATTTATAAAGTAATAATAATGCTGCTGCAAAAATAATTTGAAAACCAAAGTAGGATGTAAGACCTCCTATAAGAAATTCATCTGATGAAATAAATCGACCTAACCCAACCACCAACACTTCCAGAAGTTTTCTCATCAGGATTGATGGGAGTAAAAGGCATCTTCTTGAGTTGTTAAGACTGAGAGCACTTCTCAGTAGCAGGCTTACTTAGCTCAATATAAAATGGCCGCCTCTGACATGAGAAACAGACATCATGAGCTGTCATTCCTGACCTGGAATACAGATACAGCTCAACCTGTATTTCTAGATTAGGAGTCCTTACAGAGTGTGCTATCATCCAGACCTATCTGGGCTTGGGACCAGTAATGGTGGAGTTAGGACTCCCCTGCTTATAGACAAGTCTCTCATGGGAAGTTCCAACTTGAATGATGTCTATATAGTGTGGTGATGTTGCAGCCACAGTCCTCCAAGAACCTGGAAGTCCCCTGTAGGCTTCCCACAGCCAGCAGCCCTAGAGTGCCAAGATCCGGACTTCCTCGCAGCACACGGACCTCCTCCGTGCCCCGGCCTAGCAGGTACTGCCCTCACACTTATAAGGCAATTGTGATTCTAGATAGTAAATTATAATACAACAACTAAATCCAGATACATAAATTATATGTATCTCACAAACACAGCATTTCTGCCATCTTCAGACAAAAATTCCAAATAAATCAGAATTTTTTTTTTGGAAAATAGTAGCAATGCTATCTCTTATATGTTGCATATAAATCACTTATTTGTATTTGGTTGTTTTACCTTGTAAATTCTTTGGGGAATATATATGTATATAAAGATAAGGGTCACCACTCCCATCAAAATAGAGGTCAAAACGAAACGCCATCTATTAACTGTCACCACAAACTAGCGGCTTCGGGTCGGTGACAAAGGCACAACACCAGCTTTGGAAAACTGAGAAGCATCCACCTGGAGACCATGGTTTTTTCAGCCTAGGGCAGACTTTATTCCATGAGATCTACAAGGCATCCAATGGAATCCTCACAATCTGCCAAAGAGGCGTTCAGCTGGTAAAGTAGCAAGGACAAATCTATGGCTAAAATATAGATGGAAATTTTGCCGGGAGGATACTAATCCAAAAGATAATGGTTGCCTGTGAGGATTGTGAAGATTCCATTGGATCCCATGGAATAAAGTCCGCCCTAGGCTGATGAGGGCCATTTGCCCAAAACCATGGTCTCTAGATGGACGCTTCTCTTTTTGCCAAAGCTGGTGTTGTGGCTTTGCCACTGACCCAAGGCTGTTAGTTTGTGGCGACGGTCAATATATGGCATTTAGTTTTGATGTCTATTTTGACAGGAGAGGCGATCTTTATCTTTATAAAGCAATAATATCCTCCTGGCAAAATCTCCATCTATATGTATATATACACAGTAAAACCACTCTATAGTGAACACTAATGGGACCACTATAGCCATGGTTAGGTTTTTTTTACTTTTTAAAAATATTAGATTGTATAATTAAAGAACAGTCATAATACACACAGGAAAAAGGCTACCTCTTAATAATGGTCCCTCAACTATAATTCCTTAAATTTACATATTTCCCTACATTAATGCTGTATATCAAAATGGGCACAAAATATCTTGTGAAGTCCTTTGATAATAAGTTTTCTTATCTTTAACATGTTTGAACCTTCATGTCTAATTTAAATATCAAGACAAGTCCTAGTTAAAGCATTATTGATTATATATTAAAAGAGATTTAAAATAATTTTTAAACAACTTTATCATATTTACCCACACACTCTATAATATAAAGTTTACTTGAAAAAATGTCTCTTAATATTTTTTTTTGCTTGAAAGCACTCTTCAAGCATCGCCCCTTTCAAATAAAGTTACTAGAAATTTCCTTACGTAGGAGGTTTCAACCTAAATTGAGAATTTTCATTGTTATTTTCCATGGTATTGGATGATCCTCTTCCCTATGTGTGACATTGGGGAATTCTGGGTCCAGATCGGGGATCCCCTGCAAACCTTCCCGTGCCTCGGCCGCAGACAGCTCCTGGAGATCTGGCTGCTACTAGCTCCCCCCTGGTGTAAATAGTTTGAACTTCTCCTCCTCCTCTGTTTATTTTTCTACAAGTGGCAATCCAAGCTTTTTCCTGCCCCGACTTCTAGGATACACATATGTCTACTTGGTTTTCTCTTTTTGAATCAAAACTTGGGTCTTCCTTCTCTTGTTCCTGGGTGTCTCATTGGCAGCGTTCCTCGGCTAGTTCCCCTTTATGGCTCTAGCTACACCATCCTGGAACTAACTATACACTATCTTAGAAACTTTTGAGTTTTATACTTGTTAGTCTCACTACTACGCAGCTATCTACCATTCTCTGGAACTACATACCACACATTTCATCTACAAACCACTCTACAAATACACACTACCCTAACACTACATGTCATACTACTCTGCAACTACATACAACACACTTCAACAGGCAAAGTCACAATTTCACCAAAGTGTGACTGAATCATGGTGCCATGATCAACGAAAGAGGCACCCCTACACCCCATTCCATGAGATCAGCTCAAGGAGCATGAACTCATGGAATTTGTATAATCTTTACACAAGGGGATAAGAAACAACAACAACAAACCACTGTAGAATGACATTTGAAAATTATCCCGCATGTGTTTCAAATGTCGTTCTACAATCATAAACCACCCTACAATTACACACTACCCTCTTGAACAACATTTCATCTACAAACCACACTACCCTGAAACTACATGTCATACTACTCTGGAACTACCTACCACACACTTCAACTACAAACCACCCTACACTAAAACTACAAATCATCTTAAAGACTTTTGATATTTTGTTTCTTTTGTTCCAATGCTTCATCATGTTTGCATTTATTTATTTTTTTTATTTTTTATCACAAGTTGGAATTGCTTTTAGAGAAGAGTGCTTTTTTTTACACCTCAATTCTCTCTTTGTTTTCATAACAAGGTATTTGTGATAGATATAGGTTTTATTTTGTTACATTTTTGTTTTGTTTTGTCATCACCACCAGCACACATACACAAGATAGATATATGTAGAAAGGTATAAGTCATACAGTAAGACCTCTTCCCAAGTAACCTCCCACCCCTCTGATGAACAACCATCTCTCCACAAGAGACCATCTTGGTAAAATTGAACTAACCCAACTTCCAATGAGAGACCACCTCTAAAAGAGATCAGCAACATCTCTTTTAAAGCTGTGGCCTCTTATGGGAGGTTCTGCTGTACAATTTGCATGCTGTTTCCTGACTTCCACGATATGCAGTCAAACCTTTCTTGGGAGTTTCATTTACTTCAAAGAAAAAATATACTCGCAAGATAGGTTTGGCTACAATATACCTAAACTTATGCCAATTGAATGATGCTCTAAATATAGGATATTCAATAGCCTTTAGGGGCTTAAAAAATTTATATGTAAACACATTAACAGTGTCGGAAGCCTAAGAAAACTGAAATTAATGAAAAAGCAAATGGTTCACACTAAAAAAATTGATTGAGACGCGACAGAGAAAAACTCCCAAGACAGGTAACTTCTAAAATAGTTTTTTTTTAACAGCATAGTTTGTTTATTTTTTATAGCACCAGAAAACCTTTATCTTTCTCTCTCTGCAGCTATCTTCCACTTTGGTGAATGACAGGTTTAAAGGTACTGTTGAGAGATTTGTATAAATAATTGTAAAGTCCATCTACCTACCCTAGCATGAACTATTGGAGGGACACGCAGCCCTGGGGTCTTGAAGCTGCAAGCCAAATAACCATTTAGTTGCTTCCTTTGTTTTGAATGATTCTTTTTACCTAGAGTTTATCCCTACCACATCTGGTCATTGTTGATTTTTCTGTGATAATTTGGTCGATACATACATATATACTAGATGTGTATAAATAGCTGAAACTTTCTAAGGTAAAACCTCCCATGAGTGACCCTTCTAAGATACAACCTCCTTCTCCCTCAGCTGTTTTGGGTAATAAAATATTATATCTTGATTTGTGTGATCTAACGAATATTGTGGGTTGGTGCATAATTATTGAGCCTTTTCTCAATAACTTTATTTCTTCTCAAATTGGTGTTTTAATGGCGATTTTTTAATGAAAATAATCCTCTATTTATACAAAATACTTGAAAATTTATACCAAATATCATATCTATATAATGCTTTATCACTTTTGAGAAAGGTTGAAATGCAATGCAGTCATTGTTTCGCTAGCTCAATGAAATTTTTGGCGAAGAAACAATCAGCCTGGTTGTAATACAAACCTCATGTGGTCGACCATCAAATTTCAATGTCACTTTTGGCAGCTGCAGAGGAAGAAACCTCGACAATGAGAGTGTTAGATTTCAATGTGGACCATTTGACCATCATTTTGTAATGCTTTGAAGCAGTAATTGACAGTAAATATGGCTCAAGAATAATCATGCACCGACCCAATAGTGTAAGATGAAGCAAACCATATGAGATACATTGAAAATGGTTCATCTTGGAGATCAAAATTATTTGTTTGAATAGTTCAATAAATATTTTGATGTTTGCTATACCTAGAGGGTCAACTCCCTCTTTAATTAGGCATCAGAACAATAGATTATATTTATCAACCTAGTAAAAAACTTTTACTAGTGGTGGTAAAGAATAAGTTACAGTTTCGACAAATTCAGATAAAATACCAACAACCTGTGTGGTTTTGGATAATGCATTGTTGTGATGTATAATTAAAGGGAGAGGTACACAACTCCCACAACTTTGTTTTATACATAGGAAATGAAAGAGCATTAAAGCATGAATGTTTCTTTTACACATAAAACAAATTTCTACTGTCCATATTGCGATGAAATAATATTGGGAGGGCTTGGCTTATCAGTGGTGAACCCTCCCAGCGGTTTCGCTAATTTAATCTACCAGACTGCTTCTCTTAGAGCTCTAATACTGTTTTGTATGATTCTGCTTTATATATGTTACACTAAAGAGTGGAATCTTAGAAATGGTATTCAAGCAAACTATGGATATAAACTTTTAAGGACAGCAGAATTACCAATGAATATTTGCATCGAGCAATGCTCTTCTGCAAATTCCTTATCAGAGCTCTAAAAAGTGGTCAGATAGATTAATTAGGTGAAACCACTGGGAGGGTTCACCACACCAAACCCTCCCAATATTTTTTTCATCACAGTAAGGACAGTAGAAGTTTGTTTTATGTGTAAAAGAAACATTCGTGCTCCCATTTCCTATATATAATAAAGCACAATTTGGATTATAGATAATAAACACAAGGTTAATAAAACCAAATACAAATAAATAGTGTGTGATGTTCCAATAACAACGTTATTACCATCATCAGACAAAATGTCACACTATTTTACAGGAAAATAAGACCTAATACAAATAATTTATTAGTGTGTGATGTTTCAGCAACAGCATTGTCACCATCAAAAGAATAAATGACCAAATGCTGTTGCCGAAATGTTCACACACTAATAAATTATTTGGATTAGGTCTTATTTTCTTGTATTATAATCTATAATCCAAATTGTGCTGTATCATCGTCACACACTATTTATTTGAATTTGGTCTTATTATCTTGTTTTTTCTATACATAGATAACGTGTTATTGCCGTGTATTAAAATATGTCTATGTGAGATAACCAATCCATAGGAGAAAGTCAGGAGTAATCCTTGTTTTCAGAACTACGGTCTCTCATGGGAGTTTTTACAGTACTAAACACACAAACTCTATATATATATATATATGACCTATTTTTTAATAAAAATAAAATAAATAATACGCATAAGGTTTTTTTATTTATATATTTAGGTATATAAATCTATAATATATCAACATAGGCAATATCTATTTTTATATTTATATATGAGCTTTTTTAATTTATTTTTATTATACATTATTAGATATATATATAAAAGAAAAAATATATTTATTAATTTTTATTTATAAATATATATTTAGATTTTTTTTTGTAATATAAAGTGTTTAATGCATTAGTTTTATTTTGTATATAGGCTTTTTTTTTTCTATTTTATTTTTTTAGAATTTTTATTTGACTTTTTTTTTTTTAGTTTACCAAAAAAATATATATATATTGCAATAAAGATCACAACTTTGATTTTTAACAAGGAAGTTTGACTTTCTGTTCAATGCACTACACCAACTACTATGATACCAAAACTGCGCTTACAAGATGGATGATCACAAGATTTGTTGTACCAAATTATGAACCAAATTTAGGTATTACAGTAGAACCTCCATGAGAGGACACTCACGCTAGAGAACACCTCTCTACAAAGGACAGTTTTTATTGTCAAAATTACCATTTTTGTTATTTAGTAACTCTACGGTAAGAAGACATCTCTCCCTAAAGGATACTTTGGCTCTGCAATTAGGTGGTGTCCTTTACAGAGAGGTAGTTCTACTGTATTACTATAAAGCCACCACTTAAATGTTTCCTTTTTTTTAAGGAACTCTCACAACACCTCTCTTGGAAATCATTGATCAAATGCCTAAAAATTAAACCTGTAACCTATGGGTAATTCATGGTCATATTGAACAAGGAAAAAAGTTCTTTATAAAATGGAAATCACTAATAAACACAGAAAACACCCTGAAAATGGAACTATTCTTCTTCTTCTTCTTTCTTATCTCCACACTGGGTGAAGTAGAATGCGTCTGCCTTTATCATTAAGACTGGGAGCACTACTCAGTGGCAGGCCGACTTAGCTCCAAAAGAAATGGCCGCCTCTAACATGAGGAACAGACACCATGTGCAGCCGCTCCTAACATGGAGTACAAACGCTGCTCATCCTGTATCCCTGGATTAGGAGCCCTTACAGGGTACTATCAGCCGGGCCAGCTGAGCCCAGGTTTTTTAATGAGCTTGTTACTGCTACCCCTCCTCCTTTTTCATCTGGGCTTGAGACCGGCAAAGGACCTATACAAAATGAAAATTTTCATAGCCCTATAGCCAAAATAATTCTTTTTTCACTAATTAGCTGCTCTCTGGTAAGTAGACTCCTCTCTCTAAAGGATGCTCTGTAACTAGGTGTTGTTTTTTTTCAGAGCAATATTTTATGAACAGATAAACCTATTTTAAATCAAATAATTTGTTATTCAAATATCAATTTGAAGAATTCTTCAGAAATAATTGGTATTTTTCAAAGTATCAATTTTATATATTATATTCATTTTGATACTAATAACTTTATAGTCACAAAATTCAAGTAAATTTTCAATTTTCAGGACAATTTTACATTGTATTTTGGTTATATATTCAATCATATATAATAACTTTATCTCATATTTTAAATATTATTTTAGATCCTAGGTGTTGTCCTTTAGAAAGATAGGTTCTACTATAAAACTAATAGGAAAATTAAAATGCTACACATGGCATTTTAATGGCTTTACTGAGCTGAAGCATGGGATATTGCTAAAATTTTTTATCATTAAATTATTTCCCATAAATTTACAGTAGTGTAAAACCTCTTTAATTCAATCAATTCAGCCAATTTTTTAATCCCAAACATAATAGTGTAGAAAAAATAAAAAGAATTTCTAAAAAAATATTCAAAAATATATATTGGGAGTATAAATAAGTTTGTGTGGTTTTGATAAAGATGGCGCTACTAGTTTATTATTCCACTGTTTTATCTGGCAACACCATTATTTTGAAGCGTCATCATAAGGCTTCTTTTTTTCAGTAACCGTCATTTATCTGAAGTATAAAAAACCTAGTTTCTGTTTGCTCCTAAAATGTCAACTTTTGTACCAAATAATGTGTTTTTGCAGGGAGTTTTTACTTCATTACTTCAATATGGAGAAAAAAGCTGCTGAGAGTCATTGTATTTTAGTGGAAGTTTATGGTAACTATGCGAACAAACTTATCAGAAGTGGTTTGCACGATTAAAAGTGACAATTTTGATTTGGAAGACGAAGAAACACCTGGAGAACCACCAAAGTTTGAGAATGAAGAATTGGAGGCAAGGCTTGAAGATCCAACTCAAATGCAAAAGGAACTTACAAAAACACTTGGAGTCACTCAACCAGCCATTTTTAATCACTTAAAAGAAATGGGAATGATCCGAAAGGTAGGAAATTGGGTGCCATATGAACTGAAGCCAAGAGATGTCGAACGCTGCTTTATCACATGTGAACAACTGTTCCAACATCAAAAAAGAATGGGGTTTTTTGCATCAAATTGTAACTGGTTATGAAAACTGGGCCCATTACGGTAATCCAAAACGTTGGGCAATGTATGGATACCCTGGCCGTGCCTCATCATTGCTGGCCAAGCTGAATATTCATGGCGAGAAGATTATGCTGTGTATTTGGTGGGACCAGCTAAAAGTGGTATATTATGAGCTGCTACAACCAAACGAAAGGATCACAGGGGAGGTCTACCGAAGGTTGTGAATTATTTTTTGGAATATTTCTGGTGTATTTGGGTTATAGTTGGAGTCCAACCCATGTGCTCTGATACCCAGAATTAAATCCATGGTGATACTATGTACATTCATTTGTGTGTTCCAGGAAGTGACAGATACTAAGAGAGGCTTCTCTAAGAAGAATCAGATAATTCTGGAAGCTTATTTTCTAGCTGAAGCTCTTCATGGAATTCATATTACAGAATGTAATATGATCAAATTAATTCAAAATATATACCTCTATTAATTTATAAATAAAGCTTTGTGCCCAAGACACTTGTTTTGATTACTTAAATTAGACATAAAAGACATGTTAAAAAGAACATATCATTAAACACAAGGTAATAAGACCCAAATAAATAAATAGTGTGTGATGTTTTGGTAATAGCATTGTTACCATCTTCAGACAAAAGTACTGAATCTATGATGATTCAGTACTTTTGTCTGTAGATGGTAACAAAACGTCACACACTATTTATTTATTTATTTGGATTTGGTCTTATTATCTTGTGTCTATAATCTATAATCCAAATTGTGCTTTATCAACATATAATTAAAGAATTCTTTTCACAAGATATGTTGTGATCATTTTAATACACAGCATTAATATCTCACAGGGATAATTGCCATGAAACAGCAGCAGTATGTGGTCAAAATGCAATATGCTTCATCATCTCTTCTATGTTTATTTATTCTGTGAGTTAAAAGTGAAAATAATGGAGTAGGTATGTATGTGTGTGTTCTTGTACATTAATTATGAGCTGAAAAAATATTTTAAAGTACAAAGATCAGCTCATTTAAGCTGATTAAGTTCTGCTCTTAGTGCTGTTGTTGTTGCTTATCCCCTTGTACAAAGATTTCACAAATTCCATGAATCCATACTCCTCAAGCTATTTGATGATAAGCAGCAGCCTCTCCCAAAGGTCTTGTTTAGAGTTCATCTAATTCAATCCAAAATCGAGATGTTGTATAGCTATTAGAAGTGACCCATACTCTATTGGCTCCTATTTCTTGGAGATATGCTCTTTCTCATTTTGTATATATTTGGGATAATCTGCATAATTACTTGGCATATACATTTATTAGGAAGTAGACATCAACTTTCCATTACCTGAACTATATTATAAGATTATAAACTCAATAAAGGAGCTTCTTCTATAGGACATGTTTATTTGGCTAGCTTTAGAAAGACATTTAAAAAAAAATAATAATAATAAGGTCGGGTGTTGATATTTAAAATAATGAACTAAAGAGACAAAGGTCGCCTCTCCTGCATCAAAACCAGACGCCATCTATTGACCGTCGCCGCAAACTAGCTGCCTCTGTTCGGTGAAAAGCCACAATACCAGCTTTGGCAAATCTCTATAGTACTGGGAAGGTTTCTAGCAAATAAAATTTTTGAAATAACTTTCGCCTAAAAATAATCAAGATAAATATTCTAATTTATCTGTTATAATTCAACAATCTGCTCTAAATATTATCATGCATATAGAAAAAAATGATTATATGCCTCTTCTTTATGCCGGACCAAACTACTTATTTCATCGCAATTTAACTTTGAGAAATTGTTTAATATACTACCAGAAAGGTTTCTATCTAATTATTAGTTTGTAAAACCTTTTTTTTTTTTTTTTTGGAAAAAATAAGGATAAATATTAATTAATCTGTTATATTTTCAGCACTCTGATTTATTATCTCTGTATTATCTTCTATATCTATATATATAGAGTAAAACCCCGCTAATACGAACCCTGGATATAGCGAACCTTCCCTTATAACGAACCCACGGCGATTTCCGATTCCATTCCATTGAAAATACCATCGTTATAACGAACTTTGCGATTTTTAAAATAACGAACCACCCCTATAACGAACGTATTTTCGGTCCCAAAAGGATAAAATCTAATAAAAATACTAGGCTTATAACGAACTTAAAATTGTGATTAAAAAAAAATTAAAACAACAAAATTTTGAGCATGTTTCAGCTCACGGATCGCGATTTCAAAACAAAAAATTAGCGGCATTGTTTGTTTTCATTTCCATTCTATTTTTGCTGTATGTTGTGTAAATTTTTACACATTATACTTTTATTTAATAGAATATCTCTGCATTCGACAATTTTGAAATAGAAGAAAAATACAAATGGCTTCCAAAATAAAGAAAAGAAACAAAGAATGGCGTTCTAAAAAAAAAATCGGTGGCAGCATGCCCTTTTAGAAGCGTTCTATATCAAGTGTTAAACTAGGCTAAAAAATAATTCCAAATAATTTTAAAGCCAGAAATGGTTTGAATAACAGGTTAAAAATAAAATTTAATATACACTTCAGAAGAATATGTGGAAACTGGAATTGGAAGAAGAAGAAGAAAAAAAAAACAGTTCCCCCAAGTTCCCCGTGTCTCATGGGCCACAAACAAATCGACTTATAAAGTCTCAAAAACTACCACTACAGTTCTATTTTTAGAATGGAATTCTTGTTAGGTATATGACTCATTCAGGGTTCGCGGATATTCACCCTGGCCAGCCGTTTCCCTACCGATTTGGTGTTTGCAAATTGACGTTTTTTATTCGCAATTTTACCGATCGCGCTATCGTATCAACATGTTTCGCGTCCGATTTTTCTGAATTGGATACTTTTGATTCATCCTCAATTGATTCAGAATACACAAGGCTTTATTCCTTTGATGGAAATAACGAAATTTAAAAAAATTTCTGATTTTTTAATTTTACTTTTAACTTTCAAACAACAAGGTATTAGAGGCATTTTTCAAATAAATTTAGTATTATATTATTTGAGAATGATGTTCTAAAATACTCTTTTACCTTTTAAATATATAATTAATAATGTTTTGCCTAGGGGATTTGGCTTAATTTTTAAATAATACATAGGTTTATATATATACATGTCATAATTTGTATATAATTGTATGCACCCCCGACCCACTATGCATGTACAATGTATGATTTTCAAAGATTTAATAAAGAATAAGGTAACTGGAGGACAGAAAGTAGCAACAAGACATAGGAAGTAGGCTTAAAGCGGGCACAATTATTAATAACTTGTACAGTCAATACTTCCTGACAGGGCCGGACGTATCTGGTGACCGCAGAAGTCATAAAAGTTGAGAGACGCCCAATATTTCCGGGGCAGGACCGGACGTATCTGATAACCGCGGAAGTTATAAGAGTCGAGCTAACACCCAATACTTCCTGACCAGGCCGGATATATCTTCCGACAAAAGCAGCCGCAGGGCCAATTAGAAGACAATACCTAAATAGGTCAACCAATAGCCAACGGCCACGTGACATAGTCCCGCCAATTAGAAAGTATCGCCTAAATAGGTCAACCAATAGAAAACGGTCATGTGACATCTTTCGACCAATGGGAAAGAAGATAAGTCTTGGTGTTAAATCGAGAAGCAAGAATTGTCAGTCTTAGACTCGCCCCCACCGAGGTGACATCTGCTCTAGACCTCTCTCCCTCTGCTCAACTCATAGCTAAGTCCAATCACCACCATGTGATCAGATAATTAACAATCAAAACCCGCTCCGCCTTCTCAAGTCTTTCTTTCCTCCAAACCAGTTGCCTTTTATTTCAACCCATCAAGTGTTCTGGCTTATTTCCCTTGTGTGTAATCCTTGCTTACTCAGCCACCACGACTGCGTCACCACTTCAACAATCATCAATCCCAAGAGTAAGGCTTCCCAGCATAGCATATTATCACAGCTATATTGAAAGTCGACAGGATATAATACCACATATATCGAAAGTCGACAGGATCTATTACTAAGACGTCCCAGCCGAGCCGAACTTTCGAGACTAAGGTAGGCACCCCCCCTATGGCGTCAAGAATTGACTTTGAACTCTTATCTAACCCTACCTACCCCTTTAACCATGTATCTAAACATGTACCAAATGAATGCAAGCACGGGCTAGACCAAAACCTGTCCCAAAGGGCTCGTACAGCACACAAAGCTTTCACACATGGAAACCCTTGCCTGCATTCATTGCCCAAACCCCAAATATTTACATGCCACCATTCTAATCTCACACCACGCAACTTTTCATGCCCACAACATATAAAGCCACCACGACTTCAACCTACAATTCCAATAATGCCCAAAAAAGTGTCCGTACACCGACACAGCTCACCCACTTACCACACAAAATCCATACATGACCATACGTCGCCACGCCATAATCACGCAAATGTACCTCACAACATACACGCACCCATACGTCATCACGCAACAAACACGCACAACCCGCACAACAAACGCAACACGTGCGCCAAAAGACGACAACAAGCGCATGCACAACCGTTAAGAATAATACAATCATCCCGTCTACACAAAACATAGAAAAAAATTCACGCCACCAAACAACCACACAATCGAAAAACATTGCGATCTTTCCTAAAAGCTGTGAACGCCTATAAAGAGTTCATTCCGGACCACGCCCGCTTGCGGACGCCACTTGTCAACCTTCTAAAAAAGGATGTCATGTGGGTCTGGAGTGACGAATGCCAGAAAGCGTTCACTAACCTGAAAGAAAGCCTTACCACACACCCCACATTATACCTTTACCACGAAGGTCTGCCATGCCAGGTGTACTGTAACACCTCAACATTCGGCATTGCAGGCATTCTTAAACAAGTCTACCCTGATGGGAAGACATACCCAGTTCAACATTTCAGCCGCTCTCTGCGTGGTCACGAGCGAAATTATTCAGACTTGGAACTACAATGCCTAGCCATTGTGGAAAGTGTGGATAACTTCCGCGCCTGTCTAATGGGCAGAAAGTTTACAATACTTTCTGACCATCCTGCATTGCAGTGGTTGAAAGAGATCAAAGCCCCGTCAGGCAGATTGTTTCGATGGAGGTTAAGACTGTCAAGATACGAATATGAGGTCCGTAGCATAAATGGAGTACAACAATATGAAACGGGCGTTGTAACTCGTATCCCATTTTGTGGCTTTCTAGATGCGCCACTCATAAAGAGCCAACAGTCTTCTCCACCGGGAAAATCTCGCGTGACTATGGATCACAATGAACTGCGCACCGTCTCCCGAAAAGGAGTACTTAAAACTATAGTCCCAAGTTCACTTACAGCCAGACTTCTTAAGTCCGTACACACACAACACCACCATCCAAACATCTCCAAGATGACGAGACTCATCTCGTCACAATATTATTGGCAGAACATGACACAAGACATCGCAAAACAGGTAAAAACCTGCCCCACCTGCCGATTCGCTAGAAGAATCGATGAATCCAACCAACCTTCACGTAAAAATACCGACACAGGCCCCAAAACAAAACAAAATTCGTACATAAAGCACAGCGTACACACAACACAAACAATGCCAAAATTACACCACCCACGTCAGAGAAACGATCACATATCTCCACTTAAACCAATTACTGCCGACATATCTCTAATAAAACCATTGACGATCAAACAGGAGAACTGCGAACCTACCAATCATTTAAATTCTACAATTAATAAGGTTCAAGCAAATATTTCAAAATCCCCATTTACAAAAATATAGAAGAACATGGGGCAATACCCTATCTTTCATCTGATTTTTATCCTTTGTTTGTTAGTTCTACCATACAAATATATCCCAGTTTTATTTCTTAGTTATTTGTTTATCTATACCATGCCCTCTCATAAAATTTTCGAACTACAAGAGGCAGTTTTTCATTGTGGACAAGCATTTATAAAACTTCTCATAATTTTAGGAAACATTTTTGCAGAAAATCTAAATAAACTCCGAGGAAATAGAAGTAACTGAAAGTAACAAGATCCGAATCGCACCCAAAAAACAAATAAGCGGAAGGAAGTGAGAATTTTGAGACGCCGCGACAAGGACGTAGTCCCGCGAGGTCATAAAATTCGAGTAAGACAGCAAATACAAAAAAGGGAGCGTACTTCCTCGGCACGCCCCAGTCCGGATCCAATTACCACCCCTCATTTCCGGCCAACACATAAAAATAGGACACCGCTTTTCCCCTGCCTCAAATTTCTCCATATCATCCCACTTCTTCATGCCACCGATTTTAGATTCCAATTCGAGCCTGCGTATCGATTTTTTACAATACAATTCCGCACGCACAAGACGTCACACACATTTAAATGAGTTCATATTCCTATTATAATTAATCATAATTACTTTACAGACTTCTAACATTTTTCACAACACACACAAAGACAAAAAATTATACACAAAGGTTATATAGATTTCCATGTCTCCTGTACACATAGCATAAACGCGCACTTGCGGGCTAGGATCACGTTTTCACCTAAGTGTCGCTACAGATGAGACAAAAAATTTATAGGGCATAATTGAGCAATTAAAACATTTAGATCAGGGCATGTAGATACAAAAGGGGTCAAACCAATACATCTTATTGTTCATATTAACTATTCTCATTATTTTCTCTCAATTAAAATTTAAATATTTAATCACTTTAGCAATTTATTCAATTTATTATCACTTTTAATCATTAATTATCATTATATTTACCACTTAGTTTATATTATCATAGTTTCAAATCAACGAAAACTCACTGGTTTTCTTTTAAAATTAGATATTATATTTTATTTTGATTTACCAAAACATTCTCTTTTTTTTCTTTTTTCTCACCATGCATCAAGCATTCACTTTGATTTCTTCCAACTTTTTATTTTATTTTTTGATTTCTCAAAAGTCCTAATAAAAATCCCTCGATCTCCATTCCAAATTTCGAGTAGAATATAGTTAGGCATTTTTCCTTTTTTTTTTTCACCATGCATCAAGCATTCACTTTGATTTCTTCCAACTTTTTATTTTTATTTTTATTTTTTGATTTCTCAAAAGACCTAATAAAAATCCCTCGATTTCCATTCCCAATTTCGAGCAAGAATATAGTTAGGCATTTTTCCTTTTTTTTTCACCATGCATCAAGCATTCACTTTGATTTCTTCCAACTTTTATATTATTTTTGATTTCTCAAAAGCCCTAATAAAAATCCCTCGATTTCCATTCCCAATTTCGAGCAAGAATATGGTTAGGCATTTTTCCTTTTTTTTCATCATGCAACCAAGCATTTACTTTGATGTCTTCCAACTTTTATATTATTTTTGACTTCTCAAAAGTCCTAATAAAAATCCCTCGATTTCCATTCCCAATTTCGAGTAGAATATCGTTTAGGCGCATTATCTTTTCTTTTTAGCCCACTATGTACCATAGCCTTCATTTTGATTTCTTACAATTAAAATTTTTTTTGATTTCTATTAATTATACTCAACCTATATCATCAACACCATTCTATTTTACTTCTTATATCACCACCAATGCTTGTATATAACCTCTCAATACCCACAACTAATTTTCCCACAAAATTATTTTTTACTTTACAGAATTCTCTCAGGCTAACCCCTTCTTGAATTCTTCACATGTAGGGGGCGCATCTGTCATAATTTGTATATAATTGTATGCACCCCCGACCCACTATGCATGTACAATGTATGATTTTCAAAGATTTAATAAAGAATAAGGTAACTGGAGGACAGAAAGTAGCAACAAGACATAGGAAGTAGGCTTAAAGCGGGCACAATTATTAATAACTTGTACAGCCAATACTTCCTGACAGGGCCGGACGTATCTGGTGACCGCAGAAGTCATAAAAGTTGAGAGACGCCCAATATTTCCGGGGCAGGACCGGACGTATCTGATAACCGCGGAAGTTATAAGAGTCGAGCTAACACCCAATACTTCCTGACCAGGCCGGATATATCTTCCGACAAAAGCAGCCGCAGGGCCAATTAGAAGACAATACCTAAATAGGTCAACCAATAGCCAACGGCCACGTGACATAGTCCCGCCAATTAGAAAGTATCGCCTAAATAGGTCAACCAATAGAAAACGGTCATGTGACATCTTTCGACCAATGGGAAAGAAGATAAGTCTTGGTGTTAAATCGAGAAGCAAGAATTGTCAGTCTTAGACTCGCCCCCACCGAGGTGACATCTGCTCTAGACCTCTCTCCCTCTGCTCAACTCATAGCTAAGTCCAATCACCACCATGTGATCAGATAATTAACAATCAAAACCCGCTCCGCCTTCTCAAGTCTTTCTTTCCTCCAAACCAGTTGCCTTTTATTTCAACCCATCAAGTGTTCTGGCTTATTTCCCTTGTGTGTAATCCTTGCTTACTCAGCCACCACGACTGCGTCACCACTTCAACAATCATCAATCCCAAGAGTAAGGCTTCCCAGCATAGCATATTATCACAGCTATATTGAAAGTCGACAGGATATAATACCACATATATCGAAAGTCGACAGGATCTATTACCACATACATGTATGCTAATGTTAAGAAGAACCTATTAACAAATGACTTCTTTTGATATTCAGCATTACTGTAAAGAAATAAGTCAATTTAGGGAATTAAAACAAAGTGACCATTATTGAGTGGCTACCTTTTCCTTTTTGTTTGGCTGTTTTTTAATTATACGGTCTAAAATGTCCCCAAATGGGACAGAGCTTTTGGTTCACTATAGAGGGGTTTTACTGTATATAAAATTGAATGTCTGTCTGTCTGTACTCTATAGATTCAAAAACCATACATTCAATCGCCGTGAAATTTTGGGATATTATTAGGTATATCCCCGGGAAGGTTTTCGAAAAATAATTTCTTGAATATCCTTAGAGTTATTTGCAGATTTGTATATTTAACTCGCAAGCAGCGCCCCCTAGCGGGGGATAACAAGTTTTTTTATCTATAAGTTTTATTATCACTAAGTTTATTATCTTAAAGATTATTTATCAAAAGTAAGATTTTCTACCTATTAATTACGCACAAGTCAAAGTTAGTTTTATCATTTATCTACAATATATATATTGGGAGAATAGATAAAATGATGATTTTGTAATGTAGAAAATTAGGAAAGACAAAATTCAGGATGACACGGCAATTTATTTGAGACAAGAATAATGATACAATTCCAAGGCAGGATACTATTCCTTTAACTTCCAATTACCGAGGGGACCAAATAATATTGATTTTATTCAACTTATCAAGTATTTTTCAAGGGACCGGGAAAAAATGTTCACTTTATCGAGAGATTCAAATTTAAGAGTTTCAAATTATCAAAATATATCTTTTTTTTTATAAGTTTATAGAGAATTGTTTTAACAAATGTTCGTTAGACAAACCTTTACTCGGGTAAAAACCGGGCGAAGCCGGGTACATCCGCTAGTCTATCCTTCCTTATTTATATATATAAAAATGAAATGCGAAATCGATGTTTGTTATCGCATCACGCAAAATCTACTGACTCAATCATTATGGAATTTCGCATGTAGGTAGCTGAAGATTTCGTTTAACATATAGGCTATTCAAAAAACTAAAAAAGTTAATGTGCTTTTTTTAAAAAATAAAAAACCAAAAAGCGTTAGTTCCAGTCTTTTACCGCTAGGGCGCAGCACTGGTCGCGACGATAAATGAATTTGATTTTTTTAAAGAGCATCGGTGGTTCAGTGGTAGAATGCTCGCCTGCCACGCGGACGGCAAGGGTTCGATTCCCGGCCGATGCATTTTTTTAAAACAATTTTTATAAAACTCATTTATATTATATCTATATTAATAAAATGCAAATTTCATAAGTGGTGTTCGCTAAAAACTTTCGTTACAATGCATCAATTTCGACCAAATTTTCAACATTTATGTAAAACGAGATGGAGCAGGTTTTGCTTAACATCAAAATATTTTTCCTAACTTTAACATGCGTAACTTCGCTGTTATCGATTAAATACAAAAAAATCAACAGAGTTAATTTTATTTATATATAAATACAAAAAAAAAATTCATCAATTAATTCAACTCAATCTAAAAAAATATTCAAAACAAGCAATTTTAAGATAACACCATATGTAAAACAGTCGGCCAAGAAAACAACAACGATATTACATCTTTCTCACATATTCACACACAATCTTGATTAATAATTAAAACTAATCTTTAACATTGTTTATTATACTTCATAATATATAATATTCGTTAGGCAAACTTTCACTAGGATAAAACCCGGGCGAAGCCGGGTACACATCCGCTAGTATATATATAAAATTGAATGTCTGTCTGTACTCTATAGATTCAAAAACCATACATCCAATCGCCGTGAAATTTTGGGATGTAATTAGGTATATCCCCGGAAGGGTTTTTAAAAAATAAATTCTTGAATATCTTGAATATCCTTAGAGTTATTTGCAGATTTGTAGATTTAACTCGCAAGCAGCGCCACCATTGCGACGATGATAAGTTTTTTTATCTATAAGTTTTATTATCACTAAGTTTATTATCTTAAAGCAAGCATGTCAAACTCGCGGCCCGCGGGCCTCATGCGGCCCACAACGAATAAATTTGCGGCCCACCAGACAATATATTTTAATAAAAATTTTTTTATAAATTTAAACTGACCTTGGGTCAGTTTTAAAATTAATCACTGCGAACAAGATTTCCCCCGAAGTAGGAAAGATGGTAGCAGAAAAGAGATGCCAAATATCAGGAGAAAATATTAACTTTACTTTCTTTTTTCTTATTAGTATTTTTTAAAATAAACCTACATAAATGTTACTATAAAAATTTAATTACTTGTTTTCTTTTTTTGCGGCCCACATAATCTTATTACTTTTTTATTTAGCCCGTGTTAGGATTTGAGTTTGACATGCTTGTCTTAAAGATTATTTATCAAAAGTAAGATATCTCAGGATGACACTGCAATTTATTTGAGACAAGAATATTGATACAATTCCAAGCCGAAGATACTATTCCTTTAACTTCCAATTACCGAGGGAACCAATTAATATTGATTTTATTCAACTTATCAAGTATTTTTCAAGGGACCGGGAAAAATGTTCACTAGATAAAACGATGATTTTGTAATGTAGAAAATTAGGAAAGACAAAATTCAGGATGACACGGCACACAGGGACCGGGAAAAAATGTTCACTTTATCGAGAGATTCAAATTTAGGAGTTTCAAATTAAATAAATATATCTTTTTTTTATATAAGTTCATAGAGAATTGTTTTATAACAAATGTTCGTTAGACAAACCTTTACTCGGGTAAAACCCCGGGTACATCCGCTAGTCTATATATATAAAATTGAATGTCTGTCTGTCTGTACTCTATAGATTCAAAAACCATACATACAATCGCCGTGAAATTTTGGGATATTATTAGGTATATCACCGGGAAGGTTTTTGAAAAATAATTTAATGAATATCTTGAATATCCTTAGAGTTATTTGCAGATTTGTAGATTTAACTCGCAAGCAGCGCCCCCATTGTGACGATGATAACAAGTTTTCTTATCACTAAGTTTGTTATCTTAAATATTATTTATCAAAAGTAAGATTATCTTAGGATGACACGGCAAATTATTTGAGACAAGAATAATGATACAATTCCAAGGCGAAGATACTATTCCTTTAACTTCCAATTACCGAGGGAACCAATTAATATTGATTTTATTCAACTTATCGAGTATTTTTCAAGGGACCGGGAAAAAATGTTCACTAGATAAAACTATGATTTTCTAATGTAGAAAATTAGGAAAGACAAAATTCAGGATGACACGGCACACAGGGACCGGGAAAAAATGTTCACTTTATCGAGAGATTCAAATTTACGAGTTTCAAATTATCAAAATATATCTTTTTTTTAAATAAGTTTTTAGAGAATTGTTTTAACAAATGTTCGCTAGTCTATATATATAAAATTCAATGTCTGTCTGTCTGTTTGTCTGTACTCTATAGATTCAAAAACCATACATCCAATCGCCGTGAAATTTTGGGATATTATTAGGTATATCACCGGGAAGGTTTTTGAAAAATAATTTCATGAATATCTTGAATATCCTTAGAGTTATTTGCAGATTTGTAGATTTAACTCGCAAGCAGCGCCCCCATTGGGACGATGATAACAAGTTTTCTTATCACTAAGTTTGTTATCTTAAATATTATTTATCAAAAGTAAGATTATCTCAGGATGACACGGCAATGTGACACGGGAAAAAATGTTCACTAGATAAAACTATGATTTTCTAATGTAGAAAATTAGGAAAGACAAAATTCAGGATAACACGGCACACAGGGACCGGGAAAAAATGTTCACTTTATCGAGAGATTCAAATTTACGAGTTTCAAATTATCAAAATATATCTTTTTTTTTTTTAATAAGTTTTTAGAGAATTGTTTTAACAAATGTTCGCTAGACAAACCTTTACTCGGGTAAAACCCCGGGCGAAGCCGAGTACGTTTTATAAGTTTATAGAGAACTAGAGGAATGGCCCGGGCAACGCCGGGTTTTACCTAAGTGCGTATATATTTTAAAAACGTTTTTAATTCAAATACTATTCGTTACAATTATAAATTGGCGCCATGGATGTCACTCTTGTGAAACGTCCCGTTCCAAACTGTGTGTTTTTAAAATCTTTTAATTAAAATACTATTCGTTACAATTATAAATTGGCGCCGTGGATGTCTCTCTTGTGAAACGTCCCGCCCCAAACTGTGTGTGTCTTGAAAATATAAAAATAAAAATGTGAATTTTCATAAAGATTTCATCATTTCGATTTTTTTTTTTTGCATTTCACCTACTAAATCGATAGAGATAATTACATTTGCAACATGAACTTAGGTATATTGACTAAATAGAAAACTGCATAATAATAAAGATCATTTTTTAAAGGCACCATATCGTTTTTTTTTTCAATAAAATCGAAACAAAAATTAACGATAAATAACGATAATTGCCTTAAAAAAAGAAACATTCGCGGTGATTTTGTCTTGCATTCGTTTATACAATTATTATATACGAATGACCCGGGCAACGCCCGGGTTTTACCCGATTAAATGCTTTTATTCAAATACTATTCGTTACAATTATAAATTGGCGCCGTGGATGTCATTCTTGTATAATATATAAATGAGTTTTAAAAATTGTAAAAAAAAAAAAAATGCATCGGCCGGGAATCGAACCATGGCCGCCCGCGTGGCAGGCGAGCATTCTACCACTGAACCACCGATGGTTATGAAAATTCCCATCCGTGAGCTTCAGACAAACAAACAGACAGAATAAGGCAAATATATAAGTAGATACGAATGCCCCGGGCAACGCCCGGGTTTTACCCGATTAAATGCTTTTATTCAAATACTATTCGTTACAATTATAAATTGGCGCCGTGGATGTCATTCTTGTATAATATATAAATGAGTTTTAAAAATTGTAAAAAAAAAAAATGCATCGGCCGGGAATCGAACCCGGGCCGCCCGCGTGGTAGGCGAGCATTCTACCACTGAACCACCGATGGTTATGAAAAATCCCATCCGTGAGCTTCAGACAAACAAACAGACAGAATAAGGCAAATATATAAGTAGATACGAATGTCCCGGGCAACGCCCGGGTTTTACCCGATTAAATGCTTTTATTCAAATACTATTCGTTACAATTATAAAATTGGCGCCGTGGATGTCATTCTTGTATAATATATAAATGAGTTTTAAAAATTGTAAAAAAAAAAAAAAAAAATGCATCGGCCGGGAATCGAACCCGGGCCGCCCGCGTGGTAGGCGAGCATTCTACCACTGAACCACCGATGGTTATGAAAAATCCCATCCGTGAGCTTCAGACAAACAAACAGACAGAATAAGGCAAATATATAAGTAGATTGTTTTAACAAATGTTCGTTAGACAAACATTCACTCGGGTAAAACCCGGGCGAAGCCGGGCACATCCGCTAGTATATATATAAAATTGAATGTCTGTCTGTCTGTACTCTATAGATTCAAAAACCATACATCCAATCGCCTTGAAATTTTGGGATATTATTAGGTATATCCCCGGGAAGGTTTTTGAAAAATAATTTCTTGAATATCTTGAATATCCTTAGAGTATTTGCAGATTTGTAGATTTAATTAAATGATGGTGATTCTTTATCAAAAGTAAGATTTTCTACCTATTAATTGCGCACAAGTCAAAGTTGGTTTTGTCATTTATTTACAACATATATATTGGGAGAATAGATAAAATGATGATTTTGTAATGTAGAAAATTAGGAAAGACAAAATTCAGGATGTCACGGCAATTTATTTGAGACAAGAATAATGATACAATTCCAAGACAAAGATACTATTCCTTCAACTTCCAATTACCGAGGGAACTAATTAATATTGATTTTATTCAACTTATCGAGTATTTTTCAAGGGACCGGGAAAAAATGTTCATTAGATAAAACGATGATTTTGTAATGTAGAAAATTAGGAAAGACAAAATTCAGGATGACACGGCAATTTATTTGAGACAGGAATAATGATACAATTCCAAGGCAAGATATTATTCCTCTAACTTCCAAATACCGAGGAAACCAATTAATATTGATTTTATTCAACTTATCGAGTATTTTTCAAGGGACCGGGAAAAAATGTTCACTGGATAAAATGATGATTTTGTAATGTATAAAATTAGGAAAGACAAAATTCAGGATGACACGGCAATTTATTTGAGACAAGAATAATGATACAATTCCAAGGCAAGATACTATTTCTTTAACTTCCAATTACCGAGGGAACCAATTAATATTGATTTTATTCAACTTATCGAGTATTTTTCAAGGGACCGTGGAAAAAATGTTCACTAGATAAAACGATGATTTTGTAATGTAGAAAATTAGGAAAGACAAAATTCAGGATGACACGGCACACAGGGACGGGAAAAAATGTTCACTTTATCGAGAGATTCAAATTTACGAGTTTCAAATTATCAAAATATATCTTTTTTTTTTTATAAGTTTATAGAGAATTGTTTTAACAAATGTTCGTTAGATAAACCTTTACTAGGGTAAAACCCGGGCGAAGCCGGATACATCCGCTAGTTTACATATATATTTTTTTCTTTTTACTATTATATGTTAACTACTTATTTTTATATATACATATAACAAACCCATATGCTTAAACTAAGTAAAAAATATATAAATTTTGAAGTCTGCATGATCTTAGTCAAAAGGCTGAGAAACGATATTTTATATATTAGAGATGACCTGGCTTCGTGTGTCTTCTGCTCGAGTGAATGTTTCGCTGGTAGAATTTTGTTCAATCCTACTAAAAATTATTATCTGGCTTTGCCCGTGGTCTGCTTTAGTGAATATTCCCGCAAAGAATTTTGTTTATGTCCATCAAGCATGATACAGCAATATTGTCATCATCATTTCTGACTAAAAAAATATTGTTGCTCAGTACTTGGTTAAGTATAATTTTTCTTGGTTAAAAGTGCGACAAAAAACTTCCAGATTTAACTCTGTCCTGTTCAAATTTCAGCGAGTTACATATTGAGGGTGTGCAGAGCCTACAAACATATATATATGTGTTCCCGACTTCGCCCGGTTTTTACCCAAGTAAAATTTTGCCTAACCACCATTTGTTAGAACAATTCTAGCAAACATCCAATCCCTACTGAATCTATACTTGTCTATACTCTCGATAATTTGAATTTTTTTCCTGGTCCCTTAAAAAATACTCGATAAGTTGAATAAAATCATTATTAATTGGTCCACTCGGTAATTTGAATTTGAAGGAATAGTATCTTGCCACAAACGAACATTTGTAAATAACTGTATTCAGCGAATGTACATTAACAGTATTATATATATCAACATTTTATAGTTTTATAGCGATATTTTAAAATTGTAAAACATATTTTCAAAGTTCAACATTGAAATATCAAAGCATTATACTAAAGTTAAAATGTTTCTAAACTACATTTAAAATGTAAAATACCCATATTTTAGCATTTTAAAATAGCATTTATTATTTATATATTACAATTTTAGTTAAATACCACATTTTATAATTTTATTCAAATTTATATACTTACTTTTCATATTGATTTTGAATATATTATAGTTACTATTTTACATTTACCACATATGATTACCATTTATTATCTTATAAAAAATATTACGCTTAAAAGAGTTTAATTGAATAGAATAAAAATAAAAGTTATTAAATAGGAAGGTGTTAATAATAAAGTTTCAAATAAAATCGAAAATATTAAATGTTTTTGAGAATTAATAATATATATATTACTAGCGGACGTACCCGGCTTCGCCTGGGTTTTACCCGAGTATAGGTTTGTCTAACGAACATTTGTTAAAACAATTCTCTATAAACATATTTAAAAAAGTAATAGATATATTTTGATAATTTGAAACTCGTAAATTTGAATCTCTCGATAAAGTGAACATTTTTCCCCGGTCCCTGTGTGCCGTGTCATCCTGAATTTTGTCTTTCCTAATTTTCTACATTACAAAATCATCGTTTTATCTAGTGAACATTTTTTCCCGGTCCCTTGAAAAATACTCGATAAGTTGAATAAAATCAATATTAATCGGTTCCCTCGGTAATTGGAAGTTAAAGGAATAGTATCTTTTCCTTGGAATTGTATCATTATTCTTGTCTCAAATAAATTGCCGTGTCATCCTGAGATAATCTTACTTTTGATAAATAATCTTTAAGATAATAAACTTGGTGATAATAAATCTTATAGATAAAAAAACTTGTTATCATCGTCGCAATGGGGGCTCTGCTTGCGAGTTAAATCTACAAATCTGCAAATAACTCTAAGGGTATTCAAGATATTCAAGAAATTATTTTTCAGAAACCTTCCCAGTACTATACTAAATAACTTCCCAAAGTTTCATGGCGTTCCAATGAGTGGTTTGGTCAGGCATAAAGGACACACACACATACATTCATTTTTTTATATATATAGATAATATAATATTATCTCTATATATATAAAAGTCAATGTCTGTCTGTTTCGCGATAAACTCAAAAACTACTGAACCAATTGGTACCAAATTTTGCATGTCGCTTTTTATAAACCTGAGGAAAATTTTCGGCTACATTTTGATTAGTATTTTTGGCTATTTCTTTTTTTCATTTGAAGAACTTTTTTTTACGTGGAGTAAATACGAGGCGAAGTAACAACACGAGGCCAATTAAGCGACCAATGAGCGTTCTGCATTTCTTTTCAAGTTGCTTGCGTACTTTTTTTTAAATATCTTTTTATACGAGTGTCACTTTTTTTTTACAAAAGTATTGAGAGAGAAATTTATATTACTAAGTTACGGTAAGTGCACACAATGCAATTAAAAAAAAACTTTACAAAATTAGCGTTACTGTATGTAAACAATGACTTTCGTATTTTTATTAATTTTTGTTCTGGCCTTTGTTTTTTTTTTATATCTTCCTATATATAAAAGTCAATGTCTGTTGTCTGTTTCGCGATAAACTCAAAAACTACTGAACCAATTGGTACCAAATTTTGAATGTCGCTTTTTATAAACCTGAGGAAAATTTTCGGCTAAATTTTGATTAGTAATTGTGACTATTTTTTTTTTTTTCATTTAAAGAACTTTTTTTTACGCGGAGTAAATACGAGGCGAAGTAACACCAGGCCAATTAAGCGACCAATGAGCGATCTGCATTTTCTTTCAAGTTGCTTGCGAACTTTTTTTGAAATATCTTTTTATACGAGTGTTACTTTTTTTTACAAAAGTAATCATTATTGAGAGAGAGATTTATATTACTAACTAAGTTATAGTAAGTACACACAATGCAATTAAAAAAAAAAACATTACAAAATTAGCGTTACTGTATGTAAATAATGGCTTACATATTTTTCATTAATTTTTGTTCTGGCCTTTGTTTTATTTTTATATCTTTTTTAAAAAATCGTTTAAAATGCAGTCGCAGTCATTAGCAAACACATATGTTTGCCTAATTTCCATTTGCTCTTTTATTTTTTTACAGAAAAATATTTACATACCATTTTGGATTAATTTTTTATATAAACCTATTTTTTCTTATTCTTACTGAGAAGATGGGCATCGCAGTCAAGATCCATCGCAGTCACTCACTCAACTCAGGCAATTTCAAGGGTTAATGCTCTGGGGCGGGTTGGATGGAAAAGCTGTCATATATTTAAACTATATTGATTTTGAAACAACTAAATGGATTGAAAAAATAATTATATCAAATACCTAAACACTAATATAATACAATTTTTGCCATCACACACACTTTTTGCCTGTGGTTTATGTGTTACTTCTGTATTGCTATTCTATGGCACTTCTACTATTTATTATTGATGTACTTTCAGTATGAAGGAAATTGCACTCGGGAGAATTCTCGGGCGAAGCCATTCGTCTAGTATAATATAAATATTAAGTATAAAATGTTTGTTTTTTTTTGCGCATTAAATGTAGATTAAACTCTAGTAATATGGTTTGATATGTCGTTATTGAACTTCGAAATTTTGTTTTAAAATCTTAAAATATTCGCTATTAAATGAAAAAAAAAAAAAACTATGAAATGTTGATATTATAATATATAATTTCATTGTTAAACTTTTAAAGGTGCTTCTTAAGAATGCAAAAGCTTTAATATAAGCACAAAAGTAAAATATATCTTTATTACAGTATGAGAACAAAATGTAACTTAGATTAGACAAAATATAAATAGGTTATTACAAAATGTGAAAAGAAGTATAATAAAATTATGAATATATTTATTTGAAAATAAGAAACTACTTTAGACGCGAATGATTCTTTTAAAAATAAAACAATTACTACTGCCCTTACTGCAATGGAAAAATTAATGGGAAGTAGAATTGTTTTAAAAATTGTTTAAAAGAATCATACCCGTCTCGTATTTTGATAACAGATGGTGCGCTAATGCATCATAATATTCATTTCAAATAATAAAAAATGTATCCCAAAATAATAACATGTGTATAAAAATATAAAGAATTATATTCCAAAATTATTCTATGAGAATTTACAATTAAAAAAAAAAACAATCTATATATATAAAAATGAATGTATGTGTGTGTGTGTCCTTTATGCCTGACCAAACCACTCATTGGAACGCCATGAAACTTTGGGAAGTTATTTAGTATAGTACTGGGAAGGTTTCTAGCAAATAAAATTTTTGAAAAAATTTTTGCCCAAAAATAATCAAGATAAATATTCTAATTATCTGTTATAATTCAACATTTTGCTCTAAATATTATCATGATGATACGATGATTTTGTAATGTAGAAAATTAGGAAAGACAAAATTCAGGATGACACGGCAATTTATTTGAGACAAGAATAATATACAATTCCAAGGCAAGATACTATTCCTTTAACTTCCAATTACCGAGGGAACCAATTAATATTGATTTTATTCAACTTATCGAGTATTTTTCAAGGGACTGGGAAAAAATGTTCACTTTATCGAGAGATTCGTTAGACAAACCTTTACTCGGGTAAAACCTGCTGGGTACATCCGCTAGTATTTTATAATTACAAATTGGGGGTATGTTATATATACATAAGTAGCTATTTTTTTATACAAAAGTAGAGATGACATATATTTAATAAATTAAAACAAAATAACCTAATGAGAATTATTTTCGATAATGCTGGGTTTTCTTTTTGCGTTTAATTGATGAATACGTTGGAACACCCTAACGGCTAATATAGGCTTAAATATTCTTTATCTTGAAACTTAGGCCACCATTCGGGCAATCTTCCAAAATCTCTCCAAATTTCTTCAAAGCGTCCAACATCAAAACCAGCATTATGCATCATAATAAAACTTAGTTGAGTAGCTTCATCCTCGTGGATCTTATCGAAATTATAGACCATAAATAAAATATATATAACCCATTTAATGATTTTCTTTGCATTAGTTTTTCCAAGTCTCTTGGCAAAAATAAACGTCAATGGAATTATAATTGCTAAGATTTCTGAAACAAAATGTGAAAACCCTTCATCATCTTGTTTTAGAATATGTCTAGACAATACATTTGTCAACTCATAGACTATTTTATATGGGTTTATTTCTTCAGATTTAATTACTGCACTGTTTATGAATAAATATCCATTTTCAATCGGTGGGGTTGTTTTGACCGGGCAATTAATCACCTTTACTTTCAAATTTTCCAAATCCTTCGTGTATTTTGGGTTTGCTTTAATTATATGCTGGATGATTTTGTTAACCAGTTGAACTCGAGGATCCTCATCTGCCAAACATTTCCTTTTCTCTGAAGAATTATCTCCCATAGAAGTATTATGTAAATAATCGAGCCAACAGCTCATTGTTCTGTCAGTGTAGGGAACTGGCTTCCTGTAAGTTGCAGATAGGGCTACACTAGCTCCTAACGTGAGGGTCCACCATGTAGTTGGATTTTTCAGAAGTCCTGGAGCCTTGGGAGGTGATTTCAAAACCGTTACTTGGTTTGAGCTTGTCTTGAATGACTTTGCGTTTCTTATAATATTAGACATTACTCTTGTTGATTTTATTAATTGCATTTTGGGTTACAAAAATATTATATGCCGAAATATTAAATTTAAGTTCTTAATTTTTTTTTTTTTTTATGTTTTAGTGCGTGCAATACTCTTTATAATTTCTTTGCTGACTCAGTATCTATTTTTATATAATTAAAAGTAAGCACGATTATTTGTGAGATTTGCCCAAGATTGTTGTCAAAGTTTTAGAACTCTTTAAAAACAGAATACTTACATTTTTTTTATTCTATTAATATTAATTTAATAAAAATATTTTAATTAGAAATTTTCTATATTTTCTAAATTTTTCATTTTAAAAATATTTAACAATTTTTTGTATATAGATATTTAGAGTTTTTATCCAGATACTTTTATTTTGATTTAAATTGGTCTTTTTTCGACATTTTATATATGTTTTAATCAAAAAAATAGAAATAAAGCATTTGGTTATTTCTCAAATAGAGTTAACCACTGTTCAATAAGGGGGACATGACGCTCTAAGTCGAAATAAAGAATATGGCGCTAAAATGTTCCTATATTTACGCTACAATTCGCTTTCAATTTAAGATATTTTTGTTGAAGATATTTGTTAAAACTATTTTATAGATCCTTTTCTTTTGTACATAGAATGAAGATCTTAGGTGAAGGGAGACAGCGAGCAAGACATCTATATCTATAGATAGCCCCAGCTTGGACCGACCGAGGGCAAAGGTCGGCGTGGGCGGAGACGACGGAGCGTCATGTTACATTCTTTTTTGGTCAGATGGCAGGATTCCCTTGTTAGAAGCGGAGGGGAAAGTTGAGTTCCCTTGCCTTGGGGCAGACGCGCCAAAGAAGACATATCCCACAAGCAGAGCCTCGTGGACGGAAAGAAGTCTAAGAAGACATATCCCACAAGCAGAGTCTCGTGGACGGAAAGACATCTTGGAGGATCCCTCAAGCAGCCACTTGAGGACGGAAAAAGACACTTAGACAACCAACGAGTCGCGACAATTGGACATCGCACGAGACAAGCCAAGCCTGCGACGGTGCTGCCACTCCAGAGGTACTGTGTAAACAAACGCTCGACACCCCCCCGCCATTTATTTTTATCTCCCTTCCCTGAGATTAGTTAATTTTTTTTACTTTCTCTTTTGCTTAACCTTGTTTATTGTTTTTTATACATAATCCCTTAGATATAAGTATAATTTAGCTCAACCTTTTTTCTTGTTTATCTACCCTTAATTCTTTATATAAGCATAATAGTTTTTATCCCTTTTGTTTTTAATCTTTAAAATAAATCCTTTTTGTTATACTGTGTTTCTGTGCATTTATTTCCCCCATTGTTTTTCCTTTCAATCGATCACCCTTTATTTTTTTTTTAAACGAACACGAACATTTTGGTGAGCCGGACGTGATCGATTTAAAGGAGATATGGAGGAAATGGATGCACTTAAAAAGCGCAGAAAAGCCATAAGAGGTACTTTCACTAGAATTATTAATGAAATAAATGGGGAATTTGAAAAGTCTCAAATTGATAGGAATGATATTTATTCTAAGTTTAATAGACTAGAGTCTTATTACACGAAACTTGTAGATCTAAACGAAAAATATCAGGCTTTATTGGTAGTGAAAGAAGGGATTACAGAGGAAAGTATTGATAAGGAATGGCAAGAATGCGATAAATATGAAGAGGAAAAGTTTGATATTCAACAGAAAGTCAGTGTACTACGGAATCCCGATAAAGAAGAAACAATCCCGATTGCTAGCGAGGACACTAATAAATGTGAAATTACCAGAGTTAGCCCTAAAAAGCTATGATGGCTCTCTGGAATGTTGGTTGTCTTGGTGGGCGCAGTTTTCGAAAATTCACGAAAATAAGAATTTATCCGATAGCGACCGGTTTTTATATTTGCGTCAAGCAATTGTACCAAATTCAGAAGCCTATCGTGTTGTAGCAAGCTATCCCGTTACAGGCGCCAACTATGTTTTGGCGGTACAAGCCCTACAGGAGCGATTCGGTGACCCGAATATACTGACAGAACTATATGTCAGACGTCTATTGAATTCGGTTATAACTAATGTAAAGAAAGAAAATAGAAATTTAAGCAGTCTGTACGACGAACTGAGCAGTCACCTCCGGTCGTTAGAGACATTGGGCATTGATCCCCAGTTGTCGGGTATTTTTTTATATCCTCTTGTCGAGTCTTCATTACCTTCGGATATTTTGAAAATATGGCACAGGCATCCTTCTTCGGGTTATGGTCTAGAGTTAGCAAAACGGGAAGAGTCAGATAAAGGGGTTGGAGGAGCTCAAGAAAGGCTAAGGTTATTATTGGACTTTCTAAAAGCCGAAGTAAGGAGTGCTCAACGGCTGAAATTTGTGGAAAAAGGCTTTAAGCAGGAGGAACCCTATAAAAGGTCTTACAATGATGGGACCAGAACAAGGAGCAATTTCAGACCCGCCACTGTGTCTAGTCTGTTCGGAGGGCGAACTAATATAAAATGCTTCTTTTGTGAAAGAACAAATCATGCGAGTCATCAATGCCGTTCCATAATGAAAATGTCTCCGGGAGAGAGAAACGATAAAATACGTAGTGCCCATATATGTTTCAAATGCTTAAGAAAGGGACACATATAGAGTCAGTGCCGAGAACAATTGGAGTGCAAAAACTGTGGGAGAAACCACTTGGAAGTTTTATGTGAAGGAAATTCTTCTAACCGGTTAACGAAACCAGGAAGAGAAAATCTAAAGGAAAATGCAACTGAACCCATTGCATCGCTTTCTAGTCAAGCCTGCACAGGTCAGGTCTTGCTGATGACCACGGTAGCACTGTTAAGAGGCCCAAATGCCTCTAGAAGGGTTAGAGTTCTCCTCGACAGTGGAAGTCAGTTTTCGTATATCAAACAGTCGTTAGTCTGGAGTATAGGAATAGAAAGAAAAGGCGAAATAACTATAGCTAAAAGTCTTTTTGGAGGTAATACGATTGGTGAGGAAAAGCACGGTAAATTTATGTTAGAATTGGAGAATTTAGGTAATAAAAGAGATGTGATCCATATTGAGGCGCTGGATCAACGTAAAATTTGCGACGCCATACCACCTTTGCCAAAAGGAGACTGGTTAGAAAAATTGAAGATTAAGGGCATAATATTGTCTCAGGACAATTTTAAAGGACAAGAGATTGACATATTGATTGGTGCTAACTATCTAGGTATGATTTTGACAGGAAAAATAGTTCAAGTTGAAGCAGATTTAACTGCGGTGGAAACGAAATTAGGTTGGACACTAATGGGCAATTCGCCAATTATTGATAGCAATGACAATGTGCAGCAGACTTTGAATCTGCTAACAACGCGATGCGATTTAAAGGATTTGTGGGATCTAGAAGTATTAGGCATTAGGGATCCTGTTGAAACTTGCTCCAAAGAGACCAGATACCAGGAAATAAAAGAAAAGTTTATAACAAAAATTCAAAGACAAAGTGATCAGAGATATTCTGTAGGTCTACCTTGGAAGGTAGAAAAGGAGTCAATCCCCAGCAATCTTGACATAGCGATAAAAAGGTTAGATATAAGCACTAAGAAAATGACCTCACAGAATAAGTTGACCGAATATAGTCAGATCTTTAGAGACTGGCTGACTGAAGGACTCATTGAAAGAGTCGAGGAAAATCCTCTCGAGAGAAGAGGCTACTATTTACCTCACCGCCCTGTGTACAAGATGGAATCTAAAACGACGCCCATACGTCCGGTTTTCGATGCTTCTTGTCTAGGCCATAATGGACTATCTTTGAATCAATGTTTAGAAAAGGGACCGAATTTATTGGAAAGAATCCCTGAAATGATGATAAGATTTCGGGAAAATAAATTTGGAGTCACGGCAGATATAAGAAAAGCATTCCAGATGGTGGCGATTGAAGAATCTGAACGGAACTATCTTAGATTCCTTTGGTGGGAAAAGGAGAGCGATAGAGAACTAATAGCTTACAGGCATAAGAGACTTGTATTTGGCTTAAACTGTAGTCCTTTTGTGCTGAACGCCGTAATAGAATACCATCTTCAATCAATAAGAGGCCCACTTGTTCAATGGGCAAAGATTTTAGCTCAATCCTTCTACATGGACAATTGTATTACCTCGCTGGAAACAAAGCAGGAAGTGCAGGAATTTCAAAAGGCCGCAATTGAAATTATGGACAGGGCTAAAATGGACTTACGAGAGTGGGAATATTCTCTGGAGGAAAACCCTGAAAAGGGGACTTGTACAAAAATATTGGGTGTTGTTTGGAATAAAATGGAAGATTCATTAAAATGCGAACTCCCTTCAATTTGAGTCTTCAACCCAAATTAACGAAAAGGTTGGTACTGTCCATGGTTCAGCGGATATTTGATCCACTTGGATTTTGCGCTCCAGTATTCTTGCCACCAAAGTTGTTACTGCAGCGATCATGGGGTCTGAAACTAGGTTGGGATACACCTCTACCCGAAAGTATGGCCCAGGAATTTCGAACCTGGTTGGATCAAATAAAATTAATAGAGTTAATAAAGATACCGAGATATATGTGGAATGATCTCATTTTCCCTACAGAAGTTCATATCTTTTGTGACGCTAGTCAAATAGGCTATGGAGCTGTAGCCTATTTAAGAAGCGAAACGGGACGAGAAAATACTCTAATTTTGATTTGGAGCAAAGTCAGATTAGCTCCTATGAAGAGTATTACGATCCCTCGCTTGGAATTAATGGCCATGGTACTAGGAGCTAGACTAGCCAATGCAATCCAAGCTGCCTTGAAGAGAAAATGTGAAACAACTCTTTGGTCTGACTCTACTACCGCGCTAAGTTGGATAAAGAAAGAAATTGAGTGGAGAGTTTTCGTGAGAAACCGAGTCAGAGAAATACAGGCCACTACCAATTTGAACGATTGGAGGTTCGTTCCTAGTCAGTTGAACCCGGCCGATCTTCTGTCTCGAGGTTGCCCTCCAAGCCAGTTTGTGCAAGGCAGATGGTGGGAGGGCCCCGAATGGTTGAAAAAACCTAAAGAATTCTGGCCCAATTCAGAGTTCTCGATAAATCCAAAAGAAATAAAGGTTGAAGAAAACATTATGAAAACCAACATTAATAATCGACCCCTCACTTATGTCTCTGAAGACGACAATGATCTAAAACCGTTAACTCCTAATGAGTTCTTACAAAATGGTCCAGAGTCTAGCTTTCCTGAATTTGAAAATTTAAAGCCAGAAATGTTGCACACTAGATACAGAGAGTTAGGTCAACTGAAGAGAGAATTGAAGCAGAGATTCTTAAAGGAATATTTAGGCGCGCTGATTCAGAAATCCGAAAATATTGATAGAAGACAGTTGAAAGTAGGAGACGTTGTACTGATCGGGCAAGAAAATCTTAAAAGAATGTTTTGGCCTAAAGGGCGAATAGTAAATCTCATACCAGGAAAAGATGGAATAGTGAGAGTGGCCCATGTTAAAACATCCACAGGAACCTTGATCAGGGCTCTACAACGCTTACACCCTCTTGAAATATCCTCGAAGGTTGAGACGATTCAAAAGGGCAATTCAAATACCGAACCCCAATCTGAAGCATTTTTAGGAAATAGGCCCAATACTGAATCCAGGGACTCTAGAAATAGATATGGTAGGGTAATCAGAAAGCCTGCAAGGTATGACTCGAAGGACTAGTGAAAGTACCTGTATGAAAAAAAAAAAAAGTGTAACATGTGTATTCTTTTATGTGTATTTTATGTAATGTAATAGGCATATCTACTCTTGTGTGTATTGTGTATATATATGCTCTTTTGTCTTATACTTAATTTTGACTTCTTTCAGAGCAAAATTTTGTGGGAGAATGTTAAAACTATTTTATAGATCCTTTTCTTTTGTACATAGAATGAAGATCTTAGGTGAAGGGAGACAGCGAGCAAGACATCTATATCTATAGATAGCCCCAGCTTGGACCGACCGAGGGCAAAGGTCGGCGTGGGCGGAGACGACGGAGCGTCATGTTACATTCTTTTTTGGTCAGATGGCAGGATTCCCTTGTTAGAAGCGGAGGGGAAAGTTGAGTTCCCTTGCCTTGGGGCAGACGCGCCAAAGAAGACATATCCCACAAGCAGAGCCTCGTGGACGGAAAGAAGTCTAAGAAGACATATCCCACAAGCAGAGTCTCGTGGACGGAAAGACATCTTGGAGGATCCCTCAAGCAGCCACTTGAGGACGGAAAAAGACACTTAGACAACCAACGAGTCGCGACAATTGGACATCGCACGAGACAAGCCAAGCCTGCGACGGTGCTGCCACTCCAGAGGTACTGTGTAAACAAACGCTCGACACCCCCCCGCCATTTATTTTTATCTCCCTTCCCTGAGATTAGTTAATTTTTTTTACTTTCTCTTTTGCTTAACCTTGTTTATTGTTTTTTATACATAATCCCTTAGATATAAGTATAATTTAGCTTAACCTTTTTTCTTGTTTTTCTACCCTTAATTCTTTATATAAGTATAATAGTTTTTATCCCTTTTGTTTTTAATCTTTAAAATAAATCCTTTTTGTTATACTGTGTTTCTGTGCATTTATTTCCCCCATTGTTTTTCCTTTCAATCGATCACCCTTTATTTTTTTTTTTAAACGAACACGAACAATATTAATCTGAGATTTTAAATGTTTCTTTTTGACCAGTACTTTTGTTTTGTTTTTGCTTTTCCTAAAATGTTTTTTTTTTCTTCTTCATTATTATTTGTTCTATATGCAAAGCTTTGTTTTTTGAGACTTGAATAAACAAATTCAAGTTTATTATATTTTTGTGTGCTTTTAAAGTTAAAACACAACAGGTTATTGGCCCAGCCACGCTTCCACTGCGAAATATAACAAAAACGAAGCAACGGTAAGCCTAAAAAGAATTCTATTTTGTTTATCACGTTAAAATTTATATTAGTAATGGCTGGAATGGATAATATTAAAATGGGTATGAATATTCCCAAATTGGAAGGATAAATAAACTGGCCAGAATATAAGAAAAATATATAATTGCTTTTAACAATAAACAAAGTAATAGGCGTTGTTGATGGAACATATAGAAAGCCAATAAAACAAGAAACAAATGAAGAAAAAGAGGCATATGTAAAATGGGAAAGTGAAGATGCAATATACCAATTGTTATTTACAACAAGTGTCATGCCTGATGTGAGTCAACTAATCATTCCCTGCTCAAGTGCTAAAGATATGTGGGACAAACTATTAAGTGTTTTTGAGCAAAGCTCTGGTCAAAGATTAGACATGCTCTATAATCAATTCTTTAATTTTAAGAAGGATCCTACAGATGATATTTCAAAGCACATTTCAAAACTAGAAAGTTTATGGAATGATATGCAAAATGAACTTACTAAACAAGAAAATTTGAAATTGCCTGAATCCATGCTGATGTGCAGAATCATAAACACCTTGCCTGATGAATATTTTGATTTTAAAAGTGTTTGGGAATCAGTGTCTAAAGAAGAACGTTCTGTAGACAATCTCGCACAGAGGCTTCGGTTACTCGAAATAAGAAAAGAATTCAACAGCGAGATGAATGCAGTGCATCAAGTTCGACAGCACTAATGGCAAATGCATATGAAAATAGGCAAAATATGAAAGGAAAAGTTACCAAAAGTAATGAAAATTTCAGAAAACAAGAGAAACAAGAGAATGTTACTTTTGTCATAGAAAAGGACATTTGGCCAAAGATTGTAGGTATGCAAAACAGAAGAAACTAAAGGAAAAAGAAAAGGATGAAACTAAATTAAAACTTAATTCAAAATTAAGTGAAAGTTTAATCAGTGAAAGATTAAATGAACAAGATGAAGACATTTGGATTGGTGACTCAGGAGCTACTAACCACATTACTAGAAATGCAAGTTTTTATACTTCTTATAAGGATTTTCCTACCCAACAGACTGTTAAAGTTGGAAGTAATGAAAAATTGATAGCTTATGGAAGTGGAACTATAACAATTGAAACTTGTGTAAAAGGTAAATGGCAAACTCACTACCTAACTGATGTATGGTATGTTCCCAATTTCAGTCGTAATGTGATGTCATTACAGTCCACATTGGATAAAGGGTTTGAAATGAAAATGGATGAAAAAGGTTGTAAACTTTTTAAGACAACAACTGGAGAAGTTATTGTAGAAGGAAAAAGACTACCAGGAGGCTTGTATGGTATGTTAATAACAAGTATCAAACCTGAAAATGCTGCAGAAGTCAATTTAACCAAAACCAAAAATGTCAATATGCTACAACTATGGCATGAAAGATTTAGACATCAAAATAAAAGACATGTTCAAAAATGGCTTAAAGAACAAGGAATAGATGCAGTCATGGACAATGAACCTTGCGAGGCATGCATTTATGGCAAACAACATAGACTGAGTTTTGGACCAAGAGAACAATATGCTTCTACTCAACCTGGAAACTTAATTCATGTAGATGTATGTGGCCCTATGCAGGAGGTTTCGAAAGGAGGGATGAGATACTTTGTGTGTTTCAAAGATGATTTTACAAAATACCGATCAGTGTATTTCCTAAAAGAAAAGTCATAAGTAATTGAAAAGCTAGAACAATTTCTCTTGGAAACAAAGACTACTGGACATATAGTGAAAGAAATTCTTACAGATGGAGGAAAGGAGTTTGTAAATAAAGAAACCTCAAAAATTACAAACAAGTATGGTATTAATCATAGGATCACAATGCCATATACTCCACAACAGAATGGTTTAGCGGAAAGGGAAACAGGACTTTAATAGAAGCAGCTCGTTCAATGCCAAAAATATTAGCCTAAAGATTTGGGCAGAGGCAGTTAACACTGCTACATGTTTTGAATATAACAGGACCAACACAAATTGAGGGAAAGACACCTTATGAACTATGGTTTGATAAAAAAAAACAGCAGTTGATCATCTTCGAATATTCGGAACTGAATGTATTGTTCATGTGCCTGATGAAAAGAGAAGAAAGTTAGATGCCAAAAGCGAAAAGGGTATTTTAGTTGGTTATTGCAGTAACAAGGATGGGTATCGAATCTGGATGCCGAACTCAAACAAAGTTGTCACAAGTAGAGGTGTAATATTCAAGGAAACTATACCAACATTTAGCCTTGATATTGAAAAGAGAAATAAGTGATACGTTTCAATTAAATGTTGAATATTAATGGTGAGAATTATTTTATAAGAAATTGCACTTTATATATATTTAAAGATAAATGAAAGATACACCATTTTTATGCTACTATAATTATTTTATTCTTTTTACCAATTCTTACACACGTGCTCATTATATCGAGCATGTTGTTGTCTACAAGATGATGATAAAAAACAAGATGATCAAAACAGAGTAGAGTAATAATATATCACTGATATATTATCTTTAAACAAACAGATCAATAAGGAACTTTCAAGTAATCAGATTGATGAACAAAATGATACTCAAGATATTGAGAAAATTGAAAGCAATGTTCAAACATCAGACGTATACAATCTAAGAGATCGATCAAATATATCAAAACCTCAAAGGTATATTGATACTGAAATAAATATTGCAGAAGGTCTTGAACCCAAGACATACAAAGAAGCAATGGATTCTCCAAATGCACAGTTTTGGAAAGAAGCAATGAATGAAGAAATGAATTATTTAAAGGAAAATGATGTATATGAATTATAAAACTATTTTAGTGGCGTATTATTCTTTTTAAAATTTTAAAAAGAATAATACGCCACTAAAATAGTTTTATAATTTGATAACAGATGGCGCTCTAGTACATCATAACATGTATATGAATGCACAACATTACCACCTGGCCAAAAGCCAATTGATTGTAAATGGGTATTAAAGACCAAATTGAATTCTAAAGGAGAGATTACAAGATATAAGGCAAGACTGGTGGCAAAAGGGTTCGTACAAAAGAAGGGTAAAGATTATGAAGAAACATTTAGTCCTGTGGCAAGACATGACACCATAAGAACTCTTTTAGCAATTGCTGCTAATGAAGACTTAAAATTGGTACAGTTTGACATAAATACAGCCTTTCTATATGGAGACTTACAAGATCAAATTTATATCAAACAACCTGAAGGATTCACCAATGGAACAGATCTTGTATGGAAATTGAAGAAAAGTCTCTATGGACTTAAACAGTCACCAAGATGCTGGAATCAGAAAATAGTCAACTTCATGAAAGAAAGATGTCTGAAGGAAAGTACAGCTGACCCCTGTTTATTCTTCAGAAAAACAAATGATCAATTACTCATTATTGCCATATATGTTGATGATGGAATCATTTCTGGTACAAATGAACTGGAAATCAAAGAATTTCTTGATGAACTAATGTTTTCATTTAAGATCACAAGTGAACCATTAAATTACTTTTTGGGTATTGAGATAGAGCGGCAACCGGATGGGTCAATCTTTATAAATCAAAAGGCATATATAAAAAGAATTCTTGAGAAATTCAATATGTCTCAAGCGAATAAAGTGGGAACACCAACTGATAATTCTACTGTTCCTGGGGAAGCAGGGATTCTAGAAAATGTTTCCTTTCGTGAAGCGATTGGTAGTCTGATGCATCTGAGCTGCTTAACAAGACCCGATATCACTTTTGCACTGAATAAAGTTTCTTAAAAACTTGCAGCACCAACAAAATATGACTGGGAAGCAGTTAAACGAATCTTCAAATATCTTGTAGGAACAACTGTGAATATGGAATTACGAGGTGTGTTCAAAAAGTATCGCGAATTTTGAATTTTCGCGGGTTACGTATATTCGAATTTCGATCTTTTTGTGGCTTTATGTTGGTACTCATGTTTCTCACTTATGCCGACAAGCTCGGCCATTTTGAATGTTCACTTAATTGTTGACAGCTGCTTTGCTTGCAGGTGTTTTGGATCGTCTTCGATTTTTACCTATTAAAAAAAATAGATCAAAGAACCTGTATCAAATTTTGTGTGAAAAACGAAATTAAGTGCGCGGATGCATTCCGAATGTTGACTGTGGCATACGGAGAAGCTACCTTGGACCGAAGCAACGTTTATCGGTGGTACAAAATGTTCTCAGAAGGCCGAGAAGATGTGAACGATGAAGAGCGTGCCGGACGCCCGAGCACTTCAACAACAGACGAAAAAATTAATGAAGTGGAGAAAATGATATTGGCCAATCGTCGAATCACCGTTAGAGAAGTTGCTGAGGACCTAAACATATCGATTGGCTCGTGCCATTCGATTTTTATCAATGATTTGAGCATGAGATGGGTCGCCGCGAAATTCGTACCAAAACTGCTCAATTGCGACCAAAAACAGCATCGCATGAACATTGCTAATGAGATGTTGGACTCTGTCCGCGACGATCCAAATTTGCTCCAGAGGGTCATAACTGGTGACGAAGCGTGGGTTTATGGTTATGACGTGGAAACCAAAGCTCAATCATCTCAATGGAAGCTGCCGCACGAACCAAGACCGAAAAAAGCGCGCCAAGTTCGGTCGAATGTGAAAGTTTTGCTGACAGTTTTCTTCGATTGCAGGGGCGTGGTGCATCATGAGTTCTTGCCACAGGGTAGAACGGTCAATAAGCAATATTACCTGCAAGTTATGCGCAATTTGCGCGAAGCAATCCGCCAGAAACATCCGGATTTGTGGAAGAACAAAAATTGGCTTTTGCACCACGATAACGCCCCTGCTCACACATCGTTGCTTGTGCGCGACTTTTTGACCAAAAACAACACACTAATGATGCCTCAGCCACCGTATTCCTCAGATATGGCCCCCTGTGACTTTTTCTTGTTCCCTAAACTGAAGAGGCCCATGAAAGGACGACGTTACGCTACGCTTGACGAGATAAAAACGGCATCGAAGGAGGAGCTGAAAAAAGATTTTTAAAAATGATTTTTTGAAGTGCTTCGAAGATTGGAAAAACCATTGGCACAAGTGTATAATATCTCATGGGGATTACTTTGAAGGGGACAAAATATGTATTCATGAATAAATAAAATTTTTTTGAAAAAACACAAAAGTCGCGATACATTTTGAACACACCAAAAGGGTCATAAAGTAGGAGTTTTGGAATCTTTCAGTGATGCAGATTTTGCTGGACACCCAGAAACTAGAAGATCTACCAGTGGAGTTGTGTGTAAACTGGCTGGTGGTGCTATTTCTTGGCTTAGCCAAAAACAAAGATCAGTATCTTTGTCAACAACTGAGGCCGACCTCGTGGCAGCAAGCAATACAGCAAAGGAAGTCATTTGGTTAAATAGACTTTTTAGTGAAATTTCTCCACTAAAAGAACAACCAATTATAAAAGTTGATAATGCAAGTACAATTAAATTGATTAAAAATCCTGAATTTCATAAGAGAACCAAACATATAGAAGTAAGACACTATTTTGTGAGAGAAAAGTATCAAGAAGGTATTTTCAATGTAGAACATATTTCTGGAAAAGATCAAGTTGCTGACATTATGACCAAAGGGCTCCCTAAACCGCGTTTCCAAATGCTGAGGTATCTACTGGGTATGAGGGACATTTGAAATCTGATTAAGGGGAAGTGCTGAAGATATTAATCTGCGATTTTAAATGTTTCTTTTTGACCAGTACTTTTGTTTTGTTTTGTTTTTCCTAAAATGTTTTTCTTCTTCTTCATTATTATTTGTTCTATATGTAAAGCTTTGTTTTTTGAGACTTGAATAAACAAATTCAAGTTTATTATATTTTTGTGTGTTTTTAAAGTTAAAACACAACACCAACAAATGGATATTTAAGACCAAATTTGCGTAAATACGCTTAACACATGAAAAAAACAATAGAAAATAAAAAATAATAAAAGGGTCAGGTGTTTATATCAAAAACAATGAAAGCATATCCTGACAGGAGTACATGTGTGTGCTGAGAACATGTAAGAAAACATGTACGTATGTTTTCCCACGTGACGCAGCGGAGCGTGACCTTGCCTGCACGGGTGAGTCAGTTGTTGTTTTGAACTCTGTATGGATGGACATTAAAACATGGTGGCAGCGATAACTGGATAAAATACGAACCCGTATATTGCAAAATATCGATTTTTGTGTACCTTGGAAGATAATTCAACATGGCTCAGATTCAACCTCCAGAAACTTTCGACTTCTCGACTCCCAACGAATGGCCCAAATGGAGGAAGAGATTCGAACGATACCTCGTGGTCAGTGGAATGAAGAAGAAAGAGGAGGCGGACAAGATCGATTTGTTCATGTACTTGATGGGTGACCGCGCGGATGATATATTCAGGACCTTCAAGTTCGAAAAGGAGGAAGAGGCAACGAAAATTGATTCCGTCCTCAAGGCGTTCGACAGCCACTTCTGTGTCAGGAAGAATATTATCTACGAACGTGCGAAGTTTAATTCAAGAATCCAAGAGGATCGGGAGCCAGTGGACGAATTCATCACTTCTTTGTACAAATTGGCTGATGGTTGCGAATTTGAGGGTCTTCATGAGCAGTTGATCCGTGACCGAATAGTGGTTGGAGTGAGGGACAAAGCTTTATCTGAAAGAATGCAGTTGGACAGCGAACTGACTTTGGAAAAGGCGGTGAAAATGGTTCGACAGCAGGAAGCCGTTCGACAGCAGCAAGTCGACCTGCAGCGTCCCTCAACAAGCCAAAAGGTCAATCAGGTGAAGTTCAACTCGAAGAAACAATCACCGAAACAACAACAGCAGCCTTCGAGGAAGAAGGAGAAGTCAGCCAAAACAAGATCACGATGTCCAAAATGCGGAGGTTTCACCCACAGGGAAGGACAGGCTTGCCGTGCTGAAGGACAAAAATGTAACCCGTGTTCAAAAACAGGCCATTTTGCAAATTACTGCCCAGATAAGCAGGCGAAGACTGCGGAAGTCAAAGCTGTTTCTGAACTTGACGAAGAAATTGGTTTTCTCCTGGAGGTCTCAGCTGTGGAGGATTCATCTAATCTCGATGATGATGAAGGCGAGTGCAGGAGGCGATGGACAGCAGAAATCCAAGTGAACGGGAAACAGGTGAAGTTCAAGCTCGACTCCCAGGCGGATGTTACATGTGTTCCTCTGTGTCTCTTCAAGAAGATAATGGGACAACAACGACTAGTGGAAAGTGATATCAACATTAGAGCTGCTGAATTCTCCGAACTTCAGACTGTGGGTATGTTTATATCAACGCTGCGAAATGGCAATTATGAAATCAAGGAGAAGATTTATGTCATTCGTCGTTTGAGTGAACCTCTTCTGAGTCGCCGGGCATGTGAGCTCTTGAACCTGGCGAGGCGGATTGAAGTGGTTGCGACGAGAATTAACCCGATCAAGGAATTCCCTGAAGTATTTGAAGGACTGGGATAGATCGGAAACCCTTACGAAATCAAATTGAAACCTGGAGCAAAACCATATGCTGTGCATACTCCTCGACGGGTACCAATACCTCTGATGGAAAAGCTCAAAACAAGATTGGAAGAGCTCGACAAAGACGAGATCTTGACGAAGATTTTTGAAGCTCAACAAGAAGATACGACCCTGAAAGCAGTAGTCAACTACCTTGAGCAAGGCTGGCCAGATAAGAAGAATATGTCACAGGCTCTGCTCTCTTATTGGCATGTCAAGGATGAACTCGGCGTTCAAAATGGACTACTGATGCGTAGCTGTCGTCTTGTTATTCCAGCAAGTATGAAACTGGAGATCCTAGATAAGTTGCACGCTGGGCACTTCGGGATTACAAAAACAAGACTTCGCGCACGTGAGACGGTATGGTGGCCTGGAATTTCGGAAGTGATCGCGGAAACGGTCAGAAAGTGCAGTGTCTGTATCCAGGAAGCCGTCTCAAAACATGAACCTTTGATACCAACCAACTTTCCTACACGACCGTGGCAAAAGATTGGAATGGATTTGTTCAAGTTCGAGAATAAGTGGTATCTAGTCGTCATTGACTATTATTCTCGCTTTCCTGAAATGATTCAGCTGGATCGGCTCACAGCCAGTGTGGTGGTGCGTACTTGCAAATCCATATTTGCCCGACATGGAATACCAGAAACTGTTGTAAGCGATAATGGGGCGCAATTTGGAGCTGCTCGTGAATTTGCAAATTTCGCAAGCCAGTACGGATTCACACATGTCACTTCAAGTCCTCGATTCCCGCAGAGCAATGGGATGGCAGAAGCAGGTGTGAAAATTGCTAAGTTGATCCTCAAGAAAAATCAAGACCCATCGCTTGGACTCCTGGAGTATCGATCGACCCCTTTGGAGAACGGTTACAGCCCTGCTGAGCTTCTCATGGGACGTAAACTCCGAACGACCTTGCCAATTGCACCAGAGAATCTTAATCCAAAGTTGGTGGACTCTCAGACCCTGAAAAGAAAGGAGGGGAGAAGGAGAAAGGATATGAAATCCAGATATGATCGACGCTGCGGAGCTACGGACATGGAGGAGCTATCCGAAGGTGACACTGTTTGGATTACAGATATGCGAACCTGGGGGATTGTAAAGCAGAAGGCATCGACACCAAGGTCATATATAGTTGATACTCCAGTTGGGACTTTACGTCGAAACAGGTTCCATCTACGAAAAGGAGTTACAGTGCAATATCCAGCCGACCCATCGACGCCGACCTTTTCGGGGGAGGAACTGGTTGAAAATGAAAAGACCCCAGTTGTGGATTATCCCTCTAACGACTCAGAAGACGGCCAGATAAGAACCCGGAGTGGACGAATTGTTAAACCTGTGGATCGCCTTCATTATTAATTATATTATGCATTTAAAGTTTGTAATGTATATATATATATTTCAAGTCTTAAAAAGGGGGATGTGCTGAGAACATGTAAGAAAACATGTTTTCCCACGTGACGCAGCGGAGCGTGACCTTGCCTGCACGGGTGAGTCAGTTGTTGTTTTGAACTCTGTATGGATGGACATTAAAACAATGTGCTTTTTATATTATTACTAGACGTATGACCCGGCTTCGCCCGAGAATTCCCCCGATTGCAATTTTCTTCTTACTGAAAGTACATCAATAATAAATATTAGAAGTGCCATAGAATAGCAATACAGAAGTAACACATAAACAACAGGAAAAAAGTGTGTGTGATGGCAAAAATTGTATTATATTAGTGTTTAGGTATTTGATTTAATTAATATAGTTGATATAATAATATATATTTATCTATATATATAAATGAATGTATGTGTGTGTGTGTCTGTCTGTCTTTTATGCCTGACCAAACCACTCATTGGAACGCCATGAAACTTTGGGAAGTTATTTAGTATAGTACTGGGAAGGTTTCTAGCAAATAAAATTTTTGAAATAACTTTTCGCTTTAAAATAATCAAGATAAATATTCTAATTTATCTGTTATAATTCAACAATCTGCTCTAAATATTATCATGATGATACGATGATTTTGTAATGTAGAAAATTAGGAAAGACAAAATTCAGGATGACAAGGCAATTTATTTGAGACAAGAATAATTATACAATTCCAAGGCAAGATACTATTCCTTTAACTTCCAATTACCGAGGGAACAAATTAATATTGATTTTATTCAACTTATCAAGTATTTTTCAAGGGACCGGGAAAAAATGTTCACTTTATCGAGAGATTCGTTAGACAAACCTTTACTCGGGTAAAACCCGGGCGAAGCCGGGTACGTCCATACAAGAATAATGATACAATTCCAAGGCAAGATACTATTCCTTTAACTTCCAATTACCGAGGGAACCAATTAATATTGATTTTATTCAACTTATCGAGTATTTTTCAAGGGACCGGGAAAAAATGTTCACTTTATCGAGAGATTCGTTAGACAAACCTTTACTCGGGTAAAACCCGGGCGAAGCCGGGTACGTCCGCTAGTATTATATATAATATAAATGAGTTTTAAAAATTGTAAAAAAAATGCATCGGCCGGGAATCGAACCCGGGCCGCCCGCGTGGCAGGCGAGCATTCTACCACTGAACCACCGATGCTTATAAAAATGGCCATATTTGGGTATTCATTCCATTCCAGATTAGTCAGCGTAAAAAAAGTTTTTCAAATGAAAAAAAGAAATAGCCAAAAATACTAATTAAAATAAAGCCGAAAATTTTCCTCAGGTTTATAAAAAGCGACATGCAAAATTTGGTACCAATTGGTTCAGTAGTTTTTAGTTTATCGCGAAACAGACAGACATTGACTTATATATATATATATATAGAGATATATACATATATATAGATGAAAAATTTGTTGGGAGGAAATTGATCCATAGAAGCATAGGGCGCCTCTCGTCAAAATTAACGTCAAAACGTAGTTTGCGGCGACGGTCAATAGATGGCGTCATGTTTTGACATTAATTTTGAAAGGAGAGGCGCCCTATGCATATTTACATATATATATGTGGAAATTTTGCCAGGAGGATAAAGAATTACAAAATAGACGCTAAAAATTAGACGCCATCTCTGTAAACTAACTATCTATCTATCAAACTCTACATATGGAGATCATGGTTTCGACTAATTGTCCTCGTCAGTCAAGGGCGGGCTTTATTTCATGAGATCCATAAAGGATCAAAATTGTTTTCACTATCTACTAAAGAGGTGTTTAGCTAGCTAAGTATTTAGGCCATATCTATGGCCAAAGCTGGAGTTGTGGCCCTGTCGCTGGCCCGAGTCGCTGGTTTGCGTGGTCAATAGATGGCGTCTAGTTTTTGACATCTATTTTGACCGGAAATGCGACCTTTATATATTTTTACTAATTAAATATAAATTATTTATAGCTACTAGAGAGGATTTGAACCATAATGCTAAAAATAAACAAAAAATAACTATTTGTGCCAAAGAAAACAACTAATCCTATCCCACAGACCTTGTTTAGCAACCCACCATGGGGCAACTTCCAGGATTGAGAAAAGGAGGCCAGCGCGGTCATAACCGCAGCCAGATGGATACATGTTCGCGCTCTGCACTGCTTAGCAACTCTTCTTGTTTAATTTGTTTCAATCTAAAATATTTCCTTTTATTAACCCTTTCCCTCACCCCTGTTTGCAAACCCACCCCCAAGGACATTATGACCCCTCTCCCCACTGTGAGAAAAAAAATTTGCGGTCTCAGACTAGCATTCTAGAACCAACTATGAGGAAAATATAAAAGCAAATAAAAATAAAAATATATATATAAAGAAATCGGCGATAAAAATGTGAAAATATGGATATTATAAAAGTATCGATTATTAAAAATAAAAATTATGATAAATATAGGAATTTTGGGCTCTGCTTGGGGAAGGTTCAGGGCTCGTGGTGGAGAAGGTGTTCTGCCTGGTGTGCCATTGTGAACAGCTATCATGGGCTTATGGCTTGCCCAGAGAAAAATACATTTAGGTAGCGTTATGCCGGCCACTAATTAATGCTGGTGGGGTCAATTTATCCACCATAGGTTGTGTCTAAACCATAGGGAAGGGACGTTTGAGTCTATCCTAGACTCTGGTTTGATGCTGCTAGGGCTAAAGGCTTCAAGCTCTATCTACTCCTCACTAACCAGAGTTTTTGCAGCTTTGAGGGAGTAAGGTGGGGCATGGTTGGGTTAGGAAGGGATTTGGATTATTCGTTTTGCACATCATAGCTGACGAGATGTCCTAACATGAGGACCTGATAATCAATGACAGGTGCAATAATATTGTAGCAAAGTATTTATTATTTTTTGTGTACAAATTATAATTTTTGATATTTATATATTGCTATAACTCTGGAAACTTCCCTCATTGCTTAACTTGTATCTTATAAATGTTGATTTTGCCTTAAATAAATTGCAGTGTCATCCTGAAGTTTGTCTTTCCTTATTTTCTATGTTACATTTTAGTGAAGATGTTGGGTAGATTAGGGAAGACAAATTGAAGATCGCCGAGTAGACCTAGAGGCCTTGGGTGTTGTGATCTACATTTTCCAAGACTGGCTCCAGAATTCCACTGCCGTGTCAAAGTCAAGACTTCTCTACAAAAAGACAATGTCTCCATTGAGCCGCTCTTCACGTCGCAAGAGGAAGGATGCCAAGCTAGAAAGGACAAAGTTTCAAGACTAAGGGAATCCTTGGCAGAAGCACGTTAGATCTATATCTAATCTACAATATTTGCAAGCTGTGGGTCACAACTCCCATAAAGAAGAAGCTTTTGTAGCAGAGTATTTATTATTTTTATGTACAGGATTATTATTTTTTTTATATTTATATTATTTATATTTTGCTACTCTCTCTGGAAAATCTCTGATTGCTCAACTTGTATTTTATAAATGTTGAGTCTGTTTTTGTTTTAAATAAATTGCTGTTTCATCCTGAAATTTGTGTTTGTGTGTGTTTTTCC
>CP092864.1:53193600-53236056 GCA_030710605.1 Cordylochernes scorpioides
ATTATATATTTAAATAAAGAGAAAAGGTGTGGATGAAATTAAATATGACATATATTTAATAAATTAAAACAAAATAACCTAATGAGAATTATTTTCGATGATGCTGGGTTTTCTTTTTGCGTTTAATTGATGAACGTTGGAACACCCTAACGGCTAATAGGCTTAAATATTCTTTATCTTGAAACTTAGGCCACCATTCAGGCAATCTTCCAAAATCTCTCCAAATTTCTTCAAAGCGTCCAACATCAAAACCAGCATTATGCATCATAATAAAACTTAGTTGAGTAGCTTCATCCTCGTGGATCTTATCGAAATTATAGACCATAAATAAAAAATATATAACCCATTTAATGATTTTCTTTGCATTAGTTTTTCCAAGTCTCTTGGCAAAAATAAACGTCAATGGAATTATAATTGCTAAGATTTCTGAAACAAAATGTGAAAACCCTTCATCATCTTGTTTTAGAATATGTCTAGACAATACATTTGTCAACTCATAGACTATTTTATATGGGTTTATTTCTTCAGATTTAATTACTGCACTGTTTATGGATAAATATCCATTTTCAATCGGTGGGGTTGTTTTGACCAGGCAATTAATCACCTTTACTTTCAAATTTTCCAAATCCTTCGTGTATTTTGGGTTTGCTTTAATTATATGCTGGATGATTTTGTTAACCAGTTGAACTCGAGGATCCTCATCTGCCAAACATTTCCTTTTCTCTGAAGAATTATCTCCCATAGAAGTATTATGTAAATAATCGAGCCAACAGCTCATTGTTCTGTCAGTGTAGGGAACTGGCTTCCTGTAAGTTGCAGATAGGGCTACACTAGCTCCTAACGTGAGGGTCCACCATGTAGTTGGATTTTTCAGAAGTCCTGGAGCCTTGGGAGGTGATTTCAAAACCGTTACTTGGTTTGAGCTTGTCTTGAATGACTTTGCGTTTCTTATAATATTAGACATTACTCTTGTTGATTTTATTAATTGCATTTTGGGTTACAAAAATATTATATGCCGAAATATTAAATTTAAGTTCTTAATTTTTTTTTTTATGTTTTAGTGCGTGCAATACTCTTTATAATTTCTTTGCTGACTCAGTATCTATTTTTATATAATTAAAAGTAAGCACGATTATTTGTGAGATTTGCCCAAGAGATTGTTGTCAAAGTTTTAGAACTCTTTAAAAACAGAATACTTACATTTTTTATTCTATTAATATTAATTTAATAAAAATATTTTAATTAGAAATTTTCTATATTTTCTAAATTTTTCATTTTAAAAATATTTAACAATTTTTTGTATATAGATATTTAGAGTTTTTATCCAGATACTTTTATTTTTATTTAAATTGGTCTTTTTTCGACATTTTAATATGTTTTAATCAAAAAAATAGAAATAAAGCATTTGGTTATTTCTCAAATAGAGTTAACCACTGTTCAATAAGGGGGACATGACGCTCAAGTCGAAATAAAGAATATGGCGCTAAAATGTTCTTATATTTACGCTACAATTTGCTTTCAATTTAAGATATTTTTGTTGAAGATATTAATCTGAGATTTTAAATGTTTCTTTTTGACCAGTACTTTTGTTTTGTTTTTGCTTTTCCTATATTTTTTTTCTTCTTCTTCATTATTATTTGTTCTATATGCAAAGCTTTGTTTTTTGAGACTTGAATAAACAAATTCAAGTTTATTATATTTTTGTGTGCTTTTAAAGTTAAAACACAACAGGTTATGGACCCAACCACGCATTCACTGCGAAATATAACAAAAACGAAGCAACGGTAAGCCTAAAAAGAATTCTATTTTGTTTATCACGTTAAAATTTATATTAATAATGGCTGGAATGGATAATATTAAAATGGGTATGAATATTCCCAAATTGGAAGGATTAATAAACTGGCCAGAATATAAGAAAAATATAAAATTGCTTTTAACAATAAACAAAGTAATAGGCGTTGTTGATGGAACATATAGAAAGCCAATAAAACAATAAACAAATGAAGAAAAAGAGGCATATGTAAAATGGGAAAGTGAAGATGCAATATCCCAATTGTTATTTACAACAAGTGTCATGCCTGATGTGAGTCAACTAATCATTCCCTGGTAAACGGTTTGCGGATTTCGACCAATTAGAAAGAAGGAATCATATATCGCCGCAACTCTTTTTATTATTATAGCGGTTAATTAATTAGCTGAAGAAGGGCTTGCCCGAAAGTTTCCTTAACCGCTATAATAATAAAAAGAGTTGCGGCGATATATGATTCCTTCTTTCTAATCATTCCCTGCTCAAGTGCTAAAGATATGTGGGACAAACTGTTAAGTGTTTTTGAGCAAAGCTCTGGTCAAAGATTAGACATGCTCTATAATCAATTATTTAATTTTAAGAAGGATCCTACAGATGATATTTCAAAGCACATTTCAAAACTAGAAAGTTTATGGAATGATATGCAAAATGAACTTACTAAACAAGAAAATTTGAAATTGCCTGAATCCATGCTGATGTGCAGAATCATAAACACCTTGCCTGATGAATATTTTGATTTTAAAAGTGTTTGGGAATCAGTGTCTAAAGAAGAACGTTCTGTAGACAATCTCGCACAGAGGCTTCGGTTACTCGAAATAAGAATTCAACAGCGAGATGAATGCAGCGCATCAAGTTCGACAGCACTAATGGCAAATGCATATGAAAATAAGCAAAATATGAAAGGAAAAGTTACCAAAAGTAATGAAAATTTCAGAAAACAAGAGAAACAAGAGAATGTTACTTTTGTCATAGAAAAGGACACTTGGCCAAAGATTGTAGGTATGCAAAACAGAAGAAACTAAAGGAAAAAGAAAAGGATGAAACTAAATTAAAACTTAATTCAAAATTTTAAGTGAAAGTTTAATCAGTGAAAGATTAAATGAACAAGATGAAGACATTTGGATTGGTGACTCAGGAGCTACTAACCACATTACTAGAAATGCAAGTTTTTATACTTCTTATAAGGATTTTCCTACCCAAAAGACTGTTAAAGTTGGAAGTAATGAAAAATTGATAGCTTATGGAAGTGGAACTATAACAATTGAAACTTGTGTAAAAGGTAAATGGCAAACTCACTACCTAACTGATGTATGGTATGTTCCCAATTTCAGTCGTAATGTGATGTCATTACAGTCCACATTGGATAAAGGGTTTGAAATGAAAATGGATAAAAAAGGTTGTAAACTTTTTAAGACAACAACTGGAGAAGTTATTGTAGAAGGAAAAAGACTACCAGGAGGCTTGTATGGTATGTTAATAACAAGTATCAAACCTGAAAATGCTGCAGAAGTCAATTTAGCCAAAACCCAAAATGTCAATATGCTACAACTATGGCATGAAAGATTTAGACATCAAAATAAAAGACATGTTCAAAAATGGCTTAAAGAACAAGGAATAGATGCAGTCATGGACAATGAACCTTGCGAGGCATGCATTTATGGCAAACAACATGACTGAGTTTTGGATCAAGAGAACAATATGCTTCTACTCAACCTGGAAACTTAATTCATGTAGATGTATGTGGCCCTATGCAGGAGGTTTCGAAAGGAGGGATGAGATACTTTGTGTGTTTCAAAGATGATTTTACAAAATACCGATCAGTGTATTTCCTAAAAGAAAAGTCATAAGTAATTGAAAAGCTAGAACAATTTCTCTTGGAAACAAAGACTACTGGACATATAGTGAAAGAAATTCTCACAGATGGAGGAAAGGAGTTTGTAAATAAAGAAACCTCAAAAATTACAAACAAGTATGGTATTAATCATAGGATCACAATGCCATATACTCCACAACAGAATGGTTTAGCGGAAAGGGAAAACAGGACTTTAATAGAAGCAGCTCGTTCAATGCCAAAAATATTAGCCTAAAGATTTGGGCAGAGGCAGTTAACACTGCTACATATGTTTTGAATATAACAGGACCAACACAAATTGAGGGAAAGACACCTTATGAACTATGGTTTGATAAAAAAAAACAGCAGTTGATCATCTTCGAATATTCGGAACTGAATGTATTGTTCATGTGCCTGATGAAAAGAGAAGAAAGTTAGATGCCAAAAGCGAAAAGGGTATTTTAGTTGGTTATTGCAGTAACAAGGATGGGTATCGAATCTGGATGCCGAACTCAAACAAAGTTGTCACAAGTAGGGATGTAATATTCAAGGAAACTATACCAACATTTAGCCTTGATATTGAAAAGAGAAATAAGGAACTTTCAAGTAATCAGATTTATGAACAAAATGATACTCAAGATGTTGAGAAAATTGAAAGCAATGTTCAAACATCAGACGTATACAATCTAAGAGATCGATCAAATATATCAAAACCTCAAAGGTATATTGATACTGAAATAAATATTGCAGAAGGTCTTGAACCCAAGACATACAAAGAAGCAATGGATTCTCCAAATGCACAGTTTTGGAAAGAAGCAATGAATGAAGAAATGAATTATTTAACGGAAAATGATGTATATGAATGCACAACATTACCACCTGGCCAAAAGCCAATTGATTGTAAATGGGTATTAAAGACCAAATTGAATTCTAAAGGAGAGATTACAAGATATAAGGCAAGACTGGTGGCAAAAGGGTTCGTACAAAAGAAGGGTAAAGATTATGAAGAAACATTTAGTCCTGTGGCAAGACATGACACCATAAAAACTCTTTTAGCAATTTCTGCTAATGAAGACTTAAAATTGGTACAGTTTGACATAAATACAGCCTTTCTATATGGAGACTTACAAGATCAAATTTATATCAAACAACCTGAAGGATTCAACAATGGAACAGATCTTGTATGGAAATTGAAGAAAAGTCTCTATGGACTTAAACAGTCACCAAGATGCTGGAATCAGAAAATAGTCAACTTCATGAAAGAAAGATGTCTGAAGGAAAGTACAGCTGACCCCTGTTTATTCTTCAGAAAAACAAATGATCAATTACTCATTATTGCCATATATGTTGATGATGGAATCATTTCTGGTACAAATGAACTGGAAATCAAAGAATTTCTTGATGAACTAATGTTTTCATTTAAGATCACAAGTGAACCATTAAATTACTTTTTGGGTATTGAGATAGAGCGGCAACCGGATGGGTCAATCTTTATAAATCAAAAGGCATATATAAAAAGAATTCTTGAGAAATTCAATATGTCTCAAGCGAATAAAGTGGGAACACCAACTGATAATTCTACTGTTCCTGGGGAAGCAGGGATTCTAGAAAATGTTCCCTTTCGTGAAGCGATTGGTAGTCTGATGCATCTGAGCTGCTTAACAAGACCCGATATCACTTTTGCACTGGATAAAGTTTCTTAAAAACTTGCAGCACCAACAAAATATGACTGGGAAGCAGTTAAACGAATCTTCAAATATCTTGTAGGAACAACTGTGAATATGGAATTACGAGGTGTGTTCAAAAAGTATCGCGAATTTTGAATTTTCGCGGGTTACGTATATTCGAATTTCGATCTTTTTGTGGCTTTATGTTGGTACTCATGTTTCTCACTTATGCCGACAAGCTCGGCCATTTTGAATGTTCACTTAATTGTTGACAGCTGCTTTGCTTGCAGGTGTTTTGGATCGTCTTCGATTTTTACCTATTAAAAAAAAATAGATCAAAGAACCTGTATCAAATTTTGTGTGAAAAACGAAATTAAGTGCACGGATGCATTCCGAATGTTGACTGTGGCATACGGAGAAGCTACCTTGGACCGAAGCAACGTTTATCGGTGGTACAAAATGTTCTCAGAAGGCCGAGAAGATGTGAACGATGAAGAGCGTGCCGGACGCCCGAGCACTTCAACAACATTACCAACGAAAAAATTAATGAAGTGGAGAAAATGATATTGGCCAATCGTCGAATCACCGTTAGAGAAGTTGCTGAGGACCTAAACATATCGATTGGCTCGTGCCATTCGATTTTTATCAATGATTTGAGCATGAGATGGGTCGCCGCGAAATTCGTACCAAAATTGCTCAATTGCGACCAAAAACAGCATCGCATGAACATTGCTAATGAGATGTTGGACTCTGTCCGCGACGATCCAAATTTGCTCCAGAGGGTCATAACTGGTGACGAAGCGTGGGTTTATGGTTATGACGTGGAAACCAAAGCTCAATCATCTCAATGGAAGCTGCCGCACGAACCAAGACCGAAAAAAGCGCGCCAAGTTCGGTCGAATGTGAAAGTTTTGCTGACAGTTTTCTTCGATTGCAGGGGCGTGGTGCATCATGAGTTCTTGCCACAGGGTAGAACGGTCAATAAGCAATATTACCTGCAAGTTATGCGCAATTTGCGCGAAGCAATCCGCCAGAAACGCCCGGATTTGTGGAAGAACAAAAATTGGCTTTTGCACCACGATAACGCCCCTGCTCACACATCGTTGCTTGTGCGCGACTTTTTGACCAAAAACAACACACTAATGATGCCTCAGCCACCGTATTCCTCAGATATGGCCCCCTGTGACTTTTTCTTGTTCCCTAAACTGAAGAGGCCCATGAAAGGACGACGTTACGCTACGCTTGACGAGATAAAAACGGCATCGAAGGAGGAGCTGAAAAAAGATTTTTAAAAATGATTTTTTTGAAGTGCTTCGAAGATTGGAAAAACCATTGGCACAAGTGTATAATATCTCATGGGGATTACTTTGAAGGGGACAAAATAGGTATTCATGAATAAATAATTTTTTTTTGAAAAAACACAAAAGTCGCGATACATTTTGAACGCACCAAAAGGGTCATAAAGTAGGAGTTTTGGAATCTTTCAGTGATGCAGATTTTGCTGGACACCCAGAAACTAGAAGATCTACCAGTGGAGTTGTGTGTAAACTGGCTGGTGGTGCTATTTCTTGGCTTAGCCAAAAACAAAGATCAGTATCTTTGTCAACAACTGAGGCCGACCTCGTGGCAGCAAGCAATACAGCAAAGGAAGTCATTTGGTTAAATAGACTTTTTAGTGAAATTTCTCCACTAAAAGAACAACCAATTATAAAAGTTGATAATGCAAGTACAATTAAATTGATCAAAAATCCTGAATTTCATAAGAGAACCAAACATATAGAAGTAAGACACTATTTTGTGAGAGAAAAGTATCAAGAAGGTATTTTCAATGTAGAACATATTTCTGGAAAAGATCAAGTTGCTGACATTATGACCAAAGGGCTCCCTAAACCGCGTTTCCAAATGCTGAGGTATCTACTGGGTATGAGGGACATTTGAAATCTGATTAAGGGGAAGTGCTGAAGATATTAATCTGCGATTTTAAATATTTCTTTTTGACCAGTACTTTTGTTTTGTTTTTGTTTTTCCTAAAATGTTTTTTCTTCTTCTTCATTATTATTTGTTCTATATGTAAAGCTTTGTTTTTTGAGACTTGAAAAAACAAATTCAAGTTTATTATATTTTTGTGTGTTTTTAAAGTTAAAACACAACACCAATAAATGGATATTTAAGGCCAAATTTGCGTAAATACGCTTAACACATGAAAAAAACAATAGAAAATAAAAAATAATAAAAGGGTCAGGTGTTTATATCAAAAACAATGAAAGCATATCCTGACAGGAGTACATGTGTGTGCTGAGAACATGTAAGAAAACATGTACGTATGTTTTCCCACGTGACGCAGCGGAGCGTGACCTTGCCTGCACGGGTGAGTCAGTTGTTGTTTTGAACTCTGTATGGATGGACATTAAAACATGGTGGCAGCGATAACTGGATAAAATACGAACCCGTATATTGCAAAATATCGATTTTTGTGTACCTTGGAAGATAATTCAACATGGCTCAGATTCAACCTCCAGAAACTTTCGACTTCTCGACTCCCAACGAATGGCCCAAATGGAGGAAGAGAATCGAACGATACCTCGTGGTCAGTGGAATGAAGAAGAAAGAGGAGGCGGACAAGATCGATTTGTTCATGTACTTGATGGGTGACCGCGCGGATGATATATTCAGGACCTTCAAGTTCGAAAAGGAGGAAGAGGCAACGAAAATTGATTCCGTCCTCAAGGCGTTCGACAGCCACTTCTGTGTCAGGAAGAATATTATCTACGAACGTGCGAAGTTTAATTCAAGAATCCAAGAGGATCGGGAGCCAGTGGACGAATTCATCACTTCTTTGTACAAATTGGCTGATGGTTGCGAATTTGAGGGTCTTCATGAGCAGTTGATCCGTGACCGAATAGTGGTTGGAGTGAGGGACAAAGCTTTATCTGAAAGAATGCAGTTGGACAGCGAACTGACTTTGGAAAAGGCGGTGAAAATGGTTCGACAGCAGGAAGCCGTTCGACAGCAGCAAGTCGACCTGCAGCGTCCCTCAACAAGCCAAAAGGTCAATCAGGTGAAGTTCAACTCGAAGAAACAATCACCGAAACAACAACAGCAGCCTTCGAGGAAGAAGGAGAAGTCAGCCAAAACAAGATCACGATGTCCAAAATGCGGAGGTTTCACCCACAGGGAAAGACAGGCTTGCCGTGCTGAAGGACAAAAATGTAACCTGTGTTCAAAAACAGGCCATTTTGCAAATTACTGCCCATATAAGCAGGCGAAGACTGCGGAAGTCAAAGCTGTTTCTGAACTTGACGAAGAAATTGGTTTTCTCCTGGAGGTCTCAGCTGTGGAGGATTCATCTAATCTCGATGATGATGAAGGCGAGTGCAGGAGGCGATGGACAGCAGAAATCCAAGGGAACGGGAAACAGGTGAAGTTCAAGCTCGACTCCCAGGCGGATGTTACATGTGTTCCTCTGTGTCTCTTCAAGAAGATAATGGGACAACAACGACTAGTGGAAAGTGATATCAACATTAGAGCTGCTGAATTCTCCGAACTTCAGACTGTGGGTATGTTTATATCAACGCTGCGAAATGGTAATTATAAAATCAAGGAGAAGATATTTGTCATTCGTCGTTTGAGTGAACCTCTTCTGAGTCGCCGGGCATGTGAGCTCTTGAACCTGGCGAGGCGGATTGAAGTGGTTGCGACGAGAATTAACCCGATCAAGGAATTCCCTGAAGTATTTGAAGGACTGGGACAGATCGGAAACCCTTACGAAATCAAATTGAAACCTGGAGCAAAACCATATGCTGTGCATACTCCTCGACGGGTACCAATACCTCTGATGGAAAAGCTCAAAACAAGATTGGAAGAGCTCGACAAAGACGAGATCCTGACGAAGATTTTTGAAGCTCAACAAGAAGATACGACCCTGAAAGCAGTAGTCAACTACCTTGAGCAAGGGTGGCCAGATAAGAAGAATATGTCACAGGCTCTGCTCTCTTATTGGCATGTCAAGGATGAACTCGGCGTTCAAAATGGAATACTGATGCGTAGCTGTCGTCTTGTTATTCCAGCAAGTATGAAACTGGAGATCCTAGATAAGTTGCACGCTGGGCACTTCGGGATTACAAAAACAAGACTTCGCGCACGTGAGACGGTATGGTGGCCTGGAATTTCGGAAGAGATCGCGGAAACGGTCAGAAAGTGCAGTGTCTGTATCCAGGAAGCCGTCTCAAAACATGAACCTTTGATACCAACCAACTTTCCTACACGACCGTGGCAAAAGATTGGAATGGATTTGTTCAAGTTCGAGAATAAGTGGTATCTAGTCGTCATTGACTATTATTCTCGCTTTCCTGAAATGATTCAGCTGGATCGGCTCACAGCCAGTGTGGTGGTGCGTACTTGCAAATCCATATTTGCCCGACATGGAATACCAGAAACTGTTGTAAGCGATAATGGGGCGCAATTTGGAGCTGCTCGTGAATTTGCAAATTTCGCAAGCCAGTACGGATTCACACATGTCACTTCAAGTCCTCGATTCCCGCAGAGCAATGGGATGGCAGAAGCAGGTGTGAAAATTGCTAAGTTGATCCTCAAGAAAAATCAAGACCCATCGCTTGGACCCCTGGAGTATCGATCGACCCCTTTGGAGAACGGTTACAGCCCTGCTGAGCTTCTCATGGGACGTAAACTCCGAAAGACCTTGCCAATTGCACCAGAGAATCTTAATCCAAAGTTGGTGGACTCTCAGACCCTGAAAAGAAAGGAGGGGAAAAGGAGAAAGGATATGAAATCCAGATATGATCGACGCTGCGGAGCTACGGACATGGAGGAGCTATCCAAAGGTGACACGGTTTGGATTACAGATATGCGAACCTGGGGGATTGTAAAGCAGAAGGCATCGACACCAAGGTCATATATGGTTGATACTCCAGTTGGGACTTTACGTCGAAACAGGTTCCATCTACGAAAAGAAGTTACAGTGCAATATCCAGCCGACCCATCGACGCCGACCTTTTCGGGGGAGGAACTGGTTGAAAATGAAAAGACCCCAGTTGTGGATTATCCCTCTAACGACTCAGAAGACGGCCAGATAAGAACCCGGAGTGGACGAATTGTTAAACCTGTGGATCGCCTTCATTATTAATTATATTATGCATTTAAAGTTTGTAATGTATATATATATATATTTCAAGTCTTAAAAAGGGGGATGTGCTGAGAACATGTAAGAAAACATGTACGTATGTTTTCCCACGTGACGCAGCGGAGCGTGACCTTGCCTGCATGGGTGAGTCAGTTGTTGTTTTGAACTCTGTATGGATGGACATTAAAACAAGGTGCTTTTTATATTATTACTAGACGTATGACCCGGCTTCGCCCGAGAATTCCCCGATTGCAATTTCCTTCTTACTGAAAGTACATCAATAATAAATATTAGAAGTGCCATAGAATAGCAATACAGAAGTAACACATAAACAACAGGAAAAAAGTGTGTGTGATGGCAAAAATTGTATTATATTAGTGTTTAGGTATTTGATTTAATTAATATAGTTGATATAATAATATATATTTATCTATATATATAAAAATGAATGTATGTGTGTGTGTGTCTGTCTGTCTTTTATGCCTGACCAAACCACTCATTGGAACGCCATGAAACTTTGGGAAGTTATTTTGTATAGTACTGGGAAGGTTTCTAGCAAATAAAATTTTTGAAATAACTTTTCGCTTTAAAATAATCAAGATAAATATTCTAATTTATCTGTCATAATTCAACAATCTGCTCTAAATATTATCATGATGATACGATGATTTTGTAATGTAGAAAATTAGGAAAGACAAAATTCAGGATGACACGGCAATTTATTTGAGACAAGAATAATTATACAATTCCAAGGCAAGATACTATTCCTTTAACTTCCAATTACCGAGGGAACCAATTAATATTGATTTTATTCAACTTATCAAGTATTTTTCAAGGGACCGGGAAAAAATGTTCACTTTATCGAGATATTCGTTAGACAAACCTTTACTCGGGTAAAACCCGGGCGAAGCCGGGTACGTCCGCTAGTATTATATATAATATAAATGAGTTTTAAAAATTGTAAAAAAAATGCATCGGCCGGGAATCGAACCCGGGCCGCCCGCGTGGCAGGCGAGCATTCTACCACTGAACCACCGATGCTTATAAAAATAGCCATATTTGGGTATTCATTCCATTCCAGATTAGTCAGCGTAAAAAAAAGTTTTTCAAATGAAAAAAAGAAATAGCCAAAAATACTAATCAAAATAAAGCCGAAAATTTTCCTCAGGTTTATAAAAAGCGACATGCAAAATTTGGTACCAATTGGTTCAGTAGTTTTTAGTTTATCGCGAAACAGACAGACATTGACTTATATATATATACTAGCGGACCCGACCGGCTTCGCCCGGGTTTTACCCGAGTGAATGTTTGTCTAACGAACATTTGTTAAAACAATTCTCTTTAAACTTATAAAACGTACTCGGCTTCGCCCGGGGTTTTACCCGAGTAAAGGTTTGTCTAGTGAACATTTGTTAAAACAATTCTCTAAAAACTTATTAAAAAATAAAAAAGATATATTTTGATAATTTGAAACTCGTAAATTTGAATCTCTCGATAAAGTGAACATTTTTTCTCGGTCCCTGTGTGCCTTGTCATCCTGAATTTTGTCTTTCCTAAATTTCTACATTAGAAAATCATAGTTTTATCTAGTGAACATTTTTTCCCGGTCCCTTGAGAAATACTCGATAAGTTGAATAAAATCAATATTAATTGGTTCCCTCGGTAATTGGAAGTTAAAGGAATAGTATCTTCGCCTTGGAATTGTATCATTATTCTTGTCGCAAATAAATTGCCGTGTCATCCTGAGATAATCTTACTTTTGATAAATAATATTTAAGATAACAAACTTAGTGATAAGAAAACTTGTTATCATCGTCACAATGGGGGCGCTGCTTGCGAGTTAAATCTACAAATCTGCAAATACCTCTAAGGATATTCAAGATATTCATGAAATTATTTTTCAAAAACCTTCCCGGTGATATACCTAATAATATCCCAAAATTTCAAGGCGATTGGATGTATGGTTTTTGAATCTATGGAGTACAGACAGACAGACATTCAATTTTATATATATAAGATAATATAAAAGAGTTTTAAAAATTGTAAAAAAAAAAAAATGCATCGGCCGGGAATCGAACCCGGGCCGCCCGCGTGGCAGGCGAGCATTCTACCACTGAACCACCGATGCTTAAAAAAATGGCCATATTTAGGTATTCATTCCATTCCGGATTAGTCCGCGTAAAAAAAAGTTCTTCAAATGAAAAAAAAAAAAAGAAATAGCCAAAAATACTAATCAAAATGCAGCCGAAAATTTTCCGCAGGTTTATAAAAAGCGACATGCAAAATATGGTACCAATTGCTTCAGTAGTTTTTGAGTTTATCGCGAAACAGACAGAGAGACAGAAATTGACTTTTATATATATATATATATATAGATATAGATTTACTCTTCATTGTTGGCTTTTTAACTTACATTCATTCTTCATTGTTGGCTTTTTATATTACATTCACTCTTCATTATTGGCTTTTTATCTTACATTCACTCTGTTGGCTTTTTATATTACATTCACTCTTCATTGTTGGCTTTTTATCTTACATTCACTCTTCATTGTTGGCTTTTTATATTATATTTACTCTTCATTGTTGGCTTTTTATCTAACATTCATTCTTCATTGTTGGCTTTTTATATTCCATTTACTCTTCATTGTTGGCTTTTTATCTTACATTCACTCTTCATTGTTGGCTTTTTATCTTACATTCATTCTTCATTGTTGGCTTTTTATATTACATTCACTCTTCATTGTTGGCTTTTTATCTTACATTCATTCTTCATTGTTGGCTTTTTATATTACATTCACTCTTCATTGTTGGCTTTTTATCTTACATTCATTCTTCATTGTTGGCTTTTTATATTGCATTCACTCTTCATTGTTGGCTTTTTATATCATATAGAAAATCATAGTTTTATCTAGTGAACATTTTTTCCCGTGTCACATTGCCGTGTCATCCTGAGATAATCTTACTTTTGATAAATAATATTCAAGATAACAAACTTAGTGATAAGAAAACTTGTTAACATCGTCACAATGGGGGCGCTGCTTGCGAGTTAAATCTACAAATCTGCAAGTAACTCTAAGGTTATTCAAGATATTCATGAAATTATTTTTCAAAAACCTTCCCGGTGATATACCTAATAATATCCCAAAATTTCACGGCGATTGGATGTATGGTTTTTGAATCTATAGAGTACAAACAAACAAACAGACAGACAGACAGACATTCAATTTTATATATATAGATTTACTCTTCATTGTTGGCTTTTTATCTTACATTCACTCTTCATTGTTGGCTTTTTATATTATATTTACTCTTCATTGTTGGCTTTTTATCTTACATTCATTCTTCATTGTTGGCTTTTTATCTTATATTCATTCTTCATTGTTGGCTTTTTATATTACATTCACTCTTCATTGTTGGCTTTTTATCTTACATTCACTCTTCATTGTTGGCTTTTTATCTTACATTCATTCTTCATTGTTGGCTTTTTATATTACATTCACTCTTCATTGTTGGCTTTTTATCTTACATTCATTCTTCATTGTTGGCTTTTTATCTTACATTCATTCTTCATTGTTGGCTTTTTATATTACATTCACTCTTCATTGTTGGCTTTTCATCTTACATTTACTCTTCATTGTTGGCTTTTTATCTTACATTCACTCTTCATTGTTGGCTTTTTATATTATATTTACTCTTATTTGTTGGCTTTTTATCTTACATTCATTCTTCATTGTTGGCTTTTTATATTACATTTACTATTCATTGTTGGCTTTTTATCTTACATTCACTCTTCATTGTTGGCTTTTTATCTTACATTCATTCTTCATTGTTGGCTTTTTATATTACATTCACTCTTCATTGTTGGCTTTTTATCTTACATTCATTCTTCATTGTTGGCTTTTTATGTTACATTCACTCTTCATTGTTGGCTTTTTATATCCTATAGAAAATCATAGTTTTATCTAGTGAACATTTTTTCCCGTGTCACATTGCCGTGTCATCCTGAGATAATCTTACTTTTGATAAATAATGTTTAAGATAACAAACTTAGTGATAAGAAAACTTGTTATCATCGTCACAATGGGGGCGCTGCTTGCGAGTTAAATCTACAAATCTGCAAGTAACTCTAAGGTTATTCAAGATATTCATGAAATTATTTTTCAAAAACCTTCCCGGTGATATACCTAATAATATCCCAAAATTTCACGGCGATTGGATGTATGGTTTTTGAATCTATAGAGTACAAACAAACAAACAAACAGACAGACAGACATTTAATTATATATATATAGATTACTCTTCATTGTTGGCTTTTTATCTTACATTCACTCTTCATTGTTGGCTTTTTATCTTACATTCATTCTTCATTGTTGGCTTTTTATATTACATTCACTCTTCATTGTTGGCTTTTTATCTTACATTCATTCTTCATTGTTGGCTTTTTATATTACATTCATTCTTCATTGTTGGCTTTTTATATTACATTCACTCTTCATTGTTGGCTTTTTATATCCTATAGAAAATCATAGTTTTATCTAGTCAACATTTTTTCCCGTGTCACATTGCCGTGTCATCCTGAGATAATCTTACTTTTGATAAATAATATTCAAGATAACAAACTTAGTGATAAGAAAACTTGTTAACATCGTCACAATGGGGGCGCTGTTTGCGAGTTAAATCTACAAATCTGCAAGTAACTCTAAGGTTATTCAAGATATTCATTAAATTATTTTTCAAAAACCTTCCCGGTGATATACCTAATAATATCCCAAAATTTCACGGCGATTGGATGTATGGTTTTTGAATCTATAGAGTACAAACAAACAAACAGACAGACAGACAGACAGACATTCAATTTTATATATATAGATTTACTCTCCATTGTTGGCTTTTTATCTTACATTCACTCTTCATTGTTGGCTTTTTATATTATATTTACTCTTCATTGTTGGCTTTTTATCTTACATTCATTCTTCATTGTTGGCTTTTTATATTACATTTACTCTTTATTGTTGGCTTTTTAACTTACATTCACTCTTCATTGTTGGCTTTTTATCTTACATTCATTCTTCATTGTTGGCTTTTTATATTACATTCACTCTTCATTGCTGGCTTTTTATCTTACATTTACTCTTCATTGTTGGCTTTTTATCTTACATTCACTCTTCATTGTTGGCTTTTTATATTGCATTCACTCTTCATTGTTGGCTTTTTATCTTACATTCATTCTTCATTGTTGGCTTTTTATATTGCATTCACTCTTCATTGTTGGCTTTTTATATCATATAGAAAATCATAGTTTTATCTAGTGAACATTTTTTCCCGTGTCACATTGCCGTGTCATCCTGAGATAATCTTACTTTTGATAAATAATATTCAAGATAACAAACTTAGTGATAAGAAAACTTGTTAACATCGTCACAATGGGGGCGCTGCTTGCGAGTTAAATCTACAAATCTGCAAGTAACTCTAAGGTTATTCAAGATATTCATGAAATTATTTTTCAAAAACCTTCCCGGTGATATACCTAATAATATCCCAAAATTTCACGGCGATTGGATGTATGGTTTTTGAATCTATAGAGTACAAACAAACAAACAGACAGACATTCAATTTTATATATATAGATTTACTCTTCATTGTTGGCTTTTTATCTTACATTCACTCTTCATTGTTGGCTTTTTATATTATATTTACTCTTCATTGTTGGGTTTTTATCTTACATTCATTCTTCATTGTTGGCTTTTTATATTACATTTACTCTTTATTGTTGCTTTTTATCTTACATTCACTCTTCATTGTTGGCTTTTTATCTTACATTCATTCTTCATTGTTGGCTTTTTATATTACATTCACTCTTCATTGTTGGCTTTTTATCTTACATTTACTCTTCATTGTTGGCTTTTTATCTTACATTCACTCTTCATTGTTGGCTTTTTATATTATATTTACTCTTCTTTGTTGGCTTTTTATCATACATTCATTCTTCATTGTTGGCTTTTTATATTACATTCACTCTTCATTGTTGGCTTTTTATCTTACATTCATTCTTCATTGTTGGCTTTTTATATTACATTTACTCTTTATTGTTGCTTTTTATCTTACATTCACTCTTCATTGTTGGCTTTTTATTTTACATTCATTCTTCATTGTTGGCTTTTTATATTACATTCACTCTTCATTGTTGGCTTTTTATCTTACATTCATTCTTCATTGTTGGCTTTTTATATTACATTTACTCTTTATTGTTGGCTTTTTAACTTACATTCACTCTTCATTGTTGGCTTTTTATCTTACATTCATTCTTCATTGTTGGCTTTTTATATTACATTCACTCTTCATTGCTGGCTTTTTATCTTACATTTACTCTTCATTGTTGGCTTTTTATCTTACATTCACTCTTCATTGTTGGCTTTTTATATTATATTTACTCTTCTTTGTTGGCTTTTTATCATACATTCATTCTTCATTGTTGGCTTTTTATATTACATTTACTATTCATTGTTGGCTTTTTATCTTACATTCACTCTTCATTGTTGGCTTTTTATCTTACATTCATTCTTCATTGTTGGCTTTTTATATTGCATTCACTCTTCATTGTTGGCTTTTTATCTTACATTCATTCTTCATTGTTGGCTTTTTATCTTACATTCATTCTTCATTGTTGGCTTTTTATATTACATTCACTCTTCATTGTTGGCTTTTTATCTTACATTCATTCTTCATTGTTGGCTTTTTATATTGCATTCACTCTTCATTGTTGGCTTTTTATATCATATAGAAAATCATAGTTTTATCTAGTGAACATTTTTTCCCGTGTCACATTGCCGTGTCATCCTGAGATAATCTTACTTTTGATAAATAATATTCAAGATAACAAACTTAGTGATAAGAAAACTTGTTAACATCGTCACAATGGGGGCGCTGCTTGCGAGTTAAATCTACAAATCTGCAAGTAACTCTAAGGTTATTCAAGATATTCATGAAATTATTTTTCAAAAACCTTCCCGGTGATATACCTAATAATATCCCAAAATTTCACGGCGATTGGATGTATGGTTTTTGAATCTATAGAGTACAAACAAACAAACAGACAGACATTCAATTTTATATATATAGATTTACTCTTCATTGTTGGCTTTTTATCTTACATTCACTCTTCATTGTTGGCTTTTTATATTATATTTACTCTTCATTGTTGGGTTTTTATCTTACATTCATTCTTCATTGTTGGCTTTTTATATTACATTTACTCTTTATTGTTGCTTTTTATCTTACATTCACTCTTCATTGTTGGCTTTTTATCTTACATTCATTCTTCATTGTTGGCTTTTTATATTACATTCACTCTTCATTGTTGGCTTTTTATCTTACATTTACTCTTCATTGTTGGCTTTTTATCTTACATTCACTCTTCATTGTTGGCTTTTTATATTATATTTACTCTTCTTTGTTGGCTTTTTATCATACATTCATTCTTCATTGTTGGCTTTTTATATTACATTCACTCTTCATTGTTGGCTTTTTATCTTACATTCATTCTTCATTGTTGGCTTTTTATATTACATTTACTCTTTATTGTTGCTTTTTATCTTACATTCACTCTTCATTGTTGGCTTTTTATCTTACATTCATTCTTCATTGTTGGCTTTTTATATTACATTCACTCTTCATTGTTGGCTTTTTATCTTACATTCATTCTTCATTGTTGGCTTTTTATATTACATTTACTCTTTATTGTTGGCTTTTTAACTTACATTCACTCTTCATTGTTGGCTTTTTATCTTACATTCATTCTTCATTGTTGGCTTTTTATATTACATTCACTCTTCATTGCTGGCTTTTTATCTTACATTTACTCTTCATTGTTGGCTTTTTATCTTACATTCACTCTTCATTGTTGGCTTTTTATATTATATTTACTCTTCTTTGTTGGCTTTTTATCATACATTCATTCTTCATTGTTGGCTTTTTATATTACATTTACTATTCATTGTTGGCTTTTTATCTTACATTCACTCTTCATTGTTGGCTTTTTATCTTACATTCATTCTTCATTGTTGGCTTTTTATATTGCATTCACTCTTCATTGTTGGCTTTTTATCTTACATTCATTCTTCATTGTTGGCTTTTTATCTTACATTCATTCTTCATTGTTGGCTTTTTATATTACATTCACTCTTCATTGTTGGCTTTTTATCTTACATTCATTCTTCATTGTTGGCTTTTTATATTACATTTACTCTTCATTGTTGGCTTTTTATATCATATAGAAAATCATAGTTTTATCTAGTGAACATTTTTTCCCGTGTCACATTGCCGTGTCATCCTGAGATAATCTTACTTTTGATAAATAATGTTTAAGATAACAAACTTAGTGATAAGAAAACTTGTAACATCGTCACAATGGGGGCGCTGCTTGCGAGTTAAATCTACAAATCTGCAAGTAACTCTAAGGATATTCAAGATATTCATGAAATTATTTTCCAAAAACCTTCCCGGTGATATACCTAATAATATCCCAAAATTTCACGGCGATTGGATGTATGGTTTTTGAATCTATAGAGTACAAACAAACAAACAAACAGACAGACAGACATTCAATTTTATATATATAGATATAGAGAGATATACATATATATAGATGAAAAATTTGTCGGGAGGAAATTGATCCATAGAAGCATAGGGCGCCTCTCTTGTCAAAATTAACGTCAAAACGTAGTTTGCGGCGACGGTCAATAGATGGCGTCAGGTTTTGACATTAATTTTGACAGGAGAGGCGCCCTATGCTTATTTACATATATATATTTGGAAATTTTGCCAGGAGGATAAAGAATTACAAAATAGACGCTAAAAATTAGACGCCATCTCTGTAAACTAACTATCTATCTATCAAACTCTACATATGGAGATCATGGTTTCAATTAATCGTCCTCGTCAGTCAAGGGCGGGCTTTATTTCATGAGATCCATAAAGGATCAAAATTGTTTTCACTATCTACAAAAGAGGTGTTTAGCTAGCTAAGTATTTAGGCCATTTCTATGGTCAAAGCTGGAGTTGTGGCCCTGTCGCTGGCCCGAGTCGCTGGTTTGCGTGGTCAATAGTTGGCGTCTAGTTTTTGACATCCATTTTGACGGAAATGCGACCTTTATATATTTTTACCAATTAAAATATAAATTATTTATAGCTACTAGAGAGGATTTGAACCATAATGCTAAAAATAAACAAAAAAATAACTATTTGTGCCAAAGAAAACAACTAATCCTATCCCACAGACCTTGTTTAACAACCCACCATGGGGCAACTTCCAGGATTGAGAAAAGGAGCACGTTAGATCTATATCAGTATCTACAATATTTGCAAGCTGTGGGTCACAGCTCCCATAAAGAAGGAGCTTTTGTAGCAGAGTATTTACTATTTTTATGTACAGGATTATTAATTTTTTTTATATTTATATTATTTATATTTTGCTACTCTCTCAGGAAAATCTCTGATTACTCAACTTGTATTTTATAAATGTTGAGTCTGTTTTTGTTTTAAATAAATTGCTGTTTCATCCTGAAATTTGTGTGTGTGTTTTTCCTAATTATAATATTAGAATGCTCAAAAACCAGAAGAAACTAAAACTGTTGACTTCTTCCTAGGGGAAAGTCTGAAGAGTCCTGCAAGCAATGGCTGCTGTGTGGCATCTGTTTATATTGTGAAGCTTCTACCTTCTGCAAAAGCTTGTTGGGTCAGATTTTCAACCAAACAGACCCAACAAAGGTGTAAACATTTACATCATATAAATATATACGCAGTGTCTCGCCGAAGTGTTTGTTGCCTAGGTGGAGAACTCCCAACGATGGCCGACGATGCTCTAAAGACCCAAATCCCGCTGCGGAAGGGCCGAGACGAAGGATGTACAAAGAGCACATGTACAAATAAAACTAGGCACTTGAGGACACCAGACTTCCATGCCGAAAGCTGATGCCTGGTGGGGAGGAAGACACGGGTGACATCCAGAGACATCCGTGCTGGGAGCTGCTGTACCATATGTACATATATCCCCCTCATTTTAGTTAGAGGTGACCAAAGGAAAACAATTTGTCATATAAACATTAAATCAATAACCTTTTTTTTTTCTTTTTAAAATACTCGGGATATATATATTATTTAATTTACTAAAGGAATTAATTTGTTTTTCAATATACAATTTTTTTTTTCGCGCGGCAACACGGTGAATTGGAGGCGTGGTCATGATCACGTGCGTGTTTGCTTTCGACGAATGAAAATGCCAGCCAATAGAAACTTTGGCGTGAGCAGCGAATGAAAATGAAGAGAGGCAAGGATAAAAGGAGGTTTTCTTGGCTAAATCGGGGGAGATACAGAGTCGCTCAGTGACAGGAGAGATTCAGCCAGTCGGGCCTGAGACGTAGAGGAGACCAGACCTTGCCGCCGCTTTCGAGAGAAGGTAAGCCCCTCGCCATTATGGCTTAGCCCCCCCCCCCCTCTTATTTTTCGAGCAGAAACTAATCTATTTAGATTTTGAATGGGCCCTAAAGGGCTTTAAGTAACTTAAAAGGAATGTTAGGGTTCTTATATTTTGTCTCGCTAGAATAGATGGAGATCTAGGCTTTCCCCTTTATAAAGAAGAATTTGTAACCTTAAGTCACCTCTACCTAGATCATTATGTAAATAGCATGTCTCGCCAGTATGAAATGTCCCCAAAATTTTGCCTAATCCGAATAAATATCTAGTATACAACTTATATGGAGAGTTTTGTTTCCCCTCATACATTTTTCATTCTTTTGTTTTATGGTACTACCCCCCCACATCTTATTATAACAAATTGTACTGTAATATAGAGCTTCCGGCTCTAATGGAATGGAGTTGTGTATTGTACCTTATTGTGATACTTTAACACAGGAACAGCGGTAAATACGATTCTACCCGCTTTGAGGGTATCTCTTTGTCAGGTTTCAGTAACATGTATTTTTATATGAGGAATTTACCCTTCTTTCACTGTTTAAAATGAAATATTGTATGGTTCTTACCTATTTGGAGGGAATACTACTAATAAAATTAAGCCTTCCAATAAATTGCTGACCACATGTACTGTCGAAAGTGCCTGTCATGTCCTCAGTGATTAAATAGGCCAGTTCTCCTGCCTGTGTCTCAGTGTGTTTTTCCATCATACTTACCATTATATTATTCGTAGATTTAATCTTAGTAAAGACCCATCTTGCCTTATCACTCATTGGTTTTGATCCCCTCATGATGTTATTGAAACCCTTTTTGTTTTAGAAAATATTACAAATGTCATTGTCAATAGTATAAGTCTATAGTCTTGCTTGTTTTATAGCTTATTTTGTTGGATTTTGGTATAATCTATACAAATAGAGTCCTTTCCATATATCCAGATATTAACCTAATTCAACGCATTTTGTTGAATCTTTGTTATAAAAATCGGGATTAAAAGGATACCTGCATGTTTAATCAGATTTTATCACTAATAAATTCTGAGCCTGGTACTCCCTGATATCTAATTTTGATATATTGATTTCAACATATTATATTTCTATAGAAAATGTTAATTTGGTCTTATATTCAGGTTTATAGTTTCTAATAATAACATGTTCATCTTTATCTTAGATCCCTTAAAGTTGTTGGATGATCCCAGAGAACGTGACACAAAATGGGCGTGTCACGGACCCGAGTCCGTTGGGCTGTAGAGGCTGCCAATAGATGGCGATCAATTCCAGCGTCTATTTTGATGGCAGAGCCGACCATTATTTCATAGATCATTTAATTTAGTGTAGGAACGGGAATAATTCAATATTTCCCTCCTTTCTTCTTAAGTACACGTGAGCCTTAATTTAATGGGGAATCTCTTTACACACCTGTCCTAAACTTTCCACACTATATCCTTTGTGTATGAATCTATTTACAATTGATCTGTAGAAATTATAGAGATATATTGCTATAATTTCCCTCTATGAAATAGTTCCCAGCGTCTTCAGTGGGTTGCTAAATCGCCAGAAGGTGTCTTTTATAGATTGTCCAATTCAATAATGATTTCATGGGTTGTCTGATGATGAGGCAGAATAGTAAGGAATAAGTCGTACCAGATTTCGCGAATAAAGTCGAGGGAGGACTTTATCCCAGAAGTCTCATAAAAGGATAGCTGAGCCCTCTTTGGGGGGCCCGCCATTATCTCTTTCGTGGAAGAAGAAGGAGGGGGGGGGGGAATGGACGTTGGACCCCCACATTCCAGAGACCTTGTTAGCCCAAGACACCCGACGCCCTATATATATTCCAGGAAGGACCTGTCAACGGGCCTCCCTGACGCTGGGCCTCTTTTGGGGAATTCCACCCACGCCTGGCATGGATGAAAGTTTTTACTTGGAGCTGCAATTCTCAAATCCTTCTGCACCTTGTATATTATCCGATATTCCATCTCCTCAAGTATAACCTTAGCTGTATAAGTCCTATATTTGCCTATTCCTATGTCACACTTGTGTATCTTAATAAGGAAATTTTACTAGGTCACTCCTTACATGCTCCATTCCCATTGGTCTAAAATCGGGAACGCGACAATGGCGCCCGCCGCGGGGCCCGAATTTAGTATATATTTCATCTCATATACTTTAGAAATATATACCTAATGAAAAGCCATACTATTTTTTTATATATAATTATTTAATTAATTAAATTGGTGAAGTAGTCCACACCCTGAGTTAAGAGTCTATATCTAGAGTGACTTACAAAAATTTCCAGTGGTCTTACTTAGGAATGTCATGTTGTTACCTTGTGATTTTCCGCTAATTTTAAGAGCTATTCATGGCGTCCTTTTAGTTTTCCAACCACACCTACTGTTATGATTTTAAATCGTGAATTTTAATTTATGCTTTCCGTTTCACTGGCATTTTTATCAGGCAATGAAAGTTAAGTTGAGGCGATGTCTACCGCATCACTCGCCGCTGTCATCTACGATTCACATTGTTTGGGACAAAGCCCTAATAATTTATTATTTACAAGCTTTTATTTAGTTTTAATCATTTCATACAGTATGAGAAATGAGGTTGGGTTACCATGGTTCAAATTTAGAACGGTGATCGGTGTTTTACAGTAGTCTACTGAAATGACTTAGCATATTTTTTTTCTTTTTCATCATAGCTCTGATATAATTTCTCTCACAGCAGAGGTGAGTTCTGATAATTATTGCTGGCTACAATTTCTTAACTTTATTTTAATAGCGCTTCTACCAAGATATGCTAGCCTGTGCATCCAGATTAGGGCTAGCATGCTAAGAGATAGTTAATCGATTTTTTTTTCTCCAGCGCATAGTGGATTGAGAGAGTGACAAATACATGAGCCTTAAGGTGAAAATAGAATAGAGGATCCAGTTAGCGTACCCGTGAAGAGAGAAGTTTGATCACCATAGAAAGGACGCAATTTTATTTTTTTTTCTCTTCGTAAACCTTTTTTTTTTTTTTTTTTGAAATCAATAATGGATAGAAATCTGGTTTTAACATTCCAATGGCAGAATCTCAAGGAATAGATATGGTAACCAATATGCGCGAGTACTTTTAATCACTGTGGAACTATGTATTAACTTATGACAACTACCTGGGATAATCTTTAACTATTCAAAGGAAAGGAGATGACTGGAGCTTGTGTCTGCAAGACAGCTGAGATATCCCGAGGCACGCGTGGACAGCTTTAAGTTGATGACAAGGCAGCAAAAGCCACCTGTGTTAGAGACAGGATCTATCTAATAATGGGGGTATAGGAGACAGGAGAGTTTATCGAGGCTCGATTTGACACTTGTGTATAATGAGGAAGTTAGCGTAATGCGAGTCTCCAGTGCGGGGTAATATCACCTAAAGGCTATGAATAAGGATTTATAAAGTCGGGACACCCGAGCAAAGATATTACATTGAATGTAATTCGGAACCTGTAGGCGTGAGGCGGTATCGTGATTGGTTAGATGGCTAGACACGCGAGGAGGGCGGCCCCCTTTGACGACGTTTTCTGCCAAGTTTGATCACTGGATGCCGATAGACCGCTTGAAGGATGTGTCCCCCACATGGGAAATGTCATTGAAGATGTGCCAGCATGGAGAGAAGAAAGGTCTAGGACGAGATGACGTTTCCTAAAATTGACACCCAAGGTGATACGCCTGGGCTATAGATGAGGCATTGCGGTCCATCTAGAATATGGCGCTAATTCCAGAACAAATGTGGATAGATCGAGCTGAGGTGACTTCTCCATATTAGATATACTCCCGTAAATTCTTAAATGTCCACAAATATTTCCACAGTGAATTATACAAGTTGCACACCTATCTCATGTACAGGAATGTAATTATCAGACTGAAAGTAATAAGGAATAATATAAAATTTCTAACCCAGGAACAAACAAACCCCCTGATATGCAACACAATCCTACAAAATAACTTCCCTACCAAATTCACAGTGTATCATCATAACTCAACAGAAAACTCAGTCACAATTAGAATCTTAAAGAGCGAAATAACTTTGTCATTTCCCAGTCCAATATGCACCATGTTACTCCATAGACAGTGATCTTATAACCACTTTTGGTTTCGTTTCAGCATGTTGTAAGAAGAATCGAACTCATGGAAATGCAGCCTTAATTACTATGCCTCATACTGTATAAATGAAAGAGGGAAATTTCTAATAACAGCCGCTAAGTGGCAATGGACACATTCACGTGTTAAGGGATTAGATAAATTGATAGGGGAAATTTCTAGATATTCAACAATTGTATATTCATAATTTGTAATTTGTTAACAATGTGACAGAGATCATCCAGGACTTCGACGTGACATTTGTGTATGTCCCGGGGGGAGAGAACACGATGGCCGACTTCCTCGATAGGCCCCCGTGTAGGGGTGTTTCTAACTCATCACAAGATAAGAGAGTTGTAGCCGAGGCAATTAAAAATAAAGATGGTGGGCCCCTCTCCCCTTGATAGATAGCAATCGGACGGTGGGAAGATGATAGAAGAAAGTACATTCAATGTTTAAAGCGTAGCTGTCGACCGCAATATCGCCTCGATAGAACCTTTTTTTTTTTGGCTCTTCACCACATAGTGCTAATAGATAATTTATTTTAGACTAGATACCAATATCTGTAAATAGTACATGTGATATCTTGGGACCTCTGGGACCAGTGTTACCTGATGCTAGACGAACCTCGATGTCAACTCTACCGTGCAGTCGTGGTGGAAGGCGACACAGCTGGGCCAAAGGTGAAATAAACAAACAGAGATTCCACTAAAAGCGTCTGACGTCAAGAAGGAATGGGATGAGGAGAGAGGGAGATCTTTAGAGCAAGTGTTACCTTGTTGAGAGCCAAGCGTATACTGCCTATTCTAGGTTCTCGATTTAACACCAAGACCTTTCTTCTTTCTAATTGGTTGACCTATTTAGGTGATTCTTTCCCAATTGGCGGGACCATGCCACGTGGCCGCTGGCTATTGGTTGACCTACTTAGGTATGGTCTTCTCTAATTGGCCTTGCGGCTTTCTTTGATGGAAGATACGTCCGGTCTTGTTCCGGAAATATTGGGCGTCTCTCTACTTTTATAGCTTTTGCGGTCACCAGATACCACCGGTCCTGTCAGGAAATATTGGCTTAAACTTAGCTCGCAGGGTTTCCGGGGTCAGAAGGTTAACTGTGACTTTATTAATAGTCGGGCTCTCTTCTAGGCCTACTTCTTAGGTTTGACTTCTACTCTCACCTAAGCCTGATTAGTTTTAACCTTAATCTTCTCCTGTTAGTCTCCATGCCTTCTATCTGTACAGTTGCGATACTTTATTAGATTCTTACGCGGTACAGATTGATGTTAGTTGAGGCTTTCTATGTGCAGTACATAAGAAGTTATATACAGTCATGGGGTGGAACATGTGGTAGTAGATATCTAGACTATTTACAACAATTCCATGGTCTTAAATCATCACATACATATTATGCACTGAGGGTTTGTGTAAGCTGATTTACCTAAATTTCAGCAACTGTATACACTAATTTATTCACGTAGGTTTATATTAGTTTTAATATTAGGTTATATATTAAATAACAAATATGTATTCTTTTTCTTTTTTTTTTTTGAAGCAATTGTTTATTGGCTGCAAAATTTTGGTTTTAATGTTGGTATATGATATTTAAGAGTTACTCAGTTTTTTTTTTTTTAACAACGCTTTGTTCTTAGCCATAGGCTGTGATTTAAAGAGTTCCAGCTTTCTTTTATTTTTCTAGCTACGAGTTTGTTTTAGCATTGTAATGAATCTTAAAATTTCAATTTTTATTTTTAAGCTAACAATTTTGTCTTAGTGTTGTGGGGAACTTTGAAGAGTTTGCAGTTTTTCTTTTTACTTTAAACTATAACGTGTGTTCTAAACTTCCAGTTTTTCCTACTTTATTTTATGTTAACAATTTTGTCTTAGTGTCATGGTGAACTTTAAATAGTTTGCAGCTCTTCTTTTTATTTTAAACCATAACGTGCGTTCTAGTGTTAAGTGGCAATTAAAAGGAGCTTTAACACCCTGTTTCAGTGTTTGTGTGTTATTTGTCTCAACCTTGTCTTTGTGTAGAATATCGTCTCACAACCTTGCTGTAGCGTTTGTTGACATCTTTAATGATCTTCACAATTTGTTTTAAAGTTAGTGTGTCATTTAGAGAAAAATTGTCACAACCTTATCCTGTATAGTGCGTCGTTTCTACATCGTTTTATTTAATGAGTTATATGAGAGATTTTAGATATAAAATAAGAGTTACTATTTACATGAGCCAAGTCGACCAAGCAGTTAGAGCAAGAGGGGGGAACTCATATATTTCCTCCTTCCACGTGACACCACTGTCTACCCCGACCGGTCGTTCCAGATAAGAGGGAATACCAGGAAACTCTGTCCTCCGGACACCGCTCCCTCCACACGAGAAACAGCGTCCCGCTGTTTACTAGTCGGTCACATGACCTTGGGCAATCTGTTCTTGTACTTCGGGGTCGTGGTAGGGCTTCATGCTCACTACATGGACGATACCTTGGGTTTTTCGTCCTCTCCTAGTGTAGAATTGTCACAACCACCCATAGTATAGTACATAGTTAAAAGAGTTTTCACAACCTTGTTTTAATGATAGTTTGTCATCTTTAAGAGTTGTGTCACAACCTTGATTTAATATATAACACATCGTTTTGAAGAGCTTTCGCAAACTTGTCAGGATATGATTTAGGAAAATTTTTAGTTTTTAATTTTAGTTTTTATGCTACAATTTCGTCCAACTTTCGACCAGAGGGACCACGAGAAACAGCAATCTTAGGAAACCCGCTAGAGGTAGTGAATAGGACAATTGGTGGCAATGTTGACGGCCCTGAAATACGCCGTTCGACCAGGGTCAAGAAGCCCACTGAGTGCAGGTCATGTCCAGGTTGCCAATGATTAAACCTATAGAATGTGTACTAGAGTTAGTTAAATTTTGATCATAGTATGAAGTGTTAGAATGTGAGTTAAAGGCCCTAGATTGTGGTCTTAAAGGATTTTCAGTTTTTTTTTTAATTGAAGAGGCTATTCTGTGTTGATAGCAAATTGTGATTTAAGTCGTGAGTTCAACAGTTTATTTTGTTTTAATTTTTTTATTGAAGGTTCTGAACAGTGGTTCAACTTTAAAAATAATTAAGGGACTTAGACGCACTGGGCAATTGCTGTGTTTGTAACCAATTCTCTACGGACAGACTTGGAACTTGCGTTGGGTAAAACTTGACTCCCTGTAATCCCTGGGTCCAGTTATACAGTCCAAAGAGAATTTCTAATGAGAGTGTGTAAGGCAATTACAGTCTAAGAATTGATATGATAGAGCAACAAGTAACCTCTGTTGTTAAACTCCAGAACGAGCTGGGTACTGAAAGCCCTATAAGTCCAAAGAAAGAGTTTAGCAGAATAGCAGAGGAAGAAGAATGCCAATGACCTATATAAGAAATAGGGTTGGAAAAACACTTGTAGGTCTATCAGGTTTGGCAATGAGGCAAATGCTTGAAGTCCAGTTCGCTCCATTTAAGTGCTAGTCTTGATGATTCGTTTATTTAGACACCAAGTGTCAAGATAAGAAGATTTTCAAACTGTTAGACACACAGTTAAAGTGATAGGCTAGATTTCAGAATACAATTGTTGACAATCAACATTTTTTGATTTATTTATCTGTTTATTTATAATTAATATTTATCTATGATTAGATAATTTATATAGAGTTTGTAAGAGGCACTTTATTTGAGTAAGTAGGGCTTTCGTCCCCAATTTGTATTAATTAGGTATATTTTATTTGATTTCACATTTGTCCTGAAAGATTTATTATTATTAGGGTCTATTGATAAGAATAATAATAGTACTTTGGCCTGTATAGCAGCTTCTAACTTTAGTTTGTATGCGTACCGCGAATGATAGGGGGGAGGGTGTATGAATGAATTGGTGCAATGAATGTAGAAGAAGGTTAAAAACAATTATACTGTTAGACCAAAGGTACTTTAGAATGGGGTTAGGGAACCAATGGATTCAATTTTAATTTTGATTTCTTTATTTGTTAGGATCGAATGGCCTCACAGGACTGTACAACTCTATTGTTAGGAAAGGAATTCGCTCCATTTTGTTAGGTCTCCTCCTATGGGAGTATAAAATTGGTTTCTATTATTAGGGTAACCAATCACCCTATTTCATTATATCAACTTGAATTCTAAGAATCGTAGGCAATGACCATGTCTCGATTCTCAGACTGGGGATTTGTGGGAGGTCACGGTCAGGCCAAAAGCCTGCAAGTCCCCTCCTCTTTAGAGGAAGCGGAGAGGTACCAGGTGAACTTTGTGCTAGGTGGGGAGATTCAGTTGCCGACGTCGCAAACTAGGTGTACAGCGACAGACCTCGGATAGCCGATCTGACATCGTAGTTTACGACGCGTTAAGCGTGGCTGAAATGAGGGTGATCCAGTCGGGAGGATGGAAAGGATCGGCACGTTTGATGCTCTTCTATATATTGCGCAGCCTGGAACAAATTCCCCAATGGACGAGCTTAGAAACATGTGCTGGGTAGAGAAATCGAATTCCCTGTAACTCCTTGTCTCCTAGTCAAAGTCCAAATGACTAATGAGGGTTAACAATTGAGCATGTAAGAAACAAGTTATGATTAGACGAAGCGATTCCGTCTACAGAGTTTAGGTACCAACTAGCAAAGTGACAGATGGACTGTCCAGATTCTTTGCGTTTTATATCGCCCCAGGCTAGCAAAAGTTAATCACCTAATTAAAGACTATCAGTCTACCATACGTTTAGTTGGAACGAATTTAAGTCTAAACATCAATTAGTATGTAGAATTTTTTTTTTCACGAGATTAACTCGTTCTATGTTAAGATAAATTTTAAATTAGTAGGCCACCTAGATGAACTTCTGAGGCAGATTGCCAGAACAAGCCAATATAGCGTTCCAGATTTGAAAAGGAATAAATTTTTTTTTGGGGAAGATCGAATATCAATTTTTTTTGTTTTGACAGTAAAATGGCCTAGAGCAATGGGTTATTTTATTTTATTTTGGACGTAGAGTCAAATTTTCAGAGTGATATTAAAAACTCAAGTAGGAAGATGTATCACAGGGTATAAGTTAGACCTAGGTTGATAATCATCATAATTATTATCAGGGTTAATTTTTTTATTAAAGTGGATTTGTTGGTCAAAAATATGAGTGCACATTCTATAGACAAGCTAAACAATGTATAGTAGAGGTTAACAACAATGTTCAGCTAAGAACAAAGATAGGTGAGATTGCCACCTCAGATAAGGTAATTTGGAAATAGTCTGGTTTGGGGACGTATTGACTACCATAATTCCCTTCCTAAATATTTTCCTTGATTTAAGAGAAGCGGGGAACACACCAGACAAACACTCCCAGTGACGAGTTGGTAAGAACAAGTTTTAAGATATTACATGTAGATTTTGAAATACTAGTGAAATGACCTAGACCCTCAATGCATATCTGTTCGTTTTATTATCATTATATACTCATTATTACTATATAGCATGTATCATTCCTTTATTATATTCATGTATATTTGTATATATAGAAAGCACGATTCGGATTATAAATGTGTGACATTTTGGTAGCAGCGTTGCTACCATCTTCAGATAAAATGCACTAAACAAGTTTTAATCACAGCATATATATATTTTTTTGTCTATTTACCATAATATTATTCTCATATCAGTGTTATTATAATACACTCCCATATCAATGTTATTTTCTTCCCATATATCTTTTTTTTTTTTTTGAGTTTGGCATATTTATCATACAGAGGTGATATCTTCTCATTTAATGTATCATCCACCATGTTTACCCTTTTCCCTAATTACCTGCACGAATATTCATATATAGATAAGACACAGTTTGAGCTATAGACTACAAAAATATAAAGGTAACGAGATCGATTCCAGAACAAATAATTAATATGTGTGACATTTTAGTAACAGCATTGTTACCATCTTCGGACAAATGTACCGAATGAGGATTCTAATCACAATTTATATATTCATCTGTTTACCATAGTATAACCTATATATATATATATATATATATATAATATATATATATATATATATATATCAAACCATTCCCTTCCTACTTATAGTAAATATCCATTTAATTTTTTTTTTTATTTTAACATCGCGTATATCTGCATTGCTCCACTTTGGCATACATCGTATCCGTGCAACTTTAATATGTATATTCACTTCCCACGTTTCTGTTTTGCCCTATTATTAATGTCATTGATAGGAGTTGCAATTTTAGTTTTTTTTATTATCATTATCATTGTAACCATGTATAGCCATTCCTTTGCTGTCGTATGTATCATACAGAGTTAATAAAGTTTTTTTTTTTTTTTTTTTTAGATATGTTTTAGGAATTGTACATATCTATGTTAACGGGCACAATTCCTTGGCGCCCTTAATAATTATGTTTACCTAGAAGGTACTAAGAATTTGTTTGTATAGAATCGGTGCTTAGACCATCCCTCACCTCCACCATAGGGACTATGGCTGGGAACATGTGGACTCGACTCACATCTGGGCCAAGACTCCCCGGAATACAGACAGCAAAAGGATGGGTTTAGTACATTGCCCATTAAATGGTAGGGTAGAATTTCCCTCGATATACTACGATGAGCTAACATGTTCCAGGTTCATGGCCCGTGTGTCCCTCCTTTGCCCGAGTGTCAGTGATTGCATATTGATATCATAAAAGAATGCATTTCTCCCAATTTCATATTTCTCATAGAATATGAACAAATATGAACTGGAATAAACACATTCTTTCACTCTGGCAGAGGAGGAATTGTTGGGTCAGATTTTCAACCAAACAGACCCAACAAAGGTGTAAACATTTACATCATATAAATATATACGCAGTGTCTCGCCGAAGTGTTTGTTGCCTAGGTGGAGAACTCCCAACGATGGCCGACGATGCTCTAAAGACCCAAAGCCCGCTGCGGAAGGGCCGAGACGAAGGATGTACAAAGAGCACATGTACAAATAAAACTAGACACTTGAGGACACCAGACTTCCATGCTGAAAGCTGATGCCTGGTGGGGAGGAAGACACGGGTGACATCCAGAGACATCCGTGCTGGGAGCTGCTGTACCATATGTACATATATCCCCCTCATTTTAGTTAGAGGTGACCAAAGGAAAACAATTTTTGTCATATAAACATTAAATCAATAACCTTTTTTTTTTTCTTTTTAAAATACTCGGGATATAAATACTATAAAGTTAAGTGCCAGGAGAAAATGATTTTTTATTAACTTTATAGTATTTATATTCCAAGGAGAAAGTTTCTATGTTTAAATACTCGGGATATATATATTATTTAATTTACTAAAGGAATTAATTTGTTTTTCAATATACAATTTTTTTTTTCGCGCGGCAACACAGTAAATTGGAGGCGTGGTCATGATCACGTGCGTGTTTGCTTTCGACGAATGAAAATGCCAGCCAATAGAAACTTTGGCGTGAGCAGCGAATGAAAATGAAGAGAGGCAAGGATAAAAGGAGGTTTTCTTGGCTAAATCGGGGGAGATACACAGAGTCGCTCAGTGACAGGAGAGATTCAGCCAGTCGGTCCTGAGACGTAGAGGAGACCAGACCTTGCCGCCGCTTTCGAGAGAAGGTAAGCCCCTCGCCATTATGGCTTAGCCCCCCCCCCCCCTCTTATTTTTCGAGCAGAAACTAATCTATTTAGATTTTGAATGGGCCCTAAAGGGCTTTAAGTAACTTAAAAGGAATGTTAGGGTTCTTATATTTTGTCCCGCTAGAATAGATGGAGATCTAGGCTTTCCCCTTTATAAAGAAGAATTTGTAACCTTAAGCCACCTCTACCTAGATAATTATGTAAATAGCATGTCTCGCCAGTATGAAATGTCCCCAAAATTTTGCCTAATCCGAATAAATATCTAGTATACAACTTATATGGAGAGTTTTGTTTCCCCTCATACATTTTTCATTCTTTTGTTTTATGGTACTACCCCCCCACATCTTATTATAACAAATTGTACTGTAATATAGAGCTTCCGGCTCTAATGGAATGGAGTTGTGTATTGTACCTTATTGTGATACTTTAACACAGGAACAGCGGTAAATACGATTCTACCCGCTTTGAGGGTATCTCTTTGTCAGGTTTCAGTAACATGTATTTTTATATGAGGAATTTACCCTTCTTTCACTGTTTAAAATGAAATATTGTATGGTTCTTACCTATTTGGAGGGAATACTACTAATAAAATTAAGCCTTCCAATAAATTGCTGACCACATGTACTGTCGAAAGTACCTGTCATGTCCTCAGTGATTAAATAGGCCAGTTCTCCTGCCTGTGTCTCAGTGTGTTTTTCCATCATACTTACCATTATATTATTCGTAGATTTAATCTTAGTAAAGACCCATCTTGCCTAATCACTCATTGGTTTTGATCCCCTCATGATGTTATTGAAACCCTTTTTGTTTTAGAAAATATTACAAATGTCATTGTCAATAGTATAAGTCTATAGTCTTGCTTGTTTTATAGCTTATTTTGTTGGATTTTGGTATAATCTATACAAATAGAGTCCTTTCCATATATCCAGATAGTAACCTAATTCAGCGCATTTTGTTGAATCTTTGTTATAAAAATCGGGATTAAAAGGATACCTGCATGTTTAATCAGATTTTATCACTAATAAATTCTGAACCTGGTACTCCCTGATATCTAATTTTGATATATTGATTTCAACATATTATATTTCTATAGAAAATGTTAATTTGGTCTTATATTCAGGTTTATAGTTTCTAATAATAACATGTTCATCTTTATCTTAGATCCCTTAAAGTTGTTGGATGATCCCAGAGAACGTGACACAAAATGGGCGTGTCACGGACCCGAGTCCGTTGGGCTGTAGAGGCGGCCAATAGATGGCGATCAATTCCAGCGTCTATTTTGATGGGAGAGCCGACCATTATTTCATAGATCATTTAATTTAGTGTAGGAACGGGAATAATTCAATATTTCCCTTCTTTCTTCCTAAGTACACGTGAGCCTTAATTTAATAATGAATCTCTTTACACACCTGTCCTAAACTTTCCACACTATATCCTTTGTGTATGAATCTATTTACAATTGATCTGTAGAAATTATAGAGATCTATTGCTATAATTTCCCTCTATGAAATAGTTCCCAGCGTCTTCAGTGGGTTGCTAAATCGCCAGAAGGTGTCTTTTATAGATTGTCCAATTCAATAATGATTTCATGGGTTGTCTGATGATGAGGCAGAATAGTAAGGAATAAGTCGTACCAGATTTCGCGAATAAAGTCGAGGGAGGACTTTATCCCAGAAGTCTCATAAAAGGATAGCTGAGCCCTCTTTGGGGGGCCCGCCATTATCTCTTTCGTGGAAGAAGAAGGAGGGGGAGGGGGGGGAATGGACGTTGGACCCCCACATTCCAGAGACCTTGTTAGCCCAAGACACCCGACGCCCTATATATATTCCAGGAAGGACCTGTCAACGGGCCTCCCTGACGCTGGGCCTCTTTTGGGGAATTCCACCCACGCCTGGCATGGATGAAAGTTTTTACTTGGAGCTGCAATTCTCAAATCCTTCTGCACCTTGTATATTATCCGATATTCTATCTCCTCAAGTATAACCTTAGCTGTATAAGTCCTATATTTGCCTATTCCTATGTCACACTTGTATATCTTAATAAGGAAATTTTACTAGGTCACTCCTTACATGCTCCATTCCCATTGGTCTAAAATTGGGAACGCGACAAGCTCAAGTAATAATAGAAGGATTGTGGATCACTCCATATGCAGTAAGTTCTTCCTTCACATCAAATATTTTTCAACTCCTTAAATTTAGGAGAAATATGTGAATTTACTAGGTTCCTGGATCACATAACGCCAACTACCTGAGATACAATTTGGGATATTAAAGTAATATATAAGAAATCAAGAACATTAAAGCCATATTTACTCTCAACTTTCGCCTTGTTTCAAATTTACCATAAATATGTGAATATTTTTCAAGGAAATTCAAGATAAAAGCAGAAATTGCTCCAGGCTCCAGCTTTTATATATATAGATTTCATATTTTGGATTTCTTGGGTATAAAATTTTGGGTGTGTTGTTTTGTTATTAAGTGAAATATGGCGTTCTTTTAATTCTATTAAAACATGCCACCGAATGTGGAGAAACTCTCTCCAACTACTTCTAAAGTAGAATAATAATAAACTCTCATTAGAGTTATATTCTAAATATTTTCACTTTTAGATTTTATAAATATTTTAAATGAATAAAAATATAATTCACTTATTTGAGAGGTATATATATATACACAAAAGAGGTTCTCAGAAATAAAATAATTAAACTTTATTTATAAAAATTATATTTATAAAAGAGCCCCTTTTTGAAACTCCGTTTTAAATTTAATACCTAATCAGTACATTCAAGAAATATTTTTAAAATTCAAAGTATGTTCTCTCGCTATATCGACAAAAATAAATAAATTCATTTGTTCAGTTTAGATTTTGAATAGTTTTTTTTTTTTTTCCAAGCTGGAAAAAAATGTTATGTGTTGGTTAATCCTCGTTTTTGAAAATATAAATAAATTCATTTTTTCAATTTTATTAACAATTACATAATTAAACTTGAGCTGACAATTAATTTGACGTGATAGTTTTTTTTTTAAATATAGAATATTTATTAATCTAGAGGTGAAGAATTTGTGTGGAGTAAACAAATGCACATATTTTAGTTCCTCATTATTTGATTTGGTCATAGTGTCGTACAGGCCGGCTAAACATTTCGCCATTTTCTTTGTAAATTAAAATAAATAAATAAATAAAATTACATTAAAACCAACTTGTGTATAAAAAAAATCGACTTAACATTTATCATAACGTGATTAACTGCTATTACAGTTGTAAAGTTTCATCCTATTTTGTATATTATTTACATCGAATTAATGTCATTAAAAGCAATATTTTTTATATACTGCTTTTAAGTTCAAAATGTTTCAAATATTAGGGGTAGATGAATATGACAACAAAAGTGAAGGAGAAGACATGGATACCAAAGAAGGTCAGTTTTAATATTCTACGTTTAAAATTAATATGCCCTTTTTAAAAAGAATGAATTTGTTTACTTTCTGACTCAATTATTTTTTGATAGATGAAACACTAGTGTGTGACTTTTTAATTAAGAGTTTTCTCATTTTAATAGCCTATTTTATTTGTTGTTTCATTTTTAACAACGCAGTATTTCAAATACACTTGTCTGTCCTAGTTTCAGATATTATGTCTGTCAATTTTATTTTTAAAACAATATGCCAAATGGACTTTCATAGTAATTGTGATTTGTTCATTTGCATCAAAATGGTTAAGAGGGTGGTTTTAAATTTGATACTTTTAGGGTTAGTTCCAGAATAAAGTTTTTAATAAAAAATGTGTGTATATGAAGAATCAAGTTTTTAAATTTCAAATTGCTAAGGAACAATTTAGTGTTAACACACTATTTGGATTGGGTTTTATTATCTTTTATTTCTAGTAAAGTTTTGAATTCATTTAGAGTTTCCTGACCTTAGTGCTATTGAATTGCATAGAACATAACCCATTTCCACATTTGCATGGTTTGAATATTTACTAATATTGAGCCAAAAACATGTAAAAAAAATCTGCTCAGAGAATGTAAATTCAAACTATCCTATGATAAAATAATAAAATTGATTCTAATTATTATAAAGCTAAGGCTTCTCCATGTTTATATGTTGGTTTAATACAAGTAAATTAATTAAATATAAACACATTTGCTTTGAGTATATAGTTAAGAATGTGTGATGATGCATCAGGTTACCATGGAATATGATGAAATCACAGCAAATTTAATAAATACAAAGCTGCTTTGCTACAACATCATGAGGTACCCGTCAGCCAATTTACCAAATATTTAATATCTTTCACAAATCTAGCATTGTTCATATTGATGAACATTTATAGCCCCAGAACGCACAGAACATTTTGATAATATTTAAACCAAAAATATCGTACAACACTAGATAATTCAAATTACTAGAGCAAGCTATGTATAAAAATGCTAACCTAATATGATTTCATTTTTAACAAGCAGTTACAGAGTTTTTGTACTTGATTCAACATCATTTGTTTTTGGATTTCCCTATTGAAGAGCGGCTTTTGCTTGAAAGCTTGAAACACCTAAAAATTAATGAATTCTTTGCTCTAATTTTTGCTCATTCGAATATTTCTGGGTAACGATAAAACACAATTTGGATTATAGATTATAAACTCAAGGTAATAAGAACAAATCCAAATTATAAATAGTATGTGATGTTTTGGTAACAGCGTTGTTACCATCTTCAGACAAAAGTATTGAATGACCATCAGCGTTGTTACAGAATCGTCACACACTATTTATTTGGATTTGGACTTATTACCTTGATTTCTGGATAACTATCACTCACATAAAAAGGCCCTTGATGTTTTACGAACATAAAATTGAGATATTTCATAATAAAATTCTCATCCAATATAAACTAGAGACGTGATTAAGCTGTGTTCTGTCCCGGTGAATGGCTCTCTGACCAATATTGTTCTAGGACATTTCTTTATTTATTACTGCTGTCAAACCTCGCTGATATAAGATCGCTTAGGACAGTTTTTTTTTGTCAGTTTAAGAGCTTCAGTATTTTAATACGGCCACATTTCTTCATTCTTACAAGGGTTATGTTGAGTCTTTGAAGGTCACTATCTGATCTATTGGTCTAAAGAGTGTGTATTACCTGTGGGATAAAGAGAGTATATTTTTCTTCAAAAGAGAATTCTACTCTTGTGATTGTTATATGGCATGGTATTTTTGTTAACTTGTCGACTTCAGCTTTTTAGATATTCTTCCAAGGGTGGTATCTAGTTTGGGATGATAAGGTTGGCAATAGAATCTGCTTCCTCAATCACAAAGTATTCTTTCCCAGGTAGATCCTTTGGAATGGAAGACATAATATGGAAGGAACATCACACAGCTGTAGAGGTAGCAATGGTCATCTACAATTGTCACCTACTACAGTAGAACCTTCCTGTAAAAGACATCAAGTTGCAGAGACAAGTGTCCTCTTACTGGAGGTGAATGTCAAGAAAAAAAAATCTTTATGAGAATATTATATTTATTTCCTATATACAGTTAAACCTGTCTATACCGCCCCCTCTTGGGACTCACCAAAATAGGATGCTATAGAGAGGGGGTGCTATAGACAGGTCACTTTTAATGTAAAATTTTTACATTTTAATGTTTAAAATTGGGTGCTATAGAGAGGAAGGCATTATTTAGAGAGGACGCTATAGATAGGTTTAACTGTATATTATAACATATCCTTGTTTAACATTTGATAAAAATGGTTTTAGTAAAATAGTTTAAAACTATCCAGTATTATTTATAGATGATGTGACCTACAAACTTCAATTTCCTTATTTAGAATAATGCTATAGTTCCCATTATAGCTACAAGATGACCTAATCCAAATAAATTAATAGTGTGTGACGTTTCTGTAACAATGCTGTTACCGTTTACAGTTGATGTGTCACGGGCAGTCCTGACCTAACCCAAGTTATCAAACTTGACACCACCACTACTAATGACCAATATTACACCTAGGATTAGCAATGTGTGGTTTATTTATAATATTTATTTACTGGCACGATGTATATAGTCTCAATTTTTGTACACAGATATTCTTTCTTTTCTATTTTCTGAGCAAGGATTCAATTTCTTCCCCTGCTTCTCATTTCTTTTTAGATTCAGCAGAATCATCTTTATAAGACAGAATGTCTTAATAAAGGCTTGTGTGTGTGTGTGTAATATTTATTTACTGTTAGTCTCCTAATTGTAACAATATTCAATATTCTATAGCACAATTCTATCATTTAAAAAATTAAATAACTATTTTTTTTTTGCTTATCCCTAGTACACGTGGTACAGGCCATGATAATCATGGTGGGTAGTTAGCGACTGCTTATTACTGTAAGCGCACCACATGTCTACACATTTGAAAGCAGTTCGACTTTGCACTTACAAATGTGCCAGAGCCCCGTTTGGTTACTTGCACTCGCTGGTGGGGTTGGACTTTTTCAAGAATCGGGGGGCCATTGGAGCATTTTTTTTTTTTTTAAACAGAAAAAATGGCCAATGCGGGGATCGAACCCGGGTCGTAGTGGTCGTAAACCAAACGGTTTTAACCAGTCTTCCACCGACCCCCCTTAAATAATTATAATAATAAGGAAGCTGAGATGTCGTACTTATCAAACCTTCCTGCCAATGTTTATTGATTGGAAACAGTTAGAATGATCCTGTGTTTCTTGGATCCAGTATACAGCAGAACCCCATTTTAACATCAACATGGTTAAAACATCATATTTCTAAGGCCCCTGTCTCAAGTGCATTTACAATCAGAAGCCTTCCTGTATCATATTGTATTTTCGATTATCCACAGTTTAACCACCTTGCAGGACCAGAAGAGTGGACTTGTTGAACTGATCAAACAGCCAAGAATGTGAGCCATGTCAGATAATACACCCACATACATCCTGCCTGGAAGTGTTAGATGACATTTTCAAAAACTCATAAATTTTACTGCCTGCCACAACTGTTCCCAAACTCTATTACTTCATCTCTGCAGCTTAATCGACACATTTTCACGTGATAACAAACCCAATTGTTCTCTTCTTGAAAAAAGTCGATCCTCACACAAAGCATCAAATGTTCAACAGCACAGAATCAATAGCCTTTATTTTATCAGGACACCTACACTTTCATGGATAAAACAAGGAAGCTGTACCCTTTAGCATGTATGTCGGAATTCAGATAATAACTCTCAAAGATATTTGATACAGAGAGTGACCTTTATTGAAGACACACGAGATAACCAGGTGTGAACAAAATTGCTGCTGTCTCCTTAAAAAAATAAAATAAAATAGACGACCGACGACATTTCACTTCCTCAAGTTTTGTTGCCCATGAGTGTAGATGTGTCATCAGCCAACAAAATTACTTTTTTTTCTTAAAATATAAAAACCTGTTTCATCCAAGAAATTTATCTAAAAAAATTTAAAATAGTTTTGATAACGGGTCTCTCCTATCTATAACATAAAAATAATTTTATGCCCTTCAACTGTGAACTTTATATAAACTTATTTGTAAGCTTGGGATTATTGCTTGAAATAAATGACTCACTGTCACCCTTTTTATGGAAACCAGATAAACTTCTAAGGAATTCAAAGTCTCTGTACAAATTATCCCAATAACAATTTACAGTCCAACTTCTGGAACTCAATAGTTGGTTAAGATAACTATCAATTCATATCCCAACAGTGATTGTTGTTGGAGTTTTTGTTGTTAACCCTTTTAATAACTGAGTAATGCTCCCAGTCTTAATGACAAAGGCAGACACATTCTACTTCACCCAGTCATGATGGTTGTCAAACAGACACCATCAAGGGCCACAACTTGATACCCTAATATGATTGATGTGGAGATAAGAAAGAAAAAGACACTTATATATAATTGCAGGATTTTAGAATTAAAAAAAAATATTTTTAGTTGTTTTTACCATCTCTTGAATCCCTACCAAAATTTCTTTTTTCATATCTCAAACAGATTTTTGTCATTAAAAGAATTAATATGTAGTTTAAAATGTAGCATTTTTATCTTCCTACCCTGTATAAATGTAGTATCAATGTTTCCTCATTGTCTTTCTCCACACCAGTGGCAGTGGTCTTACATACTTCAGACATTTTCTTGGCTGCTACCATGGTTATTTTTGTTTAGAATAATTGGAGTGGAGAGTCAAAAGTTGTATTTTGGGTTGGGCTTTTCTCTCTAAAGTTTCTTGTGTGTTCTATTGATCTCATATTTGACCTTTAGGAACTCTTGGAAGATTTCTCAAAGTACAATAGAGCCGACTCATTAGAACTGCAACTTGCATCATAATTCTAAAATCACAAGTTTTTAAAGGTGTTTTAACAAGGGTTCTATATATATGATAAAGCACAATTCGATTATAGATTATAGCTACAAGAAAATTAAGACCTAATCCAAGTAAATTAATAGTGTATGATATTTCAGTAACAGTGTTGTAACCATCATCAGATATACAAAAATATAACTAATTAAGAACATGCTGTGATATTTTTTCTCATTTATTCTTTTGTCTGATGATGATAACAACACTGTTACCAAAACGTCACACACTATTAATTTATTTGAATTAGGTTTTATTACCTTGTAACTATGGTTATACTAATGAGTGTTGTTGTTATAATACAAGGTTCAACTATTTATTATACATTGGAACTTTGTTATAATGGCACCACTAGGGACCAAATAATCATGTCTTCTTCTTTCTTATCTCCACTCAATGATATTAGGGTATCAAGTTGTGACCCTTGATGGTGTCTGTTTGACAACCATCATGACTGGGAGAAGTAGAATGTGTCTGCCTTTGTCATTAAGACTGGGAGCACTACTCAGTGGCAGGCCAACTTAGCTCCAAAATAAATGGCCGCCTCTGACATGAGGAACAGACGCCATGTTCAGCGACTCCTAACAAGGAGTACAAATGCTGCTCATCCTGTATCCCTGGATTAGGAGCCCTTACAGGGTACTATCAGCAGGGCCAGCTGTGCCCAGGTTTTTTAGTGAGCTTGTTACTGCTACCCCTCCTCCTTTTTCATCTGGGCTTGGGACCGGCAAAGGCGGAGTTAAAATAACCATGTTAATGCTTTAACCAAGTTGTTTATATAAAGAGGCTGTTATAATGAGGTTCCACTGTGACATAGCAGTAACAACGTTGCCATGACCTCACTGTTGAATGTAACACTGACATGTCACACTCCATTTACTTAGTTGTTGGCCTTGTTTCTCTTTTAATTCTTGAGAAGAGATTAAATAGCTTTTTTTTTTCAACTCTGTGATTGGAAAACAGTCTTTTTAATCCAGTAATACACAAATATGTGTCATTGGAAGCAAATTTTCCAAAACAAATTCCTCAGGCATCAAGTCAAGCAAGAAAATGTGATATTATACCCTAGATATCATGGCTACAGGATAGGACAAGTTACCTTGCCTGTCCAACTGGAATGGGAGCACAAGCAATGGCAACTTTTTCTGAGAAACAGCAATTTTTTTCCTTTTTCTCATTCCTCTACATCATGGTATTTTAAAATGGTAACAGAAAGTTGGAGTTAAAAAGATGGTGTGCTTTTTGATAATGGTCAGTTGTGCTTCCTCACTTGTGGCTTGTATACATGAATACTTTCTTCTTCTTACAGCTGACTTCTAAGGATTGCAGCCCCGTTCTTTCTGCCTTGAAGTACACAATTAGCTCTCTCTATAAAACCCATTGCAACACCTGTTAGACAAACTTGACTATTAAGGTAGGTGAATTT
>CP092864.1:53236156-53353115 GCA_030710605.1 Cordylochernes scorpioides
TAATTATAATATTAGAATGCTCAAAAACCAGAAGAAACTAAAACTGTTGACTTCTTCCTAGGGGAAAGTCTGAAGAGTCTTGCAAGCAATGGCTGCTGTGTGGCACCTGTTTATATTGTGAAGCTTCTACCTTCTGCAAAAGCTCAAGTAATAATAGAAGGATTGTGGATCACTCCATATGCAGTAAGTTCTTCCTTCACATCAAATATTTTTCAACTCCTTAAATTTAGGAGAAATATGTGAATTTACTAGGTTCCTGGATCACATAACGCCAACTACCTGAGATACAATTTGGAATATTAAAGTAATATACAAGAAATCAAGAACATTAAAGCCATATTTACTCTCAACTTTCGCCTTGTTTCAAATTTACCATAAATATGTGAATATTTTTCAAGGAAATTCAAGATAAAAGCAGAAATTGCTCCAGGCTCCAGCTTTTATATAATATATTTCATATTTTGGATTTCTTGAGTATAAAATTTTGGGTGTGTTGTTTTGTTATTAAGTGATATATGGCGTTCTTTTAATTCTATTAAAACATGCCACAGAATGTGGAGAAACTGTCTCCAACTACTTCTAAAGTAGAATAATAATAAACTCTCATTAGAGTTATATTCTAAATATTTTTCACTTTTAGATTTTATAAATATTTTAAATGAATAAAAATATAATTCTCCTATTTGAGAGGTATATATACACACAAGAGATTCTCAGAAATAAAATAATTAAACTTTATTTATAAAAAATATATTTATAAAAGAGCCCCTTTTTGAAACTCCGTTTTAAATTTAATACCTAATCAGTACATTCAAGAAATATTTTTAAAATTCAAAGTATGTTCTCTCGCTATATCGACAAAAATAAATAAATTCATTTGTTCAGTTTAGATTTTGAATAGTTTTTTTTTTCCAAGCTGGAAAAAAATGTTATGTGTTGGTTAATCATCGTTTTTGAAAATATAAATAAATTCATTTTTTCAATTTTATTAACAATTACATAATTAAACTTGAGCTGACAATTAATTTGACGTGATAGTTTTTTTTTTAAATATAGAATATTTATTAATCTCTCTAGAGGTGAAGAATTTGTGTGGAGTAAACAAATGCACATATTTTAGTTCCTCATTATTTGATTCGGTCATAGTGTCGTACAGGCCGGCTAAACATTTCGCCATTTTCTTTGTAAATTAAAATAAATAAATAAATAAAATTACATTAAAACCAACTTGTGTATAAAAAAATCGACTTAACATTTATCATAACGTGATTAACTGCTATTACAGTTGTAAAGTTTCATCCTATTTTGTATATTATTTACATCGAATTAATGTCATTAAAAGCAATATTTTTTATATACTGCTTTTAAGTTCAAAATGTTTCAAATATTAGGGGTAGATGAATATGACAACAAAAGTGAAGGAGAAGACATGGATACCAAAGAAGGTCAGTTTTAATATTCTACGTTTAAAATTAATATGCCCTTTTTAAAAAGAATGAATTTGTTTACTTTCTGACTCAATTATTTTTTGATAGATGAAACACTAGTGTGTGACTTTTTAATTAGAGTTTTCTCATTTTAATAGCCTATTTTATTTGTTGTTTCATTTTTAACAACGCAGTATTTCAAATACACTTGTCTGTCCTAGTTTCAGATATTATGTCTGTCAATTTTATTTTTAAAACAATATGCCAAATGGACTTTCATAGTAATTGTGATTTGTTCATTTGCATCAAAATGGTTAAGAGGGTGGTTTTAAATTTGATACTTTTAGGGTTAGTTCCAGAATAAAGTTTTTAATAAAAAATGTGTGTATATGAAGAATCAAGTTTTTAAATTTCAAATTGCTAAGGAACAATTTAGTGTTAACACACTATTTGGATTGGGTTTTATTATCTTTTATTTCTAGTAAAGTTTTGAATTCATTTAGAGTTTCCTGACCTTAGTGCTATTGAATTGCATAGAACATAACCCATTTCCACATTTGCATGGTTTGAATATTTACTAATATTGAGCCAAAAACATGTAAAAAAATCTGCTCAGAGAATGTAAATTCAAACTATCCTATGATAAAATAATAAAATTGATTCTAATTATTATAAAGCTAAGGCTTCTCCATGTTTATATGTTGGTTTAATACAAGTAAATTAATTAAATATAAACACATTTGCTTTGAGTATATAGTTAAGAATGTGTGATGATGCATCAGGTTACCATGGAATATGATGAAATCACAGCAAATTTAATAAATACAAAGCTGCTTTGCTACAACATCATGAGGTACCCGTCAGCCAATTTACCAAATATTTAATATCTTTCGCAAATCTAGCATTGTTCATATTGATGAACATTTATAGCCCCAGAACGCACAGAACATTTTGATAATATTTAAACCAAAAATATCGTACAACACTAGATAATTCAAATTACTAGAGCTAGCTATGTATAAAAATGCTAACCGGTGAGTTCCCAGAAAAGGTTAACTTTGGTAGGCGGCGCTGTACGTTGACACTGCCGTACCTTCGAGGCATTTTACACGTTTTAGAAATACAATTTCGGTGAAATACTTTGAATTTTACCAATTTAAATATATAAATTTAAATTACAATTTTAAAAAAGATTTAACAGTTAAAAAAATACATTTTTTCAAATAAAATATTGAACTAATTTTTCTAAAAACGAACATTATTTTTTTGAATTAACTGAAGCTAACCTAATTCAACTTATCTAAAACTAACCCTATTTAGAGATTAAACTAACCTAATATAACCTATCTGAATATAATCTATTTTAATTAATGAAACTAACCTGTTTATAACACACCTTAATCTAACCTAATTTATAACCCGTCTGAAACTAACCTATTTTACCTATTGGAATATAACATAACGTCATGTTATTAAAAATGTATTAATATTTATTTTATAAAGTTTATTAATCACATATTATACAATATTTGTAAAATAAATATAAAACTTGTGTATAAATATATGACTTGAAAATATGCCACTTAAAAAATTTTAATCTAAACTATACCGAGATTTTTTTTTATAGAGAGAAATAAAAAAATACATAATTGATTAGATACAAAAGTGTGAACCAGAAAGTCGATTTTTAAAAATGTTATTATTTAATATAAACTTATTTTAATTTAATTTTGAAATGAAAAGGTAGTGTAAAAGTGTATATGAGGTTATATTAAAATAGGTTAAATTATGTTAGTTTAATCGCTAAATAAGGTTAGTTTTAGATAAGTTGAATTAGGTTAGTTTCAGATAATTAAAAAAAATAATGTTCGTTTTTAGAAAAATAATTCTAAATAGTAAGTATATATATATTAATATAAAAGATCGAAATGTAAAAATCACTACTTCCAAAATCTTCGCTTTAACTCGTGTAAAACGGCTCGAAGGTACGGCGGTGTCAACGTACAGCGCCGCCTACCAAAGTTAACCTTTTCTGGGAACTCACCATGCTAACCTAATATGATTTCATTTTTAACAAGCAGTTACAGAGTTTTTGTACTTGATTCAACATCATTTGTTTTTGGATTTCCCTATTGAAGAGCGGCTTTTGCTTGAAAGCTTGCAACACCTAAAAATTAATGAATTCTTTGCTCTAATTTTTGCTCATTCGAATATTTCTGGGTAACGATAAAACACAATTTGGATTATAGATTATAAACTCAAGGTAATAAGAACAAATCCAAATTATAAATAGTATGTGATGTTTTGGTAACAGCGTTGTTACCATCTTCAGACAAAAGTATTGAATGACCATCAGCGTTGTTACAGAATCGTCACACACTATTTATTTGGATTTGGACTTATTACCTTGATTTCTGGATAACTATCACTCACATAAAAAGGCCCTCGATGTTTTACGAACATAAAATTGAGATATTTCATTAATCAAATTCTCATCCAATATAAACTAGAGACATGATTAAGCTGTGTTCTGTCCCAGTGAATGGCTCTCTGACCAATATTGTTCTAGGACATTTCTTTATTTATTACTGCTGTCAAACCTCGCTGATATAAGATCGCTTAGGACAGTTTTTTTTGTCAGTTTAGGAGCTTCAGTATTTTAATACGGCCACATTTATTCATTCTTACAAGGGTTGTGTTGAGTCTTTGAAGGTCTCCCTATCTGATCTATTGGTCTAAAGAGAGTGTGTGCTACATGTGGGATAAAGAGAGTACCTATTTCTTCAAAAGAGAATTCTTGCGATTGTTATAGGGCATGGTATTTTTGCCAACTTGTCGACTTCAGCTTTTTATATGTTCTTCCAAGGGTGGTATCAAGTTTGGGATGATAAAGTTGGCAATAGAATCTGCTTCCTCAATCGCAAAGTATTCCTTCCCAGGTAGATCCTTTAGAATGGAAGACATAATATGGAAGGAACATCACACAGCTGTAGAGGTAGCAATGGTCATCTACAATTGTCACCTACTACAGTAGAACCTTCCTGTAAAAGACACCTAGTTGCAGAGACAAGTGTCCTCTTACTGGAGTTGAATGTCAAGAAAAAAATCTTTATGAGAATATTTATTTCCTATATACAGTTAAACCTGTCTATAGCGCCCCCTCTTGGGACTCACCAAAATAGGGTACTATAGAGAGGGGGTGCTATAGACAGGTCACTTTTAATGTAAAATGTTTACATTTTAATTTTTAAAATTGGGCGCTATAGAGAGGAAGGCATTATTTAGAGAGGGTGCTATAGACAGGTTTAACTGTATATTATAACATATCCTAGTTTAACATTTGATAAAAATGGTTTTAGTAAAATAGTTTAAAACTATCCAGTATTATTCATAGATGATGTGACCTATAAACTTCCATTTCCTTATTTAGAATAATGCTATAGTCCCCATTATAGCTACAAGATGACCTAATCCTAATAAATAAGTAGTGTGTGACATTTCTGTAACAATGCTGTTACCATTTACAGTTGATGTGTCACAGGCAATCCTGACCTAACCCAAGTTATCAAACTTGACACCACCACCACTACTAATGACCGATATTACACCTAGGATTAGCAATGTGTGGTTTATTTATAATATATATTTACTGGCACAATGTATATAGTCTCAATTTTTGTACACAGATATTCTTTCCTTTTCTCTTTTCTGAGCGAGGATTCAATTTCTTCCCCTGCTTCTCATTTCTTTTTAGATCCATTTCTCACAGGAGAATCGCCTGTATAAGACAGAATGACTTAATAAAGGCTTGAGTGTGTGTGTGTAATATATATTTACTGCTAGTCTCTCCTAATTGTAACAGTATTCAATATTCTCTCTCTAGCACAAATCTATTATATTTAAAAAATAAAATAATTATAATAATAAGGAAGCCGAGATGCCGTACTTATCAAACCTTCCGGCCAATGTTCATTGATTAGAAACAGTTAGAATTACCCTGTGTTTCTTGGATCCAGTATACAGTGGAACCTCATTTCAACATCAACATGGTTAAAACATCATATTTCTAAGGCCCCTGTCTCAAGTGCATTTACAATCAGAAGCCTTCCTGTATCATATTGTATTTTATTATGGGTTATCCACAGTTTAACCACCTTGCAGGACCAGAAGAGTGGACTTGTTGAACTGATCAAACAGCCAAGAATGTGAGCCATGTCAGATAATACACCCACATACATCCTGCCTGGAAGTGTTAGATGACATTTTCAAAAACTCATAAATTTTACTGCCTGCCACAACTGTTCCCAAACTCTTATGACTTCATCTCTGCTGCTTAATCGACACATTTTCACGTGATAACAAACCCAATTGTTCTCTTCTTGAAAAAAGTCGATCCTCACACAAAGCATCAAATGTTAAACAGCACAGAATCAATAGCCTTTATTTTATCAGGACACCTACACTCTCATGGATAAAACAAGGAAGCTGTACCCTTTAGCATGTATTTCGGAATTCAGATAATAACTCTCAAAGATATTTGATACAGAGTGACCTTTATTGAAGACACACGAGATAACCAGGTGTGAACAAAATTGCTGCTGTCTCCTTAAAAAAAAAAAAAAAAATAGACGACCGACGACATTTCACTTCCTCAAGTTTTGTTGTCCATGAGTGTAGATGTGTCATCAGCCAACAAAATTACTTTTTTTCTTAAAATATAAAAACCTGTTTCATCCAAGAAATTTATCTGAAAAAAAAAAAATAGGTATGATAACGGGTCTCTGCTATCTATAACATAAAAATAATTTTATGCCCTTCAACTGTGAACTTTATATAAACTTATTTGTAAGCTTGGGATAATTGCTTGAAATAAAATGACTCACTGTCACCCATTTTATGGAAACCAGATAAACTTCTAGGGAACTCAAAGTCTGTACAAATTATCCCAATAACAATTTACAGTCCAACTTCTGGAACTCAATAGTCGGTTAAGATAACTATCAATTTTCATATCCCAACAGTGATTGTTGTTAGAGTTTTCGTTGTTAACACTTTTAATAACTGAGTAATGCTCCCAGTCTTAATGACAAAGGCAGACACATTCTACTTCACACAGTCATGATGGTTGTCAAACAGACACCATCAAGGGTCACAACTTGATACCCTAATATGATTGATGGAGATAAGAAAGAAGACACTTATATAATTGCAGGATTTTAGAATTAAAAAAAATTCTTTTTAGTTGTTTTTACCATCTCTTGAATCCCTACCAAAATTTCTTTTTTCATATCTCAAACAGATTTTTGTCATTAAAAGAATTAATATGTAGTTTAAAATGTAGCATTTTTATCTTCCTACCCTGTATAAATGTAGTATCAAATGTTTTCTCATTGCCCTCCTCCACACCAGTGGCAGTGGTATTACATACTTCAGACATTTTCTTGGCTGCTACCATGGTTATTTTTGTTTAGAATAATTGGAGTGGAGAGTCAAAAGTTGTATTTTGGGTTGGGCTATTCTCTCTAAAGTTTCTTGTGTGTTCTATTGATCTCCTATTTGACCTTTAGGAACTTGAAAGATTTCTCTAAGGAAGAAAACTAGTTATAAATCAAAGTACAATAGAGCCTCATTAGAACTGCAACTTGCATCATAATTCTAAAATCACAAGTTTTTAAAGTTGTTTTAACAAGGGTTCTATATATATGATAAAGCACAATTTGGATTATAGATTATAGATACAAGAAAATTAAGACCTAATCCAAATAAATTAATAGTGTATGACATTTCAGTAACAGTGTTGTCACCATCATCAGATATACGAATATATAACTATTTAAAAACATGCTGTGATATTTTTTTCATTTATTCTTTTGTCTGATGATGGTAACAACACTGTTACTGAAACGTCACAAACTATTAATTTATTTGAATTAGGTCTTATTTTCTTACCATGGTTATACTAACGAGTGTTGTTGTTGTAACACAAGGTTCAACTGTATTTATTATACATTGGAACTTTGTTATAATGGCACCACTAGGGACCAAATAACCATGTCTTCTTCTTTCTTATCTCCACTCAATGATATTAGGGTATCAAGTTGTGACCCTTGATGGTGTCTGTTTGACAACCATCATGACTGGGTGAAGTAGAATGCGTCTGCCTTTGTCATTAAGACTGGGAGCACCACTCAGTAGCAGGCCGACTTAGCTCCAAAAGAAATGGCCGCCTCTGACATGAGGAACAGACGCCATGTGCAGCGACTCCTAACAAGGAGTACAAATGCTGCTCATCCTGTATCCCTGGATTAGGAGCCCTTACAGGGTACTATCAGCAGGGCCAGCTGAGCCCAGGTTTTTTAGTGAGCTTGTTACTGCTACTCCTCCTCCTTTTTCATCTGGGCTTGGGACCGGCAAAGGCGGAGTTAAAATAACCATGTTAATGCTATAACCAAGTTGTTTATATAAAGAGGCTGTTATAATCAGGTTCCACTGTGACATAGCAGTAACAAGGTTACCATGACTTCACTGTTGAATGTAACACTGACATGTCACACTCCACTTACTTAGTTGTTGGCCTTGTTTCTCTTTTAATTCTTGACAAGAGATTAAATAGCTTTTTTTTTTCACCTCTGTGATTGGAGAACAAGTCTTTTTAATCCAGTGATACACAAATATGTGTCATTGGGAGCAAATTTTCCAAAGCAAATTCCTCAGGCATCAAGTCAAGCAAAGAAAATGTGTTTTTATACCTTAGCTATCATGGCTAACTATGTTCAACCCAACTTCTATAACGTTCAATTTTTTACTGGACATGGTGACTTCAACACATATTTGTTTAGAATTGGCAAAATTGGTTCACCTGCATGCACTTGTGGAAACGAACAACAAACCCCTGAACACCTTCTGATGAACTGTCTATTGACTTCTGATCTAAGGGAAGAAAACTAACTTTACCTGACTAATACAAAACAAGCTGCTTGCAATAAAGACCAATACATCAAGTTTAATAGATTCTGCAGGATGTATATTTCAAGGCGAAAGTGTTGACTGTACATATTTCAAGCTACTATTTCTAATTGCTATATTCAAAATTTGACATCGAATGTTTAATTTTAATGATTTCCAATGTTCAATTGTATTAATTGTATATAATTTAAAATATACACATAATTATCCAAATTGTGGATATAGCGTGTCTCTTCCAACTGTTAAATAAATAAATAAATAAATGGCTATAGGATAGGACAAGTTACCTTGCCCAGCTGGAATGGGAGCACAAGCAATGGCAAATTTTTCTGAGACACAGCAAATTTTTTTCTTTTTCTCATTCCTCTACATCATGGTATTTTAAAATGGTAACAGAAAGTTGGAGTTAAAAAGATGGTGTGCTTTTTGATAATGGTCAGTTGTGCTTCCTCACTTGTGGCTTGTATACATGAATACTTTCTTCCTCTTACAGCTGACTTCTAAGGATTACAGCCCCGTTCTTTCTGCCTTGAAGTACACAATTCTCTATAAAACATTAACCCATTGCAACACCTGTTAGACAAACTTGGCTATTACAGTAGGTGAATTTCCCCCAGGAGGTCCTGGCATGCCACAAATGATAACTCTAGCCATTCCCCCCACTCTAAACAAATGGGTGTAAGGTGACTGGTGTTGATAATTGGTGATTGTTCCAGATGACCCCACTTCCATCAGCACTTCAGATTCCATGTTGAACGGAGACACAGATTTGAATGAGGAAGAAGGTAAGTAGAAAGCCTCTACTGTTCTTTCTTAACATTCCTTTTTTTTGGGGGAATGTTTCTTGGAACTCTCCTGTTATACCAGCAGAGCTTCACAAATACAACAAGAATTAACCTAGAGAATCATTTTCTCTGCTGGGGATGGAAAGTTTGTAATGAGTTTACTACCACTGTAAACATTTGTTTTCTGGATGCCTTGTAAATATTGGATCCTTTTCTGTTTTACCATCTCTTTGTATACTTTTTTTTAATGGGGTACAATTTGGATTATCGATCAGAAACAAAAGGTGACAAGATCAAATCCAAATTATTGAAATGTTTGTGACGTTTCATTATCAGCATTGTTACTGAAACGTTGCAAAAAATTCATTTATTTGGATTTGGTCTTGTCACCTTTTGTTTTTGTTGTTTAAAAGAAACAGCCAAACTTATTGATAAATATGAATACCCCTTGATATAAAAGCTAAGTCACTGAATGAAATATTTATATAATATTTTATATTAGAAGCAATTTTATTTACCGTAACCAGACCAAAATACTTGTCAAGTGAAAGCATATTCATGGCTTAAATATAGAGTTGTCAATATAAACCACATGCTGAGAAAAATTTCTTTATAAGTTCTCTGGTCTTTCGGTGATGATGCCAAACTGATGCCTTGTATTCTTCAATATAGAGTTTAAATTGAATTAGATGGCACAGCCATTCTCAGCCACATTACCAATATGTAACAAAGTTAGGGAGAAGTTTAAATAGATGCAAAACCTATGTCATATCTATTGACCATTTCTGTTCACTAGCAGATCCAGGTCAGTGATTTAGAACACCCGCCTCGAGACTAGTTTCAGGCTAATGGCCCTTGTTGTTCCTGGGCAACTTTGATTTCATACTCTCCACATAAGTAAAATATTCCAAATCTAATAAGTTTTATCTAATTTGACAGGATAGGTGTCTTTTTTTTTTCTTTTGTTCAATTCACTCCTGGCAAAATTTCCATCTATAACCTGAATAAGTTCCAATCTGTCTCTTTATCTTTCTAGATGTGGCAACACAATGCTGCAGACCAAGAATTTACTCTTTCAAAGAGCAAGAACTCTCAAATATTCTATAATTTTATACTTTGTTAGCTTAAACCAGGTAGTTTATTTAATCAGCCAACCCGGATTCTGAAGAGTAAACTAACATAGATCAAATCTGAGCCAAATGGTTCTAAATTGTTAGAAACTGATTTTACTGTTGATTATCCCAAGTTCACACAGCTCTTATAATCGTGGTGGGGTAGAGGTTTGAGGCTATTTTTAACGAAGTACACCCTGTATGTAGGGACATTTGGATGTTCGATCATCTACTTTCCTATTTTGAAGTTGGATTTGTACAAGAATAAAGGACCCATTCAAGTAATTTATTTTTATTAAAGAATAAAAATTACTTCACAATATGTGGGAACCTGGATCCTGAAATGACAGTAGTTCAGACCACCCAGTCTTACATTTTGATGGATTGTAAGACAGTAGTTGACCTGACAATTGATATAATCACCAAGTTTTACTGAGGTAGCATTAGTGCTTGTTGATATATATGCATATTGCTCACCCTTGTTCTTGCTTAAGCCAATTTTGTAATATCTATGGAATCTACTTTAAAACTGACCCATATATAATATGAACCTTATTGCTACATCATCTTTGTCCATTTTGTATTTGTCATGTGTGAAGAACCATGAAAAATAGCCATGAGTTGTATGTGATTTTTTCATTGGTTTGATTATATAAAATATTTCTGATATTTATTTATATCTAAGAAGGAGGACTGTGACCTTTTAAACGGAACATGCCTTGGGATATTTGAAGTTTTGGATGGTGCTGCGACAGAAATCCATGTACGAAGTTCCCAACCAATTTTCACCAGTGAAATACATTTCAGAATTTTTTCATTCTTAAATTTTCATCAAAGCTAACAAACTGTTCTATTACAATCCTCCAATTTTAGTAACCATTGCTAACTTGTAAAGTGAAAATTAATCCCAACTATCAAGTGTGCGTGTCTGTTGGCCTAAATGTGTTCAATAAATATTATAGGTAAGCATTTATCCAACATAGACATCATGGTATGTTCCAAAAGTAAACAGAATGCTTTTTTTTTCTACCGGTGCAAGTGCGATTAGAAAGGGATGATTTATGGAGAAAAAGGTGGCCTTGAGATTTGACAACTGCACCAAAACACCAGACCATCCTACCATGGTGAACCTATCCAAGCACAAAGTGGCACAATGCTGCTCCAGCCAGCCTACAATCCTGATTTGGCAACACCAGACTTCTTTTTGTTTCCAAGAATAAAAAGGAACTTGAAAGGTCACCATTTTGGAGCACTGGAAAATGTCAACAAGGCTATGACAATGTGCCTGAATGAGGTCTTCCATGTAGTGTACTGCAACTGCAGAGATGCTGGCACCAGTATGTCAATGCACAAGGAACTATTTTGAAGATTTTTCTTAATTATCTGATCTGCGATTCTTTTTTTTTATTTTTATAGATTCATTCTACTTATTTTTGGGACAGAACCTGTCTCTCCTTTTCCATAACCACAATGTTATAAAAACTGAATTTATTTATATATAAAAAATAATTTTAATATCGATTATATATTTGTATTAAAGCCATAAAGGTATTAAATAAATTTGGAAATTGAGTCATTCATTGTCAACTACTACACTGTAGTATATACACTGTTTAACGACGTGTCTCTTCACCTATATGGATCCAATTCTAAAGGCTTGAGGTAATTTTCATACATAGCTTAATTTCTTGTGCTATTCTATGTGCTATTTCTAATTCAAGGGGGTTGACAGAGTTTCATCCTTCACTATCCTGGATATTTCTTTCTAGCCGCATGTAGCTCATTCCATTTTGAGATCATTGCTTCACATTCTTCCAATTTTATGTAAAGATCATCAAATGTAAACAGTAAAACCTTGCTAAAATGAACCTGAAATATAACGAACCTTCCCTTATAACGAATCTGAAATAATCCCCATTTTATAATACAGTGAATTATGGCTATAACAAACCATGACTATAGTGAAACACAGGTTCAGTACCATTAGGGTTCTCTATAGAAGGGTTTTACTGTATATAAAATGCACTTACAAATTTGCACTATTGATTTTTGTTTTTTTGTGGTGCAAATATAATAGCAGTTACAATTCTCTCCCATTTTTATGGTTTATTGATGAGTGGGTTTTGGGATATGCCAAACAAACTCGTATATTGAACTATCAGAACTACGATGAAACCTGTCTTAATGGAATGGGGAATTAAGCACAAACTGGTTGTATGCTTCTGAAACCATGAACAGGAGTGGTAACCATCGTTACCATGTAGATGTGCATGGACTTGGGTTAAATGGAAACTTGTGCTTTTAATCCACATTCTTTATGTTTTGGGCTCTTAAAACAAGTTTTCCACTGTATATCAACCACCTATATCATAGAAAATCTTCCACCCACGGAGGAAGTTTCCAGAGTTCCTTGCAAGACTCTATTCAAGTACCTGATGGCTCTGTGCCAATTGGCTTTGGTGTATTCTTGCCCTCTTTTAAACCCAACTCTAGGAATGGCTTCAGATCTGTGTGCTGGACTTGGAGATTTACAGTAAAACCCCGCTAATACGTACCCTGGATATAACGAACCTTCCCTTATAACGAACCCACGCCGATTCCCAATTCCATTCCATTGAAAATACCATCGTTATAACGAACTTTGCGATTTTTAGAATAACGAACTATCCCTATAACAAACCTATTTTCGGTCCCAAAATAATAAAATCTATTTAAAATACTATGCTTATAACGAACTTAGAATTGTAATTTAAAAAAAAATTAAAACAACCAAATTTTGAGCATGTTTCAGCTTGCGGATCACGATTTCAAAACAATAAATTTAGCGGCATTGTTTGTTTTGAATTTTGCACTTTATTTTTGTTGTATGTTGTATAAATTTTAACACATTATACTTTTTATTAAATAGAATATATTTGCATCCATTAAATTTGAAATATAAAAAATGCAAATGGCTTCCAAAATGAAGAAAACAAAGGCATTTTAAAAACAAAAGCGTTATTTCTTTAAAAAAAAAAAGGCCATTTTCAGAACTTTTCAAAGTGAAACAACATAGGCGAGATGTTAAGAACATATTAAAATAAGAGAATATAACGTTTCTATTATAAAATATAAAGTTATTAAAAATTGTTACAAAGAGTAATCAACCTCAACTTTTGCCGCGATCGTACATTTTAGGGCTAAAAAAAAAGTCCAGATAAACGGTCCCGTAATGAAACAAAAATTATTTTTATGCCATTAACTATGGTGATTTTAAAGTCAGCAATGTTTTACATGACAGGTTAAAAAAAAAAATCTAGACCTAGAAGAATATGTGGAAACATGAAATGGAAGAAAAACACTAACTTTATTTGAATGGTGCCATGCTTGAAGAGTGCTTTGAAGCAACAAGGTATTAGAGTCATTTTTCCAAGTAAACAATGTATTATATAATGTGATAATGATGTTTTAAAATCATTTCATATCTTTGAATTTATATTTAATAAAACTTTGCCTAGGATTTGTCTTGATTTTTAACTTAGACATAGAGGTACGTGTATGTTAATGATAAGAAGAACCTATCATCTAATGATTTCTATTATTATTCAGTATTAATGTAAGGAAATTGGTCAATTAAGGGAATTAAAACAAAGTGACCACTATTAAGAGGCAACCTCTTCTTGTGTGTATGGCTGTCCTTTAATTATACGGTCTAAAATTTTTGAAAAGTAAAAAAAATAGCCAAACCGTGGCTATAGTGAACCAAAAGCTTTGTCCCATTGGGGTTCACTATAGAGGGGTTTTACTGTACTTGAATAAAGGCTAGGTGCTCAAAATGACCTTTCACCACTTAGTCTTTTTTACATAAAAAGGGTTTATGAATGGCAGGATAAATGTATAGATATAGTAAATCTCATCCTATTTCATTTTCATATAAAGGGAACAATTTGGATTGTAGATTGAATTCACAAGGAGGTACCCCCATATTAAATAAACATTCTATTGAAATGTCATAGCTTACTTTTAGGGTTTAGATGGAAATTTTGCTCGGCTAAAATAAATCTTATGAAAAGACACTTATGTTGTCAAAATGGCTTCCTATCCATCTTCTATCCATTGACCCTATTTATTTTATTTATTTATTTATTGTTACAAAAGCACGAAGTCCAAAGGACTATTGTGCTGTGCTAGTATTATTTATATATATATGATTAATTATTTACACGATGGATTAGTATTGTTTTGTAAATTATTGTACAAATAGTTCTAAACTTAACAAAGTTCTCATAAGATAGAGTATATACACAAAGAGAATTTGGTAATGTTTCAAAATATCTACATACAATTTGATTAGTCAGAGGGCAAGATAAAAGAAGATGCTCTGGTGATTCAACATCTAAGCGGCATTCACATGTTGGATCATTGATAGCATTCAGTTTGAAAGGTCAATCTAAAAGACTTGAGTCAATGCCCCAACACCAATTTCTAGTGATTATTCTGGTGTTGTGGCTTTGTCAGATTGCAGACACTGTCAACAGATGGTGTATATAGGAACTTCTGTGTTTTTTAATGGAAAGGGTCGCTTTCCTTTTTGAAGCTACTTCTCTAGTTTTATATTTCTATATTCACAAAGTAACAAGACAGATAGTCTATATAGAATCATATTGTATTGGCATAGTTCCACATTGAGCTTTTTTTTTTTGTTGTTTAAATCCCTGTATCAAAAACCATCAACAAGAAAGCTATTCCTCTTTCTAAAGTACACCTTCTGGGAGAGACTGCCTAAAACAACAGGACTGATCTCACCCAGAGACTAGATCAAGTTGGACTATTGTTTTCACAAAGCTGGTTGCCCATCAGATTGGTGGAAGGTCTTGCTATATTTGATGTCTCTCTACTGTGAGCATGTGAGTTTTCTTGGAACTTGCTAATAATCTCTGTGTGTGACAGATGATGCCAGGTCAGAGGCCACCTTCAGATTCTGTGTCCCTAGCTTCTCCCAGCTGAAAGAGAAGGCCCTCAGTCCCCCCACCTTTGTCCGAAACTTGCCATGGTGTGTGCACCAAGTTAATATATATATATAAACACCTAATTTAACCCTAATAAAAACCCTAAGTCTCTCTCAAACCTTTTGTATGTAATGAGACCAAGTAGTTTGGACATTTGAACACCTGTGCTAAGCAGCTTGGGTCTCTTAACTGACTGATTAGACATTTTTTAGTTAGTTTGTATATTTATCTTCTCCCTCTCTCTTTCCACCTTGCTCAATAACCAAGTAGGAAGCAATCAGATAATAACGGCAGATGCAGGAAATAATTTAGACCTTTAATAATTTCCTCTCTAATTCATTCTCCTTTGTTGTCCTCTCATTGCTATAAATAGACTGTAGAAGTTTTCATTTTCAGAGAAGAGTTGATATAGTTTCAATTTTAATAGATAAATGCCACTTTGAAGTTTCTAAATACACTAATGAAAAGGCACAATTTGGATTATAGATTATAAACACAAGGTAATAAGACCAAATCCAAATAAATAAATAGAGTGTGACGTTTTGGTAACGGCGTTGTTACCAAAACGTCACACACTATTTATTTATTTGGATTTGGTCCTATAACCTTGTGTAAATACACTAATATGAATACAGACTACTTTTTTTTGGGCACTGCATCATTTTTTACCGGCTAGGAGACTTAGAAATACATTTTAAAAGTGTCATTTTTTAGCTTATTAAAAAAACTGTATTTTTTCTTCTAAGTGGTCTTTTGACTAATGTAACCTTTGCTGCTACACCAAAACATGTTTTGCTCTTGTAGCTTCATCACCATTTTGTATAGCATTTTCCAAACACCCTCAAGGCAGATACATAACAATCCTTTTTTTTTTTTTGGCCTTTTGTTACTTAAAAGTGCAAACCTGTTTGACCAACAAATTTGTTTGAAAACAAATGGTCTCTTAATTCTGCATCCTAAGAAGAAAAACCCTTAAGAAATATCTGACTGTATTTTGGTTAAACATGAAAACCTTTCTACCTTTTCAAGTTATATGGGTATTTAGACTTTGAAAAATTTATAACAACATGGCTTTACATTAAGGTTTTAACTTTGAAAATGTCGACAATGGGATGCCAAGTTGTTGGGAAATTTTCTTCTTTCTTATCTCCATTTAATCATATCAGGGTATCAAGTTTGTTGCTCATCAATGCCTTGTTGGGAAATAAGATTAAAAGGGTTGAGATTTTTCATCTTCAATTTCTGTATAGCCAAGTGGGTTGGTGGAAGGATGGTCTAAACCGTTGGTTTTCGACCGCTACAACCCGGGTTCAATTCCCCGCATTGGGCACTTTTTTCTGATTTAAAAAAAAAAGGCTCTAATGGCCCCCCGATTCTCACAAAAGTCCAACCCCACCAGCGAGTGCAAGTAACCAAACCGGGCTCTGGCACATGTGGTGCATTTACAGTAAAAGCAGTCACCTACTTCTACCCACCATGATTATCATGGCCTGTATCACGTGTACTAGGGATAAGCAAAAATAATAATAATAATAAGGATTTTATTTTCAGTTGTAGATTTTTCTGAGTCAATGTGGTGTGTCCAGGAAAATCATGGTGATGCAAAGGACCAATCAGCTCCAGGACAGACAGCCCTCCAAGAGCCTTGGCTTCTTCCTCCAATGCAACGGAGAGTCCGAATCCACGTAAGGTCTCTCCCTCCACCTAATGAAGGAGGTCCACTGGATGGGATGATTGCAGAACCTGGTCCTGTAATGCTACAGCAGAGCTGAGGTTGATCAATCAGAAAAAAGGAGAAAACTTTGCTAGAAGTAAGTTTCATTGATCACAGGATCTCTAACTTTTTTTTTTTCACCCATTCGTAAACCAAATAGATTTTTTTATGAAACCTAAGAATTTTTTTAGGTCAATAATAACAACTAGAAAATCTTAAATAGAAACTTAATGTATATTGAGAATGCCAGTTAGCAACATTTATAAAATTATTTTTAGATTTATAAACGACTAACTAAATTGACCCGGTTTCTAGGTTTATTTTAGCCATGAAGCTGTGTACCAGTGTTGGGCAAATATTAATTAAATTGATTTATTAAAGATTAACAATTGATTAATTGTTAATTGTAATTTTCACAATTAACAATTAATCAATTGTTAATTGTATTTTTACAATTAACAATTAATTAATTGTTAATTGCACTTTTCTAATTAACAATTAATTAATTGTTAATTGCACTTTTCTAATTAACAATTAATTAATTGTTAATTGCACTTCAATTTAATTGAAAAATAATTTTTTAATGCCCAACACTGCTGTGTACCCAATCCAATTTTTTTTTATAACCCTAACAGTGCTTCCCCAAGTAATAGAATGACAGAAAAATTATTTTTTTTTTTAATTTATATTTTTAAATATAAATTATAGATTACAGATTATATATATTTTTAATTTTGTGAAGTTTTGATTAAAAGGTTGGTTAGGTTTAATTTTGGATTTGGCCACATCTCCCAGATTTACAGAAAAAAAAGTTTTAATTATTTATTAGAGCAAGTCTATGACAGGAGGTCATTCTTGTGTTTTTAATTTTATGTGGGGGAAGGGGGGGGGAGAGAATGACATAAGCACATGGTGACAAACCTTATGTATGTTCCAGAGATCCAGCACCTGTTCTACAGCAAGGAGAATGACTGGGGCTTCAGCCACTTCATGACCTGGAATGTAAGTCTGTGTGCAAGTTGGATTGTAGGATTAGAACTCACACAAGGGGTAACAAGACCAAATTCAAAAAATGATAAATTAACACTCTTGACATTTCAGTTGTTACCATTTTCAGACAAAAGTCCTGAAAAGTAATGGAACTGGTAAAAAGAACTGAATGGAAGAGAAAAGTACTTAAATCATTCAGTACTTTTTTATGGAGATTGTAACAATGCTGTTTTACAAAAATGTCTCCAAGTATACTTATCCACATTTGGTTCATTGTTAGCCTGTATTTCCTTCTATACAATATTGTTGAGACTATAGAAATCTACTTGGATTTTATAGATGGAAATTTTCCCAGGAGGATATTGATCTATATAAAAAGGTTACCCCCCCTCCCCCCCACAGCTAAAATAGCTCTAAAACTAAGCAGTATCTATTTGCTGTCTCCACAAACTGGTGGACTTGGGTCACACAAACTTTGGCAAGCTTAGAAGGTCTATAATGGAGACTGTGGCTAATGGTCCAGGACTGGCCAGGGATTCACAGATGACTTTGCCAAAGAACTATTTTTTAACTGTCAAAAGGTGGCTAAACCCATTCTAATTGTTAATTTAACAGCAATACTAAAACTTTACCAACAACAATACAACTTCGTCTGCAACAATGAGACTTATCCACAACAATGATAACTTTTTCTGCAACAATGAGACTTATCCACAACAATGACTACTTTTTCTGCAACAATGAGACTTATCCATAACAATGACTACTTTTTCTGCAACAATGAGACTTATACACAACAATCAGTTTTTCTGCAGCAATGAGGCTTATCCACAACAAAGACTACTTTTTCTGCAACAATGAGGCTTATCCACAACAATGACTACTTTTTCTGCAACAATGAGACTTATCCACAACAATGACTACTTTTTCTGCAACAATGAGACTTATCCACAACAATGACTACTTTTTCTGCAACAATGAGACTTGTCCACAACAATGACTACTTTTTCTGCAACAATGAAACTTTACCTACAACGATTAATTTTTCCATAACAAAGACTACTTTATCCCCAAAAATGACACTTTATAAATAACAATGACTACACTTTCCACCACAATAATTTTTTATCCACAAGAATTATTTTATTTTATTCACAACAATGAAACTTTATTCAAATTAATGACTGCTTTATCCGCAACAATGGTACTAAACCCACAACAATGGTTGTCTATATGTGAGTTTTGGGACAATTACAGGCCATCTAACTGAGTGAATGAACAGACTTGATTATGATCCTATTTATATTTCTAATGACTTCAAACTAACAGAGATATACAATCCTGATCAAACGCCACATTTCTTTTAGAGCCAGCTTTAAAGTGGCCAAATTTTGAGCGGACAATTCACAATACAAAATGCAGTTTCTTCCCTTAATGGGTATGGAATCAAAGAAAAATAGCATTTATCAAAAACAAGACTTTTCTCTGTTTTTCATACTTCTTGCCAAGGCTATATTACCATGGCCAAAGGGTCATTTGTAAAGATAAATTAATCCACTTATTTGCTCAATTGTTGCTTATTTCATTTTCCTTGCTACACATTCTTATATCCACAAGTGTACTGCCAGGAGGTTTTTAAAAACTATTTCTGAGGTATTGAATGGGCAATTGGTATGTGGTTGGCATCTTATCCCCAGCCTATGTAATAGCATTCCCAGGTATGACTTACTCCACATATATTTGTGTTCCAGGAAGTGACAGATCCTGAAAAAGGCTTCATCAAGGATGACCAGATTATCCTGGAGGTGTATGTTTCGGCTGATGCTCCCCATGGGGTCAGGTGAGTTCATGCCTAAGATTGCCACCCTTTACCTCTACAGTTAACTTTCACACACCTCTTACTTCACTTAAAAAATATATAATTTGTAGTTCTTGGGGCATATATTAAGAAAATTAATGAAATAAAGATATGATAGATTTTTTAGAAAATATTCTAATGGAATTCTTGATCCTATGGAATATATATGGGCAAATGAATCCGACCCCCTTAACCCATTTCATGAACCTCTAAAAAGTAAGAAACTGATTGAATTGCACTTTGTGCTTTCTATATAGCTCTAAGAAAAAATATTTTATAAAAGTAGGAAGAAATGGAGAGTGTACTAAGTGTTGCTTGCCTCCAGCTGGGACTCCAAGAAGCACACAGGCTATGTGGGGCTGAAGAACCAAGGTGCCACGTGCTACATGAACTCTCTTCTTCAGACCCTCTTCTTCACCAACAAGCTCAGGAAGGTAGGTGGAGCCTAGCAACATCCAACGCCCTCTCACTGACCATCCTCCTTCCCAGGCTGTCTACCAGATGCCCACAGAGAATGACGACTCCTCCAAGAGCGTAGCCCTGGCCCTCCAGAGGGTGTTCTACGAACTGCAATTTTCCGACAAGCCCGTAGGAACCAAAAAGTTGACTAAATCATTTGGGTAGGTTGGAACTTTGGAGGCATTTTAACAGTCTTTACACTTTGTTTTGTTTTATTTTTTCAGTTGGGAAACCTTTGATTCCTTCATGCAACACGATGTTCAAGAACTTTGTCGAGTGGTAAGTTTATGAAACCTTGAGCTTCTTGACTATTAACAAATATTCTTGTCCCCCTCCCATATTTTTTTTATCGAAGCCGCCCCCCTCCCCCTATTTTGCCAAATTGTGTGATTTGATATCCTGTTGTCTAAATGGAATAAAATTGCCTTGAACTGAATCACTCTCTACCTCCATTTAGAGACCAATATGTTGTTGGGTTCTCTGGGAGGATCTAGTGTAGTAGCCCCGTGGCTCCCTTCATCTAATGGGAAGATGACGCGCACAAACACACATCAACATATCAAAAGATAGCATACAGTAAAAAAACCTTGCCATTGTAAAAAACCAAATAGGACTGAACTTTTAGTTAACTATAGCCATGGTTTACTAGTTTCTGAAATTAAAAAACACAAGGTAATAAGACCAAATCCAAATAAATAGTGTGTAATTACAGTCTTAGTACAGTAAACCTCTCATGAACTTCAGGATACCTCTACAAAACACAGGTTTGCAGGTTTCATTTGCAAAATTACCATTTTTACTACTTAGCAACTCTCCAGTAAGAGGACACCCCTCTCTCTCTAAAGGACACATTGGCTCTGCAACTAGGTGTCTTTTACAAGGAGATTGTGTTTCTAATATATAAACCAAATTGTTCCTAATTGAAATTTTAAAAAAATGAGGAATATCATTTTGGGTTCATTATGTAGCAGATTTGATACATGATGTTTCATTGTAACTGTAGTGTTCTATCAAACTAAATGAACTGAAATGAGTGGCATTTTGTGGTATTTGCACTAGACTGCTGGTGGATGGTGTTCATCAGGCAAAGTTTTGATACCCCTCAATTTTTATAACTATATAGTGTCAAGTTTATTACTTTCTATTCATTTGATAATTACAATTTGGATTATAGAATGGCAATAAGAGGTAACAGGGTTAAATAAATTATGTGTAACATTTCAGTAACAGAGATGTTACCATCTTCAGACAAAAGTACTGGAGATGGTAGCTATTCTGTTGCCTTTTATAGTACTATTAATTTGTTATGGATTCAAATTATCACGACTAGTTCTTAGAAAGTCTGGTTATTTATCATCTAACACAATAAGCTCTGTGTTTACTGTGTTCAAAGAAAGGGTAACAAGACAGCGGTATACTTACACAAATGGGACTGAAAATACATTCTGTCTATCAATTGGTATTTTGTTTTCCTGTCCATGTCAATGGAAGTAAAAAAAAAACTAGTTGTGTTTCTAACAGTTGTATTTTGTGGCAGCTCCTGGATAACATGGAGAGCAAGATGAAAGGCACCTGTGTCGAGGGATCCATTCCACAGATTTTTGAAGGCAAAATGATTGTAGGTATTTCTTTCTCCCCAGCTGGTGTAGGACTTCAAGATGAAGAGATTTGATCTCTGTTGAGGACGCTCCCCCCCTTGGTTTGGTTGAGCCCCTGTGAGACTCTTAAAGCTGATAAGATCTGATTGAAGTCCTACACGGTCATTATTATTTGTTTTTTAATACACAAAAATAACTTGCTAACACACTTTTTCAACGAATACACCAGATTAATGACCACGTTTCAAAAGCTTCTTAGCTCCCTCGCTTCAAATTAATTCCGCCTGTGACGCCATAAATTTGGTCCTCAAAACTAAAATTATTTTTCTAAACACAGCATATAACGGCTAAAATTCAATATTTTAAAAAATCCCAACCAACCTGTCAACATTAATTGGCAATGACCTACAATATCCCCATGGAATGTTGAATTAAAGAGGTCTGACTGTCATCCAGCCTTTACCACTAGAGAGAAATGGTCACATGATGATTAGTGTGAAATTTAATGATGTAAAATACCTAATTAAAATCGCCTCTTTAAAACACTATTTTTTGGGACCCAGGAGAGGCCTTTGATTAGTTCTTTTACTCTCCCTTTTAAGATACTTAGTTGGACTCTCAAATGCTGAAAGGATCTGCTCAGAATGGTGTGTGCAGTCCTTCATCCGATGCAAGAACATCTCCTACACCTCCAGCAGGGAGGAACTTTTCTACGACATCCAGCTCAATGTCAAGAGCAAGAGGAACAGTAAGTTCTATTCCATCTAGATTCTCTACCAATCTTCTCCTGAATCTTCATTTGAAGATCTCACTTAAGGTGTTTTATTGCACTTAATAGTGCTTTCTGGCCTGATAGAATTGCAATTTTCAATATTTATTCTGCTCAATCGAGATCATAGAGGGCAAAAATTAAAAGAAATATTTTGTTTGCAATTTTTGATGCTTTTAAAGGAACCTTCTATTTATGACATATAGACGAATGACCCGGGCAACGCCCGGGTTTTATTCGATTAAATGTTTTTATTCAAATAATATTCGTTACGAATATTCATTCTGCTCGAATGAATGTTTTTCTGTTAGAATTTTGTTCCTGCGTACAAAATAATGAACTGGTTTCACCCGTGGTCTCTGCTTTTTGGAATTTTTCCCGATATAATTTTGTATCTGATAATCAAACATGATACAGCAATATCTAATGCAGCCGAAAATTTTCCTCAGGTTTATAAAAAGCGACATGCAAAATTTGGTACCAATTGGTTCAGTAGTTTTTGAGTTTATCGCGAAACAGACAGACAGACAGAAATTGACTTTTATATATATAGAGATTATACTCCTTGTATCTTTATTGTAATTTATGATAAAAAGCACAATTTGGATTATAGATTATAATAAAAGAAAATAAGATCTAATCCAAATAATTTATTTGTGTGTGTAGCGGCTCCCAAATATTAACTTTTCCTATTTTCATTATAGGTTTTAATTTGTCTAATAACTATTCAATTCAAATATTAAAATTATTCATCTTATAAATATATAATGCTTATAAAATAATTATACATCATTCTAAATATAAATCATAAATAATATGAAATGTAAATATTTATCTATAATATATCAAGCACATATGTCTAACATTATATAATCTAGAATTGATATTTGACCACACACACATATAAACAAAAATAACTTCAACATGTAGTATACACCAATTTAACCCTTCTGATAATTTGTATAAATAAATGTAATTAAAAGTTGATTTTACAATAAATAATTTGTTATCTGACTCCGCCTAGATTTCCATGCCACCCACAAAATGGTGAGCCGGTAAACTTTAACGAACATTTGCAAGCAATCAAACAAGAATTTCAATTCGATCAAAAGTGAAAAATAAAAATACTCATAATATCAAATTATAAATATTTAAGAAATACATATTAAATATTTATATTTAAAACAAAAATTATAACATATTTCGCAATATTTAAAAACTACGAAAACGTACATCGTTTGGTATTTAATTTAAGGCAAATTTTCAACTTAAAAACAAATCAGATATCAAATATAATTTTAAGAAATAAATATTAAATAAATTCAAATACACATTAAATTGGCAATTAAAAATAATATATAACTTACAATTTAAAAATTATAACTTGATAATATATTCAAATATTTTTTCTTATCAAATAAAAAATCAAATATAAAATTTTAATTCTGAATTTTAATAATTATAATAATCAGAATTTTAATATCTCTTAAGGACATATAATTTTTTAAATACAATATATTCTCAAAATGGATTCAATTAAAGCACCCGAATTTTGGCCAAACGATCCAGAATTGTGGTTCATAACATTGGAATCACAATTTTTATTGAACAAGCCAAGTCCAATTACAAATGATGACACCAAATTTTCTTATCTAATTTCACTTTTACCTCCATCAACTGCCATAGAGGTACGTGAATTCATTATATCACCTCCACCAGACAATAAATACGACGCGCTAAAGAAGGCCATAATTAAATGTACCGCTGACAGCGAATTTAAAAAACTACAGCTATTGTTGACTCAAGAAGAACTTGGAGACAGACTGCCTAGCCAATTATTACGCCACTTAAGACAATTGATTGGAGAAAGCAAAGCCGTCAGTGACACAACATTAAAAATGCTCTGGATGCAACGTTTACCTAAAAACATCCAAATAATTCTGACAACGCAAGAGCAAGCATCACTAAACTCTCTAGCAGATTTAGCTGATAGAGTGACGGAGATTACTTCTTCACCATCTTCAAGTACTTCGACTTTAGAAAAGGAACTGGCATCTTTGCGTGCGGAAATTTCAGCATTGAAAATTGACCTTAACAAGAAGGAAGAAAGAATACCTCGTTCAAGATCCAGAAGCTCATCTTCATCTCGAAAATCTTCCCCAAACAGTTATAGAAAGTACAATCCAAATGGCTCTTGGTGCTGGTATCATTTTCGATTCAAGCACCATGCAAGAAAATGCATCTCACCTTGTACTTTCAACAAAAAAGCAAAGAACCAGCAGGAAAACTCCAACAACAATCAGTAAGCCCGGTGGTTACTGATTGTAGCAATAATAAAAGCCACCGTCTATTTATCACTGACTACCGCAACAAAATTAGTTTTCTCCTTGACACAGGTGCAGAGATCAGTGTCCTGCCTCCTCGTCCTGAAGATAGACGGCGTGGTCCAACAAAATTTACTCTCACAGCAGCAAACAATTCACCTATCAAGACTTATGGCGAAAGATTCCTTAATCTTGATCTAGGTCTTCGTAGAGATTTCAAATGGAGATTCATAATAGCAGACACAAACAAAGCCATTCTAGGAGCTGATTTTATGGAACACTTTGGAATAATTCCAGATATCAAAGGAAAGTTTATAATTGATTCTTTAACGAAGCTACGCAAGCGTGCATCAATTACAAATTTCAACTCACTTTCTCCAAAGTGCTCAATAAACAGCTATGAAGACAAATTTTTGAACATTCTCTCTCATTATCCCTCTCTAACTAAGCCTCCATCATATTCCACACCAGTCAAGCATTCAGTCACTCATCATATTACTACAAAAGGGCAACCAACATTCTCCAAACCAAGACGGCTGAATCCAGAAAAATTTAAAATTGCCAAATCAGAATTTGAGCACATGATGGAACTAGGTTTATGCAAGAGAGGAGACGGAGCGTGGGCATCACCTTTACATCTAGTCCCTAAGAAAAATTCTATAGACTGGAGACCATGCGGCGACTACAGAAGACTAAATGCTGTGACCCAACCTGATTGTTACCCCATTCCGCACATTCAGGATTTCACCCAAAGCCTTCATGGCTGTACAATTTTCAGCAAAATAGATCTCGTGAAGGCGTACCACCATATTCCAATTAACCAAGAAGACATAACCAAAACGGCAATAACTACGCCATTTGGTCTATTTGAATTCACACGAATGAACTTTGGTTTAAAAAACGCAAGCCAAACATTTCAAAGATTCATGGATGAAGTAACAAAAGGTCTAGATTTTGTCTTCGTTTACATTGATGACGTTTTGATCGCCAGTAAAAATGAAAATGATCACATTCAACATCTACATATAATCTTCAAAAGACTTTCCGATCATGGACTAACAATCAATATATCTAAAAGCGTTTTCGGAAAACCTTCACTAGAATTTCTTGGACACATCATTGACAACAAAGGAATAAAACCTCTTCCTGAGAAAATAAGAATCGTTAAAGATTTTCCTCAACCTAATTCGACCCGTCAACTCCAAAGATTTATTGGTCTTGTAAATTATTATCACAGGTTCATAAAAAATTCAAGTCATATTTTAGCTCCGCTTTATTCACTTTTAAAAACTAAATCTCCCAATGCATCATTAAATTGGACTTCAGACACATTAGAAGCTTTTCAAAACATCAAAAATGCTCTTGCAGAAAACACACTTTTAAACTACCCTCAACCCAATTCTACATTAAGTGTACTGGTTGATGCCTCCAACGTTGCTGTTGGTGGTGTCCTCCAACAACTGAATGACACTGCATGGGAACCAATTTCATTTTTTTCAAAAAAGCTATCCTCAGCAGAAACGAAATACTCAGCATTCGACCGGGAACTCCTAGCTGCATTCCTCTCTGTTAAGCATTTCTCATACTTTCTTGATGGAAAAACATTCATGCTTTTTACAGACCACAAGCCTCTAACGTATGCCTTCACATCAAAATCTGAACGTTCACCTCGTCAAGAACGTCATCTCAACTATCTTTCACAATTCTCCATGGACATACGCTATGTTAAGGGAAGTGAAAACATTGTAGCTGATACCCTTTCAAGAATTGAAATCGAAACTTTCAATCACACGAAGGTTAATCTAGATCTTAATGCATTCCCTGAAATTCAAGAAAAGGACAAAGAACTAAAAACTCTCATTGATAATTCAAATTCTTCACAAACAATCAAATTAATAAAACAACAAGTTCCTTTTTGCAATAAATTAATTTACTGCGATATTTCTACTGGAAATCCCAGACCTTTCGTGCCTGAGAATTTCCGACGACAAATTTTTAATTCTCTCCATAATTTGTCTCATCCAGGAATTCGTGCAACAAGAAAACTAATAACTCAAAAATACTTTTGGCCCAAAATGAATCGAACAATAAATCATTGGTCAAAGTCCTGTTTAGATTGTCAGAAAAGCAAAATTCACAGGCATACAATTACAAAACACGGAATTTTTCCTCTCCCATCAACTCGCTTTGAACACGTTCATCTTGATTTAATAGGCCCCTTACCCCATTCTGAAAATTGTACCCACATTTTGACTGCTATAGACAGATATTCAAAATGGCCTGAAGCCTTTCCGATTTCGGACAAAACTGCAATAAGCGTAGCAAAAGCTTTTTTTCGCGGTTGGATTTCTAGATACGGAGTTCCAGCAACAATAACTACTGACCAAGGTCGTGAATTTGAATCACATCTTTTCAAGGATCTCACTTCACTCATTGGCACCAACAGAATACGAACAACGGCATACAACCCTGCAGCAAACGGTCTCGTCGAACGCTTGCATCGTCAAATTAAAGCTGCAATCATGGCAAGCGGAAATACTATTAATTGGATAGATGCTTTGCCTCTAGTACTGCTAGGCATCAGAACATCCTACAAAGAAGACCTGAAATGCACTGCTGCAGAAATGGTTTTCGGGACAACTTTAAATCTTCCAGCTGATTTACTAACCAATTCAGAATTTAAAAACCCCGATCCATCAAATTTTGCCACTCAATTAAAAAATTATATGAGTAGAATTCGACCTCAACCAACAAGACAAACAAAGCAAAATAATATTTTTTCTCATAAAGACTTAGACACCTGCTCACACGTCTTTGTAAGAAAAGATTTTGTAAAAAGAGCATTATCTCCACCATACGAAGGTCCATTTCCAGTGGTATCAAGATCTTCGAAGACATTTACAGTTAAAATCAATGACCAAAACAAAGTCATTTCTGTCAACAGACTAAAGCCTGCATTCATAGAAAACACCCCTCAAAGGTTCCACGATTCTTCAATTCTGCCACCTATGCCCGACGGTGCTGAGGAAACTACACCGAAGACAAGTAGCTACACCACTCGCTATGGACGCCACGTACGTTTTCGACTTTAAGTCTTCACTGGCGGGGGAGTGATGTAGCGGCTCCCAAATATTAACTTTTCCTATTTTCATTATAAGTTTTAATTTGTCTAATAACTATTCAATTCAAATATTAAAATTATTCATCTTATAAATATATAATGCTTATAAAATAATTATACATCATTCTAAATATAAATCATAAATAATATGAAATGTAAATATTTATCTATAATATATCAAGCACATATGTCTAACATTATATAATCTAGAATTGATATTTGACCACACACACATATAAACAAAAATAACTTCAACATGTAGTATACACCAATTTAACCCTTCTGATAATTTGTATAAATAAATGTAATTAAAAGTTGATTTTACAATAAATAATTTGTTATCTGACTCCGCCTAGATTTCCATGCCACCCACAGTGTGTGACGTTTCGGCAACAACATTGTCACCATCATCAGACAAAAGAATAAAAAAAAAAAAATGTGATTTTTTTAAAAATTCTTTTGTCTGATGATGGTGACAATGTTGTTGCCGAAACGTCACACACTAATAAATTATTTGGATTAGGTCTTATTTTCTTTTATTGTAATTTATGTTGCGCATATTTCGATGAGATTAAAAAAAAAAAACCATGTCATTGTTGTCAGGAAGACCTAAACTTAATGTAATCACATTGTCTGCACCATCTTACAGAAGGTTAGGTTGTTGTGGTTTCTTATCCCCTTGTGCAAAAATTACATGAATTCCATGAGTTCATGCTCCTCGAGCTGTTTGATGATAAGCACCGGCCTCTCCCAAAGGTCCTGTAGTGCATCTAATACAAGTCAAAATGTGTTCTGGAGCTGCAGGTGCCAAACTACATTTTGGGCAAGTGGGGTAGATTTTATTATTTTCTATCTTCAATGGCTTGAGGATGGCCTGTTCTAAATCTTGTTAATGTTGTTTGGTGCTGTCTATTTCTGAGGTTCAGAGCTCCTCCTGGGGCTACTCCAATGTACCAGCTGTGCTTAGGTGGAAGGTTAAGTTCACTGACCTGACTCTTCTGGTTTGTCCAAAGACAAGCTCTGAGAACTGACCTCCTGGTGACTCTATGACCAGATATAGCCCCACCAGTCAATGCCAACCTCTTTTCATTGAGGTTCTCCCTGTAAGGGTGAGGGACTCTCCCTCTACTTTTTGGCGATTTGAAAAATAAAATATTTTTCAAAGTTTAACTAATTTTAAGTTATATGAAAAAAATAGTATGAGAGTGAAATTGTATTGGTATTAGGTTGAAAAATTAAGAAAAAGGCATCTCTTGATTATTCAGCTAAAAGCTTGCACCATGCTGATGAGGACCAAACAGACTGAAACATGTATGTGGTTAGCTTTTCTTGGCCAATTTAGGAATAATTAAAAATTGGTGATTAGTTGATTTTTTTAATGACAAATGGTGCAAGCCATCAGCTACTTTTAGTTCCATGATCAGGAGATGCCATTTTTCTTAATTTCAAGTTAGTTTATTTAACCAAATTCTATCAAATTGAATATATTTTATAACCTTTTAAATCGACTTTGCTCCATTTATGCTGAATAGTGATCAGAAGTGAGCACATTTGGTAGGTTTCTCTTTGCTTTGACCTTAAGATACATTTCTGTAAATATTTTTAGGGCTTTTTAAATCTTGGAGGGATCTTGTTTGTTCTTACTGAAAAAAAAAATTAATTCGTACTTTCAGGTACTAACACCTCATCTTTAATCTATTTTTCATTAATTTTCCGTTCTGTTTATTTTGTAACCATATTGAACTTAGCCTTGTAATTTACTTGGAAGTATATCAGATTTAGAACAATGTGTTTTACTAAGTGTGTTGCTCTTGTGAAAGCTCTGGAGAATGACATGGTATCGGTGTGTGCAGTCATGGAGTCCTTCCAGGACTACTGCTCCGTGGAGACCCTCCATGGGGACAACAAGTATGATGCTGGGGAGTTTGGCTTCCAGGATGCTGAGAAGGGCATCATCTTCGCCTCCTTCCCCCCTGTCCTACATCTCCACCTGCTCCGGTTCCAGTACGACCCCATGACTGACACCAACGTCAAGATCAATGACAGGTAAATCCAACAGAATCAACTTGGTTGCCTAATTCTCTTCCATATTTTTACGCAATTTCCTTCTACAACCCAGCAGCAGGACGACAGAGTGTGTTAGAAGTCAAATTCAGTAATACAACAAAACCCCCATTTATACAAATAACAATAGATCAAATAATAGAAATAGCTAATTATAAAGATATCTAGAATTTTTTATTTATCATTTAATAGTTTGATAGTGGTATAAGTTCATTTACTTCTACAGACATTTGTAAATAATGTAAATATCAATAGATCAAATATTAGAAATAATCAATTATAGATCCCTGGAATTATTTTTTAAATTAATATCATCCAATAGTTTTTCATAGTGGTGTAAGTTCATCCGCTTATACCTATATGCATCTTGTAAATCTATCCATGCACACACCATACATATGTCTTATTTATTTGTATCTGCTTTTGTGCAAATAAATGTTGATAATGTCTTTGTGTCAACTAGAATACCCCTGGGAACGTGCTGTAATTTCCTCATTCTGTTTTAGTATTCTTACTGATGGATCTCATCAGCATTTCAAAATGTAAAAGACCCTATTCAGTATTGTATTCGAAATAAAGTGGTCAATATTTTAAAAGAGTTTATTTCGTACAATTATGATGATGTTTTAAAGTGATATAGTTTTGGGCCTTTAGGTTTTATTTACTTTGTGTCAACAAGTTGCTGGTGGGGAGTGCAGGTTTGAGTTCCCGGAGAAGCTCAACTTGGAGCAGTTCCTGCAGAAGTCGGAGTCCACCCCAGCTAAGTACACCCTGCACGCTGTGCTGGTACACAGCGGGGACAACCACGGTGGCCACTACGTGGTCTTCATCAACCCCCGGGGTGACGGCCGCTGGTGCAAGTTTGACGACGATGTGGTGTCCCGTTGCACCAAGCAGGAGGCCATTGACCACAACTTCGGGGGCCATGAGGATGACATCACCATGAAGCATACCACCAATGCCTACATGTTGGTGTACATCAGAGACAGTGCTCTCCGTAAGTATGCTATGCTATGGATAAGTAATGACATCTGATGGGAACAAACAATTGCTGGACTATGACGCTTTCAATATTCCTATATGACATAATGCAAGAAACTGTGTGTCATTACAATGGCGGGCTGAACATTTGTTATTTATCAAATCTGACCATGTCTTTTGATGGCACGCTTTGGGCTTTTATAGATATTTATATATATGTGATTTTTGAAATAATATCATTATTTTACTTATGATTTATATGATGATAATTATGTAGACCTGATGTGAATTTTTAAAATAGATTTCCTTTGTTTAAATCTAAGCACATTTAAAAAGTATCTACACATGTAATATCAAGACTTATGTGTGATTAAAGACTAACACTGTCTTGGTTAGCATTGATCTTGAAAGAGCAATGTCACTACTCCAAGACAAAATAGCCATTTTGCTTTGAACCCAGTTCGAAATAAACCTACTAGATAACCACTTGGACCACAAACCACTGTAGTTGTCCTTGTAAACTTCAGTGCAAGATTGTTCCAGATGAAGTCCTCCACCCAGTTACAGAGAAAGACATTCCTGAGCAGCTCACTGAAAGATTAAATGAAGAAAAGTAAGTTGAACCATTCTAAATTTCTACAGCTACCTTGACTGATTGTAGCACCCACCAAAATTGAATTTCAAATTTTCAGATGACAAGCAATGAATCTTTACCTCTCAATTACATTTTTCACCCTTTTCTTCCTCTATGACACAGTTAGGATTGTATTTTTCCACAAGTAGATATAAAATAATATGGCAAATAGAAAATTTTGATGGTGAAAAAAGGGATCTTAAAAATGAAAGGCTATTTCTTCTGCCAAAATGACTGCCAACAAAACTATGCCATAGAATTGGCCCATTAATCAGCTAAACACCTCTTTAGGCAAGTTGAAAGATTTCATGACTCTCTTGATCTCATGTAATTGAAGCCACCCTGGGCCGTGATGAACATAACTGCATTCTCCAGTTAGACATGCAGAACTTGCCAAAGGTGGTGTTGTGGCTTTGTCACCAACCCAAGTCTGCTAAATTATAGAGCCAGCCAAGAGATTGTGCTCAAATTTTTTTTGGGTATCTTTTTAGACAGGTATCTTACCGCAGATAGTATATGAGATGGCTGGCTGGATGTTCCAGGCGGCAGGAGATGCAGAGGAGGAAGGAGCGGAACGAAGCCCACCTCTACATGAGCATCAATGTTCTGACGGAGGACAACTTTGTAGGCCACCAGGGCAACGACCTCTTTGACCTGGAAAAGATCCACTTCAAGTGAGCTTTAGCACTCCCCGAGTCTTTCCCCCAAAATTCTGACGAGGATGCTAGCAGGATTTTTCGAGTGAAGAAAGCCGCCACCTTACAGGAGTTCTTGGAGATTTTATCTGTACAAATGGTAAGGATCTTCCTCCTTTTTCTCTTCTCTCTCTTTCCTACACATGGACAAAACTTATGGAAGTAGAAAGTCTTTGATGTCACCGGTCATTATATATTTTTTAAGGAGACAGCCAATTTTGTTCACACATGGTTATCTTGTGTGTCTTCAATAAAGGTCACTGTGTATCAAATATCTTTAAGAGTTATTGTATATATTCTAAAAGGTACAACTTCCTTAAGTTTTGTCCATGAGTGTACTTCAGCTTCTTTAGTCAGCTGCCTTCCGACCACAGAACTTCAGGAACCACCACTCCACATTCAACTCCCAACTTCTACCATCATCACTTTGGTTTGAGTACTTTCTTATCTTTTAATGTTTAACATTGATCTCTTTTTTTTTCTTCTTATTCTCTTTATATGCTTTTCTTTCTTCATCCAGATAACAGTTCAACTTTGGATTTTAAAATAAAAATTATATACATATGAATGTTGCATAAAATTGTGTTAGTGTAATAAAATTATTCTCTCCCACACTAAACTTGACCATCTGAGCATAAAGAGATGTCTCTATAATACAATAAATATGAAATTAAAAAAAAATCTACATGAAACATAAACACAAATCCTGAAACAATGTATTTTAAAAACTTATAGTATGCAATAACAAAAAATAAAATTTGTGGTTCAAACCAATGTTGGAAAGTATAATATAGTACCTTGGTACTCTCTCTCTCTATGTAGCCAATATGTGCACTGATTAGCTGATTGAGGTCGCAACAGCTGAGAACCATTCAGTAGGAGAATAACATTGGACACATTAACTTTTTAAGGTGTATACCATAAACAACATTCACTACTCCAACATGGCAAAGTGACATGATTCATGTATTTTTACCATCCACTTTGTCTCAATGTTTCATGCCAGCTGTCTACAAATGATGATAGTTAAGATTATGATGCATCAGCCTGCCATCTGTTATTATATAAATATGTTAGTTTTTCCATTGCAGTAAGGGCAGTAGAAATGGTTTAATTTTCAAAAGAACCATACATGTCTATAATAGTTTCGAATATTCATAGTTAAGATCCCGCATTGGACACTTTTCTGTTTAAAAAAAAAAAAAAATGCTCCAATGGCCCCCCGATTCTTGCAAAAGTCCAACCCCACCAGCGAGTGCAAGTAACCAAACGGGGCTCTGGCACATTTGTAAGTGCAAAGTCGAACTGCTTTTCACATGTGTAGACATGTGGTGCGCTTACAGTAAAAAAGCAGTCGCTAACTACCCACCATGATTATCATGGCCTGTACCACGTGTACTGGGGATAAGCAAAAAAAAAAAAAAAATAGTTAAGATTGTTTTGTTTTTTTATACTCTTGAAACACTGTAAAAAGAGAGAGAGAGTTGGTTCTCTGCTTAAATCATTGATTCAATCAGTCCTAACCCATGGTGTGATGCCCCAGAACTACCCAGTCTCCATGATCCGCCCTTGGCCCATTGTATATAGAAGCAACCAGACCTGCCGGCCCGTGGCCATTGACTTCGACAATGACATGACCCGACCTGTAAGTTGTGGTCCTGCCATCCCCCTAGCTGCTGGCTCAGCCCTGCCTGGTGGTGCAGGTGATAGACATAGCTGAGAACTCCAACCCCTGGACCATCTTCCTGGAAACCTTGAACCCTGATGCTGACAAGGATGCCTTGCCAGAGTTTGATAAAGAAAGTAAGAGACAACCCAAATAGAACTGCAGTGCTCTATAGAATTATTATTTTTTAAAAGTTTTTATGTGTGGGTTGTTAGCATTCTAAATACAACATATAGGCAATTTGATTAGATGATAAGAATTTGAAACCATTTTTGACACATATGATTCTTTTCAAAATAAAATAATTTTCTACTGCCTTACTGCAATGATAAGCTAATTGGAGGGCCTGGTTCATCAGTAGTGAACCCTCCCAGTGGTTTCGCCAGTTTAATCTACTATACCGTTGTAATACGGCATTGAACTGTATTTATTTTATACCGATACTGAAGCTGAACTCGTGGATTTCTACTGTCCTCATAGTTCATTCAAAATACCATTTCCAGAGTTTAGTTTCAGTATTGCTATAAAAAGAATACAGCTCAATGCAGTATCACAGCAGTATGGTAGATTAAACTGGGGAAACCATTGAGAGGGTTCAACACTGATGAGCCAGGCCCTCCCATTATTTTATTTTGAAAAGAATAATATGTGCCAAAAATAGTTTCAATTTATCATAACAGATGGGGCTCTATTGCATCATATTGATTAGATAATGTAGGTTGAATTTTGGTTATTTCCTCCTGGCTTGTAGGAAGGATTGGAATTATTTTAATGGCCTGATTTTTTTTTTTTCTTCAAAGATGTGTTCTTTATTCTCAGGGCAAATAGGTGGACCAAGGGTTTGTTGCATTCACAGGTATAGTTGATAAGGATGCTTTTTGGTGAAAATGAGCTTTAATCACCAGTTGACCCAATATAAAATGTCCTGGTGTGGAACTAACACCTACCCACATATTCTCATGCCCAGCAATGGCCGCAGCCTTGCAGAAAATTGACATGGACCCAGAGCAGCAGCTTTACACACCCAAGATAGTGGATATTGCGACTGCTGTGATAGAGATGTATGGGGACATCTTCATTGGACATAACAACAACAACCCAATATACTCTACTCTTTTTATAACAGCCCCTACCCAAGGCCAGACAATTGTATGTCCTTTATAAAGTTTGGGTCATTTTTAACATCACTCCAAATTTGTGTTATTGATTATTATTAGATACACTAATAAATTATGAAGTTTATTTTATTAAAAAAAAAAAAAACTCATTTAGTTTTAAGAAATGAATAAAATCTCTTGGCTTTCTTTTATTTGTTCATATCCATAAAGGGAAGTTTTTACTCCCATCCACAAATATTGAAGTTTTAGCATGGCAGTAATTCTTTTTATGAAAGTCTAGAACCTACACATTTTTTTTCATTTTTGAAATCAAAAATTTCATTTGGAATAAAAAAAAAAGTTGGTGAGCTATGTATTTGGTGCAGGCGAGGTATTGTTGTTCTTCAAGCTCTACGACCCCAAGGCTTGCAAGATAGCCTACTGTGGGCACTGCTACATGTCCATCACCTCCCAGGCCAGTAAGTCTGACTTCCACCCTGGCTGCTGCCATCTCCTCACTCTGATGTCCCCACCAGATGAGCTCATCCCCATCTTGAACCAGAAGGCTGGCTATCCCCTTGACACCCCCCTTCTCATCTATGAGGTAACTTTTGGCCCTTATTCCAACACTGACATCTCCTTACATTCACTTCTAGAATGCTCTTTCTTAGCGGGTTGGTAGAAGGGTGGTCTAAACTGTTGAGTTTCGGCTGCTACAACCCGGGATCAAGCATTGGACACTTTTTTCTGATTAAAAAAAAAAAAAATGCTCCAATGGCCCCCGATTCTTGCAAAAGTCCAACCCCACCAGTAAGTGCTAGTGAGTCAAGCTGTAGAATGTATAGAAAATCAAAACATTAAGATGCGAATGTTTCTTTCGCACTTCAATCAAGCTTCTACTGTCCTTACTGTGATGAAAAAATATTGGGAGGGCTTGGCTCATAAGCGGTTTCGCCAATTTAATCTACTAGACCGCTTCTTTAGAGTTCTAATACTGTATTGGATCATTCTGCTTATATATGCTACACTGAAGGGTAATATTTCCGAAATGGTATTTAAGCAAACTATGGACATAAGCTTTTAGGACAGTAGGATTACATTTAAATATTTGCATCGAGCAATGTTCTTCCGCAAACATTAAGGACAAGGTCAGTTAGGCATAAATTAATATAAAACAATAACACCCCATCTATATACAGCAAATGAAAACATTAAGATGCAAATGTTTCTTTTACACTTCAATCAAACTTAGACTTGTAGAATGTATGTAGACACGTGGTGCACTTACCAGTAAAAGCAGTTGCTAACTACCCATAATGGCCTGTACCACATGTACTCGAAATAAGAAAAAAAAAGAGCCTGTTTTTGCCCTTTTCTGTGTTATATATTAATGCATTTATATATTGGCCTTACTAAAGAAAGGGTTTCACACACTTTTAATACAGACACCAGTTTAAAGTGCACCGATCACCAGGAATTGGAAGAACATTACTGGTACAGTAGCCATTAAACAAAGAGGACTTTTGAGTTGTAATCTCTCACACAATGATCAACACCAGGATTACAAGATTTAGAACAGGCCACCTGAAACCATTCACATTTGAGAAGGGTGATAAAACATTCCCGCTCTGCATCAAATACCTCATAAACCCAGCCTCACCTCAAAACATTCTGTACTCCATCAGATCAAACAGAAACAAACCCTTCCTGAACCCTAAGGAGATTTTAGGGAAGCTAGATGTGCAAGAAGTGGTGTGAAGACTGAGTACTGTAGGTGCTAAGTGGTGTGGGGTGTTGCAGGAGATCAAGCCCAACATGTTGGAAAGGCTGGAGCAGCTAGACCTCACCCTGGACACAGCCCTGGAGGAGCTCATGGACGGAGACATTATTGTGTTCCAGAAAGCTTGCTATGCCCAAATACCCTACAGCCTGCCCACCGCAGAAAACTACTTCAGGTCTGTGGCTCTTGATGGAAATGGTTCAAACCATGGTTTACATATCTGTGGTATAATTGTGCCACTTTTGTAGAGGATTGTGTTATGTAAATATGCCCAAAAAATTGTGATTTATTCTGCCTTTGAAATAAAGATGTACAGGTTGAAGACCTTTTTTTTTTCCTAACTTAAGGCAAATTTGGGTAAAATTCCTCAATACAGCCATGTTCATTAGTTTCCACACCAGTCAAGATTGTTTTCCCACATTTATGTCTCCATTGAAAGATAACCTCGCTATTGTTTGCCTCATTATTGAAGACTTCAATAGAAATGGCTTCCCCCAAGCTAAAACCATTGACTGTACAGGGACCTCTACTACCGGGTGGAGGTGACCTTCTGTGATAAAACCATTCCCAATGACCCAGGCTTCACCCTGGAGCTCTCTCAGAAAATGAATTACACTCAGGTAACTGCAGTCTCATCATAGATATACGAGTTTTGTTCCACTAGATGGCACTCTGCCATCTTAAAATGCTCATGTGTATGGATATGCTTTTTTTGTTTTTAATATCAATACCTGACCTTTTATATATATTAAGCCTGTGTTCTGCTCAAGTGAATGTTCACAGAATGAATCTTGTTTCTGCCCATTGATACTATAATACATCGGTAAATTTGATCATGTTGAATGTTTCTTTGTTATCAAAAATGTAACAGATACATCTTCCAGATTTAATTATGTTGGTTCAATTGGTTAATTTAATCAAATTACAGGTCTTCGAAATACCTGCCCTAACGATATTGTACTTTACGAGGCAGACATTATGCCCTTAAAGGATAGAAGAAGCTACAATCTGCCAAAATATATAAACAAAATTAAGAGTTATGGAAACAAACACAGAACTTCCAATTACATACTTAATTGGGAATCCAATCTAAGACTCAAAAAAGAAGGTCCTCTCCACCTGGCCAAAAGAAATGGATTTTTAAAATATAAAGTAGAAAAAAATTATTTAGCAGAAAAAATTTCTCCATGCGAACCACTACAAAATGTTATTTTTAATGACACTTTAAATGAACCCACCAACAAACAATACCAAAATCCAGAATACTTAAAACAATTATCATTAGAAATAATTAATAACATTCCTAAAAATGCAATAACTATTTATACCGATGGTAGCAGAGATGAGTTGGGACACACTGGCAGTGGCTGTCTCATCAAAACTACAAATGGCATTGAGAAAATGAACAGAAGAAACCCAGATTTTTGCTCAGTCTTCAGATCAGAACTTATAGCCATCTATGAAGCCTTAAAATCCATCAGAAATACTAATTATCAAGATATCTGGATTCTTACTGATAGTAGAAGTGCCATACAACACTTGAGTCACACAGGGGAACTCAGAGACAAAGTAAGCAGGAACATAATTGGTTATCTCCAAAAACTCTCAAAAACCTCAAAAATTCACCTTCAATGGATACCCTCACATGTTGGAATTGAAGGCAATGAAGCTGCTGATGTTCTAGCGAAAAAAGGCACAAAAGAACCCTTGCCACAGAAAAATAAACTTACTTTTAAAGAAATAGAAACAGTAGCCAAAACAAAAATTAACAAGAACTGGAGGATCCCACCTAAGCACAGTTGGTACAGTGGAGTGAACCCAGGAGGAGCTCTAAACATCAGAAATAGACAGCATCAAACAACACTAACAAGATTTAGAACAGGCCATCTCAAGCCATTGAAGATAGAAAATAATAACAAAATCTACCCCACTTGCCCAAAATGTAGCTTGTCACCTGCAGCTCCAGAACACATTTTGGCTTGCATTAGATGCACTAAACAGGACCTTTGGGAGAGGCCGCTGCTCATCATAAAACAGCTCGAGGAGCATGAACTCATGGAATTCGTGTAATCTTTACACAAGGGGATAAGAAACAACAACAACAATTTAATCAAATTGGTCCAATATGGAGGAAAAGTATAGAAAGGCACAAATTAAATATAAATAAATATTTACATATATGTTGACTTTTATATATATATATATATATACAAGAGGGATTCATTAAACTAAAGTGTGAACCAGAGGCAGTGAATTATGGAAGTAAAATATCATTATATATATTTCCTTTAACATGAATCATGAAAATTTTTCTTATAGAATTGTAAATAGTTATAAAACGAAGAGAAATTTTTTTTAATATACATGGGCTACAAGCTTTCGGGCTTCACGCCCTTCGACGGGTACAACATATTGAGAGAAAATAACGCTATATATAGTATCTATATGTGAGGAATCTGCATACATAACCATATACGAGTTAACAATATCAGATTAAGTTATGGAAATAAGGCTTTCTTATAGAAATATTTGACGAAAGTAGGATGTGATGCTAATTAAAAATTAAAAAATGAAAACTAAAAATTTTTTTTGACAGATTTAACATAACTAAGACTATTGCAATTTATAGAAGAACATATGATCATCTATGGATGTCAATCAACTTAAACCAATGTGATGTTATATTAAAAAACCAACAACAGTGAGGAACTATGGCATGGCCCGCCATCAGCGCGATCACCGGACAAAGGAAAAAATTATATAGGGGTAGGTGTCTGGGTGGGGGGGTGGTTTGTTTGCGGTGGGATTAACAGTAAGATCAGGGAAAGAAGTGAACGGCCTATAGGTTATTACAAATATCTAAATACTGCGATGGTATGTCGATGTGTCTGTTAATGCTATGGTTATTGATGGATAAAATAGCTTCAATGATCAACCTTTGGTACTTGGTATTGACATTAGAGTACAGGGTGGTAGGGGAGGAAAGGTTGAATGAATGGCCGGTGGTGTTAATATGATTGAAAATAAGCGACCTGTTGTCTCTGTTGGCAATGCATCTACCGTGTTCGGTCATCCTGATGGCCACGGACCTACCAGTCTCGCCTATGTAAGATACACTGCAATCGTTACCCGATCCCCGTACCGCAGAATCCATAGTCGCACTATCCTCCCTGTGTTTGGACTTTACTACTTTCACATTTAACAACCAGTTGTTCAAACAAATCAGAGGCTCGCCCATGGGCAGCCCACTATCCTCCCCACTTGCAGAAATAGTCATGGCCAACATAGACCACTGGGTCCAACAGCAAATTGCACCGGGCATTCACATGTGGCGGAGATATATTGATGATATCTTCTGCATATGTGATACCGGACAAGAAATCAATATTTTAGATTCTCTAAACTCCTATCATCCCGAGATCTCTTTCACCTTAGAATTGGAAAACAGGTCCGTATTGCCGTATCTTGATATACTGGTCATACGTACTGCCTCTCATTACCACACCACCGTATACCACAAGGTTAACAATCCCACATTCTATACAGACTTCAAATCTTCATGTCCCCTATCGCATAAAATAAATACTGTCCGTACTCTTACCAAGAGATTGTTCACCCACTGCTCCCTTCCACTGTTTAGAACCATTGAATTTTCCCTAATCATTAAACAGTTGGCCCGGTCCCAATACCCCCCCCCCATTTCATACATAAGTATAAATTTGACCCTTCTTCCGTTAGACCCCCTGCAATTACCAGAAACAGTTGTTTACTTCCCTTCTCCACCCAATCAGTCGCCATCTCCCGCATCCTCAGAACGCACGGAATTAACACCCATTTTACTAATAGCAATAGTATCGGCGCCATCCTCAGACACCCTATCACCAGATTACCTAGATCTACCGTTGCTCGGTCCTCTGGTGGCTCGGTCTACTCAGTCTCTTGTAACGATTGCAGTGCATCTTACATAGGCGAGACTGGTAGGTCCGTGGCCATCAGGATGACCGAACACGGTAGATGCATTGCCAACAGAGACAACAGGTCGCTTATTTTCAATCATATTAACACCACCGGCCATTCATTCAACCTTTCCTCCCCTACCACCCTGTACTCTAATGTCAATACCAAGTACCAAAGGTTGATCATTGAAGCTATTTTATCCATCAATAACCATAGCATTAACAGACACATCGACATACCATCGCAGTATTTAGATATTTGTAATAACCTATAGGCCGTTCACTTCTTTCCCTGATCTTACTGTTAATCCCACCGCAAACAAACCACCCCCCCCACCCAGACACCTACCCCTATATAATTTTTTCCTTTGTCCGGTGATCGCGCTGATGGCGGGCCATGCCATAGTTCCTCACTGTTGTTGGTTTTTTAATATAACATCACATTGGTTTAAGTTGATTGACATCCATAGATGATCATATGTTCTTCTATAAATTGCAATAGTCTTAGTTATGTTAAATCTGTCAAAAAAAATTTTTAGTTTTCATTTTTTAATTTTTAATTAGCATCACATCCTACTTTCGTCAAATATTTCTATAAGAAAGCCTTATTTCCATAACTTAATCTGATATTGTTAACTCGTATATGGTTATGTATGCAGATTCCTCACATATCGATACTATATATAGCGTTATTTTCTCTCTCTCAATATGTTGTACCCGTCGAAGGGCGTGAAGCCCGAAAGCTTGTAGCCCATGTATATTAAAAAAAATTTTCTCTTCGTTTTATAACTATTTATATATTTCTTTTGTTATGAGCCAGAATTCAGACACACACCCTTCAATGAGACTTTCTGCCAGGTAGTAAGTGAGGAATTGTTTACACATTTTATAAGACATGAAATGGGAGTTGGCAATCACTGATTAACAGCTTTGCTTACATGAGTGGCAGCGGGGCTCTGGCACATTTGTAAGTGCAAAGTCTAACTGCTTTTCACATGTGTAGACATGTGGTGCACTTACAGTAAAAGCAGTTACCTACTTCTACCCACCATTAAATCATGACCTGTACCACGTGTAGTAGGGATAAGCAAAAAAAAAAAAAAACATGAGTGGCAAACCCAAGCAGACTCTGGGCCATCCAAAACTGATCTAGAAGTAAATGGCCTACACCATTCTGGGACACACTCGGACTGATGAAAACATGTTACTCCTTAATGCTGCCAGTTTTTGTTAATTTGATGGCTTCACAGCCTCTATGTGTTTATTTATTTAGATCTCTTTTGGTTTCAATTAATGAACAAAATTATTTTTTTGAGTAACTTCTTAATTAGCAAAAGTTGCTGGCTCAAATATACAGATTCAAATTCAATGGCTCTAAAAGAGTGATTTTTTTTTCAGCAAAAGTGCTACTCTCATACATAGAGTTCAATTTTTTGAAGCAACCTAGGAATTGATAATAATTTTGTGCTAAATCATAAGGTACAATTTGGATTATAGATCAGAAACATAAGGTAATATGGTCAAATCCAAACGAATAAATGTTATTTTTTGGTTATCTTGGTTTAGGGGGTGGCATGTGGGGAGGTGAGAGTGGACTATGGGGGGGGGGGTTCTGGTCAACCTGGCTATCCTGCTGCCTGTGCTGTCTCCTGCCCCTACAGCTGTTCTGAGCTCAGCTAGAACCCAGATTATATGGTGACATTGAAGAAGGCAGACCTTTTTGGGACTCCATGTCCAATCCAGATCTGGCATGGCCTATTTGTTTATATCTTGCCTTAGCTTCTTGGACAATGTTAACAGCCTATTATATTACCTTTCTGGGTACATTTAATATGTCAACGTATAAAATACGACTTGCATGTTCCAAATAATGAGTTTTGGCTGTACAAGAAAAGTAATTGTGCCTATCATTTTGGGTATGCACTTACTTACTAAAGAATTTGCCATGAAGTTTATGGTGAAATGAGAGACATGGGGAAGGATAGATCTCAAAGTGATTGGTGAAGATGGGGCTAACATCCGGAAATATTCCATCAATCTGGAAATAACACTACATGATACCTGCTGGTTGGTGTACCTAGATGGCCAATGCAGTAGCCGAGAAGTTGGGAACCCACCCCTATCTACTCCAGTTCTTCAAAATGCAAAGGTGAGCATTAGGGATCCTTGCGGGATATGAAGCCATCTCTGGCATTTGTATCTTCATTGTTGTCATACTATTCCATGGAGTCATTGTATAAAATTGAATCAACATTATCAAAATCCTGGTAATAGCATTGTGCTGTAAAACTTCCCATGAGCAACAACCATCTTTAAAAAATTAAAAGGCTATTTACCTCTGGGAGAGATCAGGAATACTGTAAAATCTTGTATCTGATAAATTATTCTTCTTCTTTCTTATCTCCACTCAATCATATTAGGGTATCAAGCTTGTAGAACTTGAGACTTTTGATGGTGTCTGCTAGGGATGAGTAGAGCTCATCAATGGATGAGCCAATACAGTCGATGATGTGGTTTGGGGTTTCAGGTTGACGCTTATTTCATAGTGGGAAAACCTTGCAACCATTCTGGAAAGTCATTGTCCGTAGAATACCAGACTTAGGTCTGGATATCAAAGACTGTTGTTCTCTTGGAAGGACAGAACCGGTGCTTGTCCCTCCTTCTCTGTACCAGTCATGTGAAACACTAGATTTCCATTCCTGCAGGCATTGCGTTTTAATGGTACGGAGGAGGTCTCTTTCATCTAGTTGGGTAGTAGATTCTCTTGCTTCAGGTAGGCCAAGAGTTCCAGACTTTGCCAGAAAGTCTGCTAGCTTATTTCCAGGAATTCCAACGTGAGCTGGAAGCCATTGCACTGTGACAGAGCTGTTGGCTGGGAGTTGGTTTACAGACTTAGCGATGCTCTTGAGGAGAGATTCTTGGCTGGAGAAGCTGGTGTGAAGGGTATAAATGGTTGCTCTTGAGTCGGAGTAGATTATTATTTTGCTTGGCGAGTTGATGTTTTTTAGAGCAGTATCTTTTGCAGAGAGTTCTGATTTATAAACTGAAAGGTGTCTAGAGTGGGAAAGGGAGATTTTTTCCAGGATCTTTGTAGATAGCAATTCCACTGCCAGACAGTCCAGTTTCAAGTTGGCTACCGTCAGTGTAAATTGTGATGTCGAAGAGGGAGCTATTTTCCTCAATGATCTGGAGGCCAAGAGCTTTAAGTAATTCTGGCTGAGTTTCATGTTTGTGGGGATTGGCTGGTAGATGAGGGAAACAGGTGAGTTTGTTGTGAGTTCTGTGTTGGGGATAGGAAGTTCTGTGTTGCATCTGATAAATCAATAGTCTTAGTGACCAGGGTGGTGTCCTATGGGAGGTATTTATGATTTAGGTGGTTGTTCATGGGAGGGGCCATTGTAAAACTTATTTGATCTTATCATCTTTTAATATGTATAGAATAATATTTATTTTTAAGATATTGCACTCCATGCACACACTGTATACTCTTAATACCAGTAGCGTATTTTTTGTATTTTTAGATTAAATAATTTCTATTTATGAAATTATGTCTAAAATTCAATGTGTACTTGTATTAAAAATAATGTTGCTTTGTTGCTTAAATTGTGGTACAGTAAAACCTCTATGAGAAGACATCTTGCTAGAGGACATCTCTCTACAAAGGACAGTTTTCATTGCCAAAATGGCTGTTTTTTACAACTTAGCAACTCTTCAGTAAGAGGACACCTAAAGGACACTGCAACTAGGTGTTATCCATTAAAGAGAGGTTCTGCTGTACTGTACCATATTAGGAGAGTAAGAAGGACTACAGTGCAATGATAGCTACAGGGAGGGGCCGGGCAGTGCCCTAAGGTGCAACTACGAGGGAAACATCAAGGATCTCCTGGTGTACTACAAGCCTCGGCAGCAGAAGAGGTTGTACTACCAACAAGTAAGTCTGTCTACTGTATACTCCCTCAATGTTGGCCTATTCTACAAAGGTAGTCTACTTTGTATTGACATGTAGGATTTCTTACATATACAGCTATAGGGCGCGTCCCCAGGTGGCGGATAGGGGAACAACCTTCAGATATGAAGGCCAGCTGCGAAACAAGCAGAATAACTCTGACAAATAAGCAGTCGCGGACCACAACAGCAGCATTGTTAGAAGAGGAGTAGACCTCTTTAAAAATCCTGACTTCAACTGACCCAGTTGATGAACCTCAGCAAGGGTCCCACTCCAGGGATACGGAGGAGCTGTGTCTGTACTCATGTTAGAGTCGGCAGCAAAGGCGTCTGCTTCCATGTTAGGAACAGCCTCAAACTACAGGCAAAGTCAGACTTTCACCAAAGTGTTCCTGGATCATGGTGCCATGATCAAAGAAAGCTACACCCCATTCCATGAGATCAGATGTTGATTTGCATGCTGCATCACCCGTCGTGCAGAATAAACAGGGGCGTGTTCTTTGCACGAAACAGGACCTTTGGGAGAGGCCGCTGCTCATCATAAAACAGCTCAAGGAGCATGAACTCATGGAATTCGTGTAATCTTTACACAAGGGGATAAGAAATAGCAACAACAGAATATGTCTAGAAACTTGCCAGTTACAAGTTGGAAAGGACTTATTGCATTGGTTGAATTTGTTAAATATTAACTCAATTTTGTCCAATACATCTTGGGCAAATCACAAAATGAAAGATGAATACTAATTAAAAGACTTGTCTCATCATTGGTCAACTGCAGTTACCCTAGACAGCTTCTGCAATTGAATACAGTCTACTCCTGCTGTGGTGCTCAGGGAGTTTAACAATTTGCCAAGATGTTCACTTGATATTTGTGGAATGGAATTTTTGTAATCTTTGCACAAGGGGATAAGAAACAACAATAGAATGGCCTGTGACAGGTGTTTAGTCTCTTGCCAATTTGCGACAATGATGGTTTTCAAAAATTTCATATTCTCGTCACATTAATTTATGGCCACTTTTATTGAGAGCTCCAGAATGTTAGAAACTATTTTTCTGAAATAATAGAATTCTACTAGGAATTATTAACCCTTCACACATGCAATAGAGACACATTTTTCAGTATGTCTAAACCAAAATATCATTTATTTGTCCAACTTAAAAATAGGTAAATTATCAGAATGAGTTAGATATTAATTTTAAATAAAATTGTTGGACACTCCTTCACTTCACTAGAAAGGTATGTTAGAACTACTTACTCTCAAATCAGCGAGGGGTTCCTTGCTGTTCATTATTAAACTCTCTGGAAATTACCCTCCTACATGCTCACACCTGATGACAATACTAGAACTGTGTCACCAGATGGTGTTATCAGGGACACCAGAAATACCTTTGCATATATTAAGGCATATATCATAGTTATATAAAAGGGCGTACCTGGATCTGTAAAGAAAAAAAAAAACAATTTTTTCTCAAAATATTTCGAGAGATTGAAAAAATTTTTTTTTTTTTTTTTACAGATCCAGGTACGCCCTTTTATATAATCTTAATTACTGGATTGCCTTTTGACTCAAATATATCATAGTATTTTAAAATTGTCATGTTGAGTTGTTTATATATGCACAGGGCCTTAGAAACTGCCAGTTTCACAGAGGAACCCAACAAAAGCTCTACTCCAGTTTGAGAATTGACATGTGTTGGAAGCAGGATGCTTACAGGAGATTATTCATAGACTTTATATGTGTTTGTGTTTTTATCTCAAGTACTCATGATATAAAAGTAAAAATACAAATTGAAATGTCTTTCTTTTTATTAAAAGGCAGAATGCTTTTGAGTGTTCAAACACATCCTAGTTGAAAGCTTGCTGAATTTTAATAAAGACAAAACACATTGCCGGTAGTATATGCCACCTACTAATAACTTGTCTGGTTCCAGCTCAGCATGAATATCAAGGAGTTGGAAGACAAGAAACAGTTTAAAGTCACATGGGTGAACTCCAGGCTAAAAGAAGATGTAAGTTGTCTCTCTCTCTGTACTTGACAAATATCCATCTGGCATAGTTATGGCTGGAAGAGGGACCTCTACAAGAACTGCAAAATATGGATAGGTAGATGTAATAAGCTAAATTGGAATGTGTATAGATCTATAAATAGTCTTTAACCTTTTTTTCCCTCCACATTATCTTTCATATATTAAATTTAAAGACATAAATGCTATTTATTAAAAAGAAGAAATTAATGATGAGAAGAGAGAGTGTGGGGGAAACTTCTAGATTGGTAGAGAGCTGGTGTGGTGCAGAGGGAACTGGTGCTCTACCCCAGCAAGAGTGGTCTGGTGTCGGACCTACTGGATGAAGCCCGCAAGGAGCTGGGCTCCACCAGCTCTCTGCGGCTGCTGGAGGTGATGGGCAGCAAGATCTTTGCCCTTCCCAACCCGGACTGCTACCTGGACTCTCTCTCCTATGCAGCCACCAAGAACTTCAGAGTGGAGGAGATCCCGCAAGACCAGATGAATCTTGCTCCAGATGAGACCCTGGTGCCCGTGGCACATTTCCACAAGGTTGGCAATCCCTGTGTGATGGTGTAAATACATTGTGTAATGAGGTGAACTGTGGGGGTCGGTGGAAGGATGGTCTAAACCGTTGGTTTTCGACCGCTACAACCCGGGTTCGATTCCCGCATTGGGCACTTTTTTTCTTATTTAAGAAAAAAAAATGCTCCAATGGCCCCTGATTCTTGCAAAAGTCCAACCCCACCAGCGAGTGCAAGTAACCAAACAGGGCTCTGGCACATTTGTAAGTGCAAAGTCGAACTGCTTTTCACATGTGTAGACATGTGGTGTACTTACAGTAAAAGCAGTTGCCAACTTCTACCCACCATGATTATCATGGCCTGTACCACGTGTACTAGGGATAAACAACAAGAAGAAGAAGGCTGTTCCTTTGTGATCCTGTCAGGACAGCGGCTGAACAGTATTATAGATAAGGCTAGGAGCTTTCTTGGCATGTTTTGTAACCTTGTTGAACAATGAGTTTCACCCTCAGCAACTGGGTCTCCCTGGGGAATCAATTATAAGGAGCCATTAACCACAATGTATTAATACATTTATTAATTTGCATAGGAAACATTCTGTTATTTAAGCCAATTTCTACTTTCCCAGCAAGTCCCCCAGTTTACCTCCCCAACTTGTAAAGATAGGTTTTAAAATCACTCAAAAATTAGATATAAGGAGATAAACTAAGTGTGTGACATATTTGTATAAAATCATCGCTTTGAATAAATTTTATACATTTTGTTTCTTAGTACTTTGCTATAGTGAACTCTAATGTGACCAAATTCTTGGTTTGCTATAGCTATGGTTCACTATATGGTAATACTACTATTGGGATTATTCTAGGTTTATCTTCAAGATGGAGGTTGCCTTGCCAAATGCTTTATTTACTTCTCCTGACGAAGACAAAATATTTTTGTTGAAACGTTGAGAAAATAAAACTATCTGACCTAAGTGTCTATTCTAGGTTTGTTTAAAAGAAGTTTTACTGTATAGAAATAATGATAACTACTTCTGCAGACCGCAATGATAGAAAGTATTAGCTGAGAGGGTTTCAGTGGTGAACCTTCTTCATGGTTTCTTATTGGCCTGAATAATTAAATTTGGACCTTTGTCATGTGTAGGACAAGTGATGCCATGTTGCTTCAGTTTTATACCCCAATTTGTGGAATTGTCCTCTTGCTGATATGGTAGAGAAAATCAAATGCTGATATCCTCAATATTTTAATATAATTCTCTAGTGTAATACACACACCAGACTTAGTGCCATGTACAGAGAGAGGTTCTCTCCAACATTTAATACAGACAGGAAAGGTCTTTGTACATGATTGGTGATTGTGAGGAGGTCTAGACCTCTTAGCTATGTGAGGTCTTAGCTATGGTGACATCTGTGTTGATGTTCGAACTGCTCTTGTAAGGGAGATCTACACACACTACTACTAAGCATGTCCTAGCTCAAAGCTAGGAGAAGAATTCTGTGCATGACCCACAAGACTTGTGTGAAGAATGGAGTAAACACCTGTCAATAGCATCCACATCCAGGAGAACTTCACACACTCTATCTCTCTATCTATGCATTCCCACCCTAATTACTTGTTCGTTGTCTCACTCTTCCATGGTTCCAGGAAATATTCTCCACCTTCGGGGTTCCCTTCCTCTTAAAGTTGAAACATGTAAGTACATGTAGTGTCCTAGCACTGAGCCAGTCACTGACCCACATCACTGTTGCAGAAAGAAACTTTTGATAAAGTAAAAGATAGAATACAAGCTACACTTGATGTTCCCGACAAGGATTTTGAAAAGGTAAGTTCTTTATGTTGATCTCTTTAATTGCAGCTACTAATTGGGAAAGATATAAATAGTCCCAATTATCAGTGTTGTGTCCCATCTAACTGACCATCTAGTTTGAGAGAGAAAGCCAATTGCATTATTATTCAAACTACATTTTACAAAGTATCAGCATTTGCTTGTACAGTTGAATCTCACCATGACAGCATCACCCGGGACTTTATAATTCTAATGGAATAAAAGAGGATGTGGGTTATATATAATGAGATTTCACTGGGTTTAACAAATATAAATTTAGTATTATATTAGTAAAGTGTGTGGAAACAATAATGGCTTGATTGATCAGCACTTGTGGGAAGGTATTTCAGAAGATTTGTTTTAAGGATTTCACTGTACGCACATTACTCTGCATTCTCAAGCTATGCTCATCTTTATCTGCCAAAAAAATTAATACATTTAAATAATTGTATGTTTGCCTCTACTTAAATCATTCTTTTAACTTTTTTTTATCCCATTTGGGGTACATAATTACAAAGAAGGTTTGAATTACATTAAATACATACATTGAAATTTTGGTTTATACAAATTATACCTATACAACATTTTGAACATACAAATGTGCTTAAATGGCTTTTTTCCATTGGTTAAGGTATTAAATATTATCTTTTTTTTTTTTCAAAAGTTAGTTTTGAAAATTTAGCTAATTTTTAAATGTATATGCTATGGAAAAAAATATATTTGTAAACACTTTAGTTTTATATCTGGTATTTATGGTATTTAAAAATAGCCTATGGAATGTTGAAGTAAAAGAATAGCAGCATACAAGAACAGAATCTATCTTCCGTAGAGTTAGAAATGCTACCACCATGTTATCAATCAAACCCACCAGAAAGTAATTTGGTCTTGGGTGGATCGTCTTATAACAATGTTCTGGGTAGCATGGTCATGGTGTAGTCAAATTTATCCTCAATGTAACTAATGTGAGAACATGTTTCAGTTCAAGTTTGCCATTGTGAGCATGGGAAGCCTCAGTACATTGAAGATGAACAGTACATTATCAACATTCAAGAATTTGCCGGTAAGCTACTTCTTGGGTTTCTTAACACCCTCCTTGTTCTGCACCAGATGTGAGGGCTTTTTTTATAAAAATACATGCAGGTTGCTTAATTCTGGGTTTCCAGGTAGCAATGGTCATGTATCAGTGAGGCTAGTATGAAATGTAGATAGTTTTACATGCTGCAGTAGACTCCCATATAACACAGAACCTGAGCAGCCAACTGGCTTCATATCTGGGACAATCCAATGGCCTATAGTCAGCCTGATGACAATTACTACTTCAGTGTAGTAGAAATAATGTGGGTCACATGTGGTGCACTTACAGTAAAAGCAGTCGCCTACTCATACCCAGCATGATAATCATGGCCTGTACCACATGTACTAGGGATAAGCAAAAAAAAAAAGTAGAGATAAGAAAGAAGAAGACTTTGAGTGTAGTTCATGTATCTGTGTGCAGGAAACTCGTGCCTCTCACGTCTATGGATTGGTCTGGAGCACATCAACAAGGCCCCCAAGAGAACTCGCTACAACTACATGGAGAAGGCAATTAAGATCCACAACTAGATCTATTTATTTTTTTCAAATGCTATTTTGAAGATCCAAGGGAATTAAATTCACTTTTTATTATTGTTGAGTCCCACCCACATCCCTTTCTTCCAGCCTTCCACACACATTGGTTGGTTCCACATGGAAGTTTAAAATGGCTGGTTTTTGATAATCAGGATATAAAATCCAATCTTGCTTTGGGCAATTTTAAAAAATTAATTATTAAAATGTTTCAATGGCAAAAGTTCAATCTCACCAGTGAGTGCAAATAACCAAATTCTGGCAACTTGAAAGTGTAAAAGTTGAAATTATTTTCTAAATGTTTAGACATGGGTTGTACAAGGTCTTTTCAAAAGTAATGCCTGTTTGACAATATTTGGTGTAGTTTTAATAAGCAAAAGTATAATATACTTAACTTACTACTTAATATTACCACATTTATTAACATGCATTACTTTTTGGACAAACCTTATGCTTACAGTAATAGCAGTTTTTAATCCCCTGCCTTATGATTTTACTGATGTTTTATTTTGATGACTACAATGCTGCTACAGCATAAAATGCAATAATTTATTTTTTAAAGAGAGAGAAAGAGGAAACTGAAGTTAGGTTGGTCCTAAGTTACTTCATTGTTAGCACAAATTCTCGGCTGTACCTTTGAGCTGTACATTTTGCTGTACCTTTTGTTAGCACAAATGGTGGTTAGCACAAATTCTCAGCTGTACCTTTGGCCATTAGGCAGAAGTGAACACAGATATGAAAACATCATTGTTATCATGTACAGTGCAATCTTACTAATATTAGTATTATTATATTTTACCTGCAGCTCCAGAACATATTTTGGCTTGCAATAGATGCACTAAATAGGACCTTTGGGAGAGTCCGCTGCTATCTTAAACAGCTTATGGAATTTGTGTAATCTTTGCACAAGGGGATAAGTAACAACAGCAACCGTATGATATTTTAGGGGAATCATCCTAAGTCTGGTGTTCCTTTTCAATCAGGCTCCTTAAAATCAATTGATCTGTTGCCATAGTTTTCAACTGGTGAATTCTTGGTTTCCTCACTTCACTAGGCCCACAAATGTGATCTGGTGATTTCAATCACACTTTTTTTTTTAAGTTAAAAAAAAAAAAAATTATGTGGCACACATTTACTGCCAGTGATAACATTTTGTCATTAGCCATGACATGTGCACAGTATATCACATTTTATAATTTTACTTTCTCCTTTATTTGATTATTTTTTAAAACAGAAATTAAAAGATTTTATGAATTTAACAAAAAAATATGAATATCAATATTTGGAATATACTTTGAAAATTTCCATTACATTTTCCTGTGATGCTTGTTTTTATATTTGTACCTACAATTGGTTAGAGTTCATTGAGATAAAGGTAAGTGTACAATGGTTTCTATGGTATAAAATACTTGACCATTTGAGATAAAGGGAAGTGTACAATGGTTGTTTAAATGGAAATATTAGCAAGCAGGTGTTAGTGTCGATATGTCACATACAATGACAAAAGAGTATAAAATATAATTTAATCGTCAGTGTAGCAAAGGGGGAGGCACTTGGTACTTCTCTATTGCAGCTAGGAGATGCCGTAGGGCCACCATCCAGCTACGGACCTGCCACACACACCGTAGATGTCCAGAATGTTACTTTTTATAAGCAGAGAGATTGAAAACATTTTATTGACTACACAAGTCAGAGAAAAAATATATATACTATTTTAAGTTGCAATACCAGTTTGGCACTTTAATAAAGAAAAAATAATAATAAAATGAAAATAATAATGATGGTGAAAAAGAGAGGTGATAACTGTTTAAAATGAAGTATTATAAGCTAACCACAGACCCTAAACCAAATAGAGTAAGTTACCTAAACCAACCATGTATACCACAACTATGATTAGAACTCATAGAATGGGGTGTAGGGGTGCAGCTTTTGTTGATCATGGCACCATGATCTAGGCACACTTTGGTGAAAGGGGATAAGGAACATGATTAGAACTGGAGAATCACAGCTGGTACAGTGGAGTGAACCCAGGGGAGGAGCTCTGAACCTCAGAAATAGACAGCACCAAACCCAAAAAGTTTTGGAACAGCCCATCTCGAGGAACATGAACTCATGGAATTTGTGTAATCTTTACACAAGGGGATAAGAAACAACAACATGATTAGTACCTGCTAAGCTGTCAGAAACCATTCCTATAAATGACACTTTGGTACTGACGCTGATGCTTTGGCAAAATACTAGATAGTTCAACAAAAAATAAGAAAAGATCGAATATGCAAAATAAACTCAGAGAGAAGAATTACAAAAACTATAACAAAACTCGGAACGAAACCCTATACACAATGACAATACATACAGATGGCACAAAAACCTATAGGACATGCAACAACTGTCCTGGTATGGACAGTAACCTACCCACATATTCTCATGCCCAGCAATGGCCGCAGCCTTCCAGAAAATTGACATGGACCCAGAGCACACCCAAGATAGTGGACATTGCAACTGCTGTGATAGAGATGCATGGGGACATCTTCATTGGACAGAACAACAATACTTTTGTTCAATCCAAAATGACATCTCTCTCTCTCCTTGTTTGAGCTCCTACCACCATCAGTGCATGGGAGGTTGGTTTTGTATTATGTTTGGTCTAGTTATAGGAACTTGTGTTATACACAGAGATAAATCATATACACTGTGACTATCTACACTTTTTTACAATTAAATTGCATGGGCTGATGGTGTAATTTCAAACTGCCAATTTTTTTTTTTTTTTAAATCATAACCTGGAATTGAACATCATGCATGTTTAAAAACAAATTCTTCAATTCCCTCCCAAACTCTTGAGTTCAAACCTTCAAAGTTCAACCTCATTGTGGTTGAGGTATATGTGGTATAGGAAATGATAATTATGGTGGGTAGTTAGCAACTTGTTTTCATTTATGCAGGAATTATTTTACCATAACTAATTTTATCTTGTTGCATTTGGAGAACGTTCAGTTATAAAGGACACTTGATAATTCACCTAGATTTACTAACGGTAAAGATAAAAATTGTGATATTTCACTAAATGATGCCTTGGCCCTTTCATTCTTCTTTACCCCTATTTGATACATTGTAAATAACTTTTCTCATTATTGTTACTATTACTGTTATATTTATGTATGTACCCTCTTCTACTCTGAGGATCTATATAAGACTAAAAGGTCTTAATAAAGCTTTTTGTTGTTGATATTTCACTAAATGAGGGGATACTCTAGGGCAGTGATTCTCAACCTTTTTTTTGTTGCGGCATTATTTTAAAGATTTGAAAATTTGGCGGCACAATTTTAGAATTTCGCGGCACACTTTTGCTAACTTGAATGCAAGAAAATTCAAATTATGTATCAATATTTCTATGCAAAATATAAGTAATATACATCTCTAACATTCAATTTGCTAATTTCGTTATTTTAAAAAGTAAAAAAATGAAAAAAGAAAAACCAATACAAACGTGAACATAATCATATGACTAAAATTCGGCGGCACATTTTTAGAATTTCGCGGCACACAAAATTACCGCGGCACAGTGGTTGAGAATCACTGCTCTAGGGCCTGGCAAATAGTACCTCAGCAGTGTGGTCCACAGAGAGGTTGACCTGAAGCTGGTTGGCATTCCTGTAGTCCAGACCTCTCAGTGCTGCAGCAGCAGAGGTTAGAGACAGAAGGGATGCAGGGTGGAGGCTGTTTACCTTCAAAGATAGCATGGAGTCGGCAGAGCACACACTGGCTGATCTGGTTGGAGTCACAGGCTTCCCTCAGCTGATCCATCCTCTTCTTGACCTCTCCAAAACTGGAACCCTGAACACCCTTGCAACTGTGAGCCTTCCATGGTGACACCATCTTCCTAGGCAACCACCACCTTGGTAAAATCAAAAAGGATCTGACATAATGCAACCTCAAGTTATAGATCACTTCCAGGAGTCTCCATGATTTTGATCCAAGACACCAAATAGGTACACTATGCAATAGCTTCCATCATATGGTCTGATGGGTGATAGACCATCCTGAGCAACTAACCACCTTGGTAAAATCAAAAAGAATTTATCTGGGATATAATACAATGAGAGACTATCTTCAGGAGAAACCAGGGATATCCATGGCAACAATCTCTCATAGTTACTGCAAACCATGTTGCTTTATGATAGGCTATATTGTTAGAAAGAGTTAATCAAAAACTTCACCACGTGGAAGATAAGGCTTTGGATATTACTACGGATACGCGATTACATAAGAGGTTCTGCTATTGGCTGATATCTAGCACGTGTCTTAAAAATTATTTGCCTCACTGTGGATGGAAGGATGCATTATCGTAGACACCAGAGTATTTTAATTACTAGCGGCCTGTAGTAATACATAACCTTACCTGAGCTAGCTGGTGGCAGGCCTCAGTGTAGTGGAGGAGAGTTTGGGAGACAGCTGGGCTGAGGTCCATCCCTTCAGTGGGTGGAGTTTGCAGGGAGTTAGGCGGGACTTGCTGGAGACAGGGTGGAGGAGCTTGCTGGGAATAGGGTGGAGGAGCTTGTTGGGGACAAGGCTGAGATTGCTGGAGACAGGGTGAGGCTTGCGGGGAACAGGGTGGAGCCATATAGTTGGCTAAGGGCGGAGCTACTGGTAACAAACCAGGCAGATCAACCTTGAGGAAATAGTTGAACATAAATTGTACTACCTTGTACTTCTGATGACATCATGCCACCTGGAGGAGGTGCTGATGACATCATGCCACCCGGTGGAGGTGCTGATGACATCATGCCACCTGGAGGAGGTGCTGATGACATCATGCCACTTGGTAGAGGTGCTGATGACATCATGCCACCTGGAGGAGGTGCTGATGACATCATGCCACTTGGTAGAGGTGCTGATGACATCATGCCACCTGGAGGAGGTGCTGATGACATCATGCCACTTGGTAGAGGTGCTGATGACATCATGCCACCTGGAGGAGGTGCTGATGACATCATGCCACTTGGTAGAGGTGCTGATGACATCATGCCACCCGGTGGAGGTGCTGATGACATCATGCCACTTGGTAGAGGTGCTGATGACATCATGCCACCTGGAGGAGGTGCTGATGACATCATGCCACTTGGTAGAGGTGCTGATGACATCATGCCACCTGGAGGAGGTGCTGATGACATCATGCCACTTGGTAGAGGTGCTGATGACATCATGCCACCTGGAGGAGGTGCTGATGACATCATGCCACTTGGTAGAGGTGCTGATGACATCATGCCACCCGGTGGAGGTGCTGATGATAACATGCCACCTGGTGGAGGTATGGGTGCTGATGACAAACAACAGAACAATTATTATTACCTTGGGGGGGAGAAAAGTCCAAACCATGTTTCTCCTTTTATATATTTTTTCTCACATTAGTGAATTTAAAAAAGTGAGAACAAATAAAGAAAAGGAATTTTATTATTAAAAAGAAATACACATTCAGATTGATGACATAAACAATCAGCTACATTCACTTGCATATTTGAAAGTTACTTTTTATTAAAACAAAAAGTTTCAAAATTAATCATCAGTTCTCAAAGATACATATTAAAGTAATATACCAAAGTTACCAACCCCTCTTTCCTTCTCCATGATGTCTACAAAAAAGACCTCTGGGAAAACCCCAGGACTATAACAGAAGAGCTATGACAATGGAACCTAATTTAAATGACTTGAGGAATAAGCAACAACAATCCCCTATAACATAAAGGAAGAAGAACCTGGTGTGTAAGTGGAGAGGTTGTGGCCCACGCGCTGGTTGAGCTGACGTCGTGGGGCGGACAGGGTCGGGGTGTAGCCCAGCACAGGGGGGTCATTCCAGCCGGGGGGCCCGTGGCCTCCTGCAACCATCATACTGTAGCAGGAATACAGGCCAGTGGTAGGTATAGCCTACTTGGAACATAAGGCACAATTTGGATTATAGATTATAAACACAAGGTAATAAGACCAAATAAATAGTGTATGATGTTTTGGTAACGGTGTTGCGTTTGAAACTAGACCAAACTTTGAATAAAAATATGATTTAATAGGTAAAAAAAAAACATCAACCTCACAAAATATAGCTAAGCGCTCCAAAACACAGCTTGGATGTGGCATTAAACAGGAACTTTGGGAGAGACTGCAGCTGATGATCCTCAAACAGTTGGAGAAGGAGGATCCCATAGATGTGAAAATTTGACGTAAGAACTGACAGCAGGTTTAAAATACAGTCTACTCTCGTTATAACGCCACCCTCGCCTTACGCCGCTTTTTCGTTTTGTCCCAATCGACATCAATGTATTTTTCTCGATATAACGCCACTCCCTCGCTGTTCGCCTTCCGCCGCTGATTTTTCGTATCCCAAGTAGCAAAAACCACTCGTTATAACGCCGCTCACAACGTCCCTCACCCCCCCCCCCCCCCCCCCCCCCCCCCCCCGCTCCCCCTTTCCTGTCTGCATTTTTTACGTCAATGGCGCCGGACTTTGTTTGCTGTTGACACAACAGATAACAGATTGTGTGAACAGCCAGCGCAGACCCTTTTCCTGCTTGCTCCTGGGACATACACAGTCGCTTCATCCTTTGCTAACGTCAACACAACAACTTTATTGTCGTATCATGAGTTCCCAAAAGCGTAAACGTGAGTCGATCACCATTGAAAAGAAGAAGGAGATATGCCAGTTGGCAAGAAATAACCCTACGATGTCGAAGAATGAGATTGGAAAGCGTTTCTCACTTCCACAAACAACTGTCCGTGATATTCTCACTCAGGCTGAGAAGTGGGAAAATCATACTGTTGGTTCTTCAAAGAGACAAAGAGTCGGAAAATTTAGTGACTTGGAAGACGCTCTCTTCAACTGGTTTACCCAAAAGCGTGCCAATAATATTATTATTACTGATTATATCTTAAGAGAAAAGGCAAAAAAACTTGGCGAGCATTTGGACGTACCAGAAAATTTTGCGTACAGCAGTGGGTGGCTGCAGCGATTTAAAGGGAGATTCCATATTTCGCAACGACGGCTCTGTGGGGAAGGCGCATCGATTTCTCCAGCTATCTACTTATATAATTGCCTTATTCTGTCTGTCTGAAGCTCACGGATAGAATTTGGTCAGAATGGATAAAATAAAAAAAGTGTCAAGGGATGGGAATCGAACACCTCTCTATAAAGGACAGTTTTCTTCACCAATACAGTAGAACCTCCATGAGAGGACACTCACGCTAGAGGACACCTCTCTATAAAGGACAGTTTCTTCACCAATACAGTAGAACCTCCATGAGAGGACACTCACGCTAGAGGACACCTCTCTATAAAGGACAGTTTTCTTCACCAATACAGTAGAACCTCCATGAGAGGACACTCACGCTAGAGGACACCTCTCTATAAAGGACAGTTTTCTGCTCTTGCTATAACTGCTCTTGCTATATTTGCTATGTTTTATGTGTTTGAATAATACATTTAATCGTGTAAATTTTGAACAGTATTCTGGCGAACTCCGGATATGATCCAGCTAACATATACAATGCAGACGAAACAGGATTATTTTTCAGCTCATTCCTGACCGAACACTTGCTCACAAAGATGAAAGCTGCCGTGGTGTCAAAAGGATGAAGCAACGAATCACTGTTCTACTGTGCTGCAACTCTACTGGAACAGACAAGCGGCGATTGCTGATTATTGGAAAATCGGCAAAGCCTCGATGCTTCAGAAACTTTAGTCCACACTTCTACTGCACTTACACATCTAACAGCAAAGCATGGATGACCTCTAGTATCTCTTAAGAATGGCTACTGCAGTTCAACAAGCAGCTTGTCTCTGAAGGACGTCGTATACTACTGTTGTTAGATAACGCTACGTCTCACTGCGTCCCTAATTAGGTCTCAGAAACATAAAGATACACTTCCTTCCACCAAATATGACTGCCAATCTGCAACCACTGGATAGTGGCATCATCAAAAGTTTCAAGGCTCAATATCGCAAGCTTCAACTCCAGAAAATGGTGGAATTGGCGGATGCCCATCTACCCACAGAATTACGTCTGGATTACGCTGTGCGCTATTGTAAAATGGCTTGGGATTCTGTGAGCCCTGATTCCATCAGCTAATGCTGCAGTTGAGCCTCTTAAATATGGAAATCTGCTCGATCGCATTCGCGACATCTTCGCTATTACACCAGAGATTTTGATGACTGAAAGGGAGTTTCAACTGGTTGATGATTCCCAGGAGGCAGAAATGAAGCTAACAGATGACAATTTTCTGGTGTCCACTGTTACAGCGAAAGAAGAACTTGGCGAGGATGATGATGCAACAGTGACCCAGCGCCTACCATCGTTAAGGGAAGCCAGAACAGCTGCTGAGACAGTTTTGTTGTTTCTTGAGCACTTCAAGAGAGCAACATCTGACGACGTCAATCTATCTGCGGATTTCTTACGCCGTGTCTATGCCATAAGTGAGGGAGCGAAAACACAAGTTGTGATCACAGACTTCTTCAAGAAAATGTAATTACTTTTTTATGAATAAATTATAAATTAATTATTCCTATTTGTCATATTAATTAATTAATGCCGGCATTCTATATATTGACTTAGGGTATAAGTTGTTTTTAGTAATTGTTATAAATAATTTATTGTATCTTCAAATTTCACATTTTAAACGTGTTCGATACAACGCCACCCTCGCCTTACGCCGCTTTTTTGCAAAATCCGGATGGTGGCGTTATAACGAGAGTAGACTGTATAAGAAAATAAAATATTTAAGCATGAAGATTTCTTTTTACACATAAATCAAATTTCTACTGTCCTTACTGCAATGAAAAAATATTGGGAGGACTTGGCTCATCAGTGGTGAATCCTCCCAGCTGTTTTGCCAATTTAATCCACCGACTGCTTCTTTAGAGAACTAATACTGTATAGACGATTATGCTTATATATGCTACACTGAAAGGTGGAATCTTAGAAATGGTATTCAAGCACCCTATGGACACCATCTTTTAGGACAGTAGAATTACATATAAATATTTGCATCGAGCAATGCTCTTCCGCAAACAATAAGGACAAAGCCAGTTAGGCATAAATTAATTATAGGACAATATAATGCGCCATGTATATGATAAAAAAAATGTATGCAATATTATTGCCATCATATTGTCTTTTCTAGATTTTATCAATGATTTTGGCTCTTTTATTACTTAGGTTGTAGCATCCACTCAAGGACTCTGATACCAAATGGCTGGTTTGTTCAGGTTGCCTCTTGAGTGTTGCAGGTTATAAAACTTCCAAAAATGGAAACAATAAATCTTGGAGATAGAGGATGCCTGGCCTCAGCATTCATATTTCATTAGAAAAAAAAAAAAAGGATATTTCTGTCAGCTAGGTAAAATGAGAGTAACTTAGTTATAAAGCCTCTTTTATAACATCAATATGGTTATATCATTACTTGGGACCTAGATTTTATGTTGTTATAACCCCGGTTAAATAATTAGAACTTGAGAATTATGGTGGTATAACACACACACCAAGTTATTAGTATAAAAGAGGCAGTTTTAACAGGGTTCCATTGTAATAGGCTTTTATTTAGGGAGCTTGATTAAGTGTGTATATGCTTTAATGTTTAAATGTGTGGAGTTTGTGTTATCCTCTTTCTAATTCCCAGCACCACCCAGGGGACAACACATTCATAGTTCATTTTCTCTGATGCACTGTGTTGTGGGCGATGGTTGCAGAAATTTACCTGCCGACAACCACTAATGGCAAGTTGTACTGTCTGCTGTGATTGGTCGGCAGGAAGTATGTGCAAGCTCACTGGTGTTGTAAAGTGAAAGCAACTCCATCAGATATTTTATCATAAGAACTATTGATTTTGGAAAGCCACGACCTGAGATCAAATCCTGCATTGGGCACTTTTTTTCTCAATAAAAAATTGCTCCAATGACCCCTGATTCTTGTAAAAGTCCAGCCCCACCAGTAAGTTCAAGTAACCAAATGGGGCTCTGGCACATTTGAAGTGCAAAAAAAGTCTAACTGCTTTCTATAGGTGTAGACCTGTGGTGCACTTAAAGTAAAAGAAGTCGCTAACTATCCACCATGATTATCTATATAGGCCTGTACCATATTGTTGTGGGTCAACAAGTAGCCGACCGATGGTACACGGGAGCAGTACAAATTATTTTAATTTTTGTTTATTTTTAATTAATTACTTATCAGAGAAATGGCACCACAGAGAGGATGGGGATAAATTTTATCTGACCATTGACCACTGTTTCGCAGCAATGTGTTAAATACAACGGGCCAAATATAAATTAATCTTCATCCTATTTGGATTTCGACCCGGTGAATAGAATGTCCAATTACAGCTCCATCCCCTCCAAACAACCGGCCCGGCAAGACCCCAAACATCATGACCTTCCTGGACCGGACCACGAGCCCAGCACTGCACCAAATAAACCATCTGAGTCTCACATCCTCACCTTTGTCTCATCAATATGTACTCTCTCTAGGGATAATTAAAAAATAACAATTTCAAAGAGTTAAATAAAAAGAAAAATCTAATCTAAAAGCAATGGGTCATCATTAAATACCAATTTACATTTAATAGTTGGTTCTGTTATCACAGATGGATCATATTTTTAAATCCTTGTTTATTCACCTGATATCTAACGGCACCAATCTGCTGTGATATACGTCACATTTAGTACTCTGGACTGAGAATGGTGGCAACCTCTCACATATAGATTACTTATTTGGTCTTGTTACCTTGTGTCAGATACGGAACTATGCACCACCATTGGTATTCACCAGAGAGACTGAGGGGGACAAGCACCGGTTCTGTCCTTCCAAGAGAACAACAGTCTTTGATTTCAAGACTTAAGTCTGGTCATCTACGGACAATGACTTTGCAGAATGGTTGCAAGGTTTTCCGACTATGTACTAAGTGCAATCCTCAACCTGCAACCCCAAAACACATTGACTATATTGACTCATCCATTGATGAGCTCTACTCTTCCCCGGCAGACACCATCAAAAGTCTCAAGCTTTACAAGCTTCATATCTTAATATGATTGAGTGGAGATAAGGAAGAAGAAGACCAGAGAGACTCTAGACATACCAACGCTGAGGGATTGTTTGCCCAGCTTCAGTACAAGATATACTGAGCAGATAAGATTTGAGGCAGGGAGAAAGTCTTCCTAACCATCTGACACCTCCAGGTGTATTCCACAAGAGCTGCTGTACCAGCAAAATATTTATTATTTTATGTACAGATTAACGAAATTTTGATCATTATGTTTTGCTACTCTATAAACATTCCTCATTGCCTCTCTGGTGTTCCATGAGTTTTAAACTTTTTTTTTTTGCATTAAATGAAGAGTGTCATTCTGGCTCTTGTCTTTTATAATTTTCCATGTGACAATATCCTCCAACTGATTAATCCGTGCACTCTCTGTGATTAAGATAAATGCAACAATTTCAATTTTTTCAATTCATTGTACGGATGAACCTCTCTAAAGAATACCTTGTTGAAGAACAAAACTGTCCTTTGTAGAGAGGTGTCCTCTTACCAGAGGGTTGTGAATTAGTAAAAATTATGATTTTTTCAATGAAAACTGTCCATTGTAGAGAGGTATCCTCTTACCGGAGAGTGACAAATTAGTAAAAATGGTTATTTTTTTCAATGAAAACTGTCCTTTGTAGAGAGGTGTCCTCTTACCGGAGAGTGGCAAATTAGTAAAAATGGTGATTTTTTTCAATGAAAACTGTCCTTTGTAGAGAGGTGTCCTCTTACCGGAGAGTGGCAAATTAGTAAAAATGGTGATTTTTTTCAATGAAAACTGTCCTTTGTAGAGAGGTGTCCTCTTACCGGAGAGTGACAAATTAGTAAAAATGGTGATTTTTTTCAATGAAAACTGTCCATTGTAGAGAGGTGTCCTCTTACCGGAGAGTGACAAATTAGTAAAAATGGTGATTTTTTTCAATGAAAACTGTCCTTTGTAGAGAGGTGTCCTCTTACCGGAGAGTGGCAAATTAGTAAAAATGGTTATTTTTTTCAATGAAAACTGTCCTTTGTAGAGAGGTGTCCTCTTACCGGAGAGTGGCAAATTAGTAAAAATGGTTATTTTTTTCAATGAAAACTGTCCTTTGTAGAGAGGTGTCCTCTTACCGGAGAGTGGCAAATTAGTAAAAATGGTTATTTTTTTCAATGAAAACTGTCCTTTGTAGAGGTGTCCTCTTACCGGAGAGTGGCAAATTAGTAAAAATGGTTATTTTTTTCAATGAAAACTGTCCTTTGTAGAGGTGTCCTCTTACCGGAGAGTGGCAAATTAGTAAAAATGGTTATTTTTTTCAATGAAAACTGTCCTTTGTAGAGGTGTCCTCTTACCGGAGAGTGGCAAATTAGTAAAAATGGTTATTTTTTTCAATGAAAACTGTCCTTTGTAGAGGTGTCCTCTTACCGGAGAGTGGCAAATTAGTAAAAATGGTTATTTTTTTCAATGAAAACTGTCCTTTGTAGAGGTGTCCTCTTACACCAGAGAGTTATGAATTAGTAAAAATGGTGATTTTAGCAATGAACACTCTCCTTTGTAGAGAGAGGTGTCCTCTAGCAGGAGTGTCCTCTCATGGAGGTTCTACTGTACCACTATACACAGTGTTAACTGGTAGTTTGCAATAGCTCATCTTCATTCCTTCAGAATTCCTCTTGTTTAATGCCCACGCCGACAGTTCAACTCTGACATTTATACTACTGTATATTCTCATAGTACTCTAAGACACAAGATTCATTTTGCCATTTTATGAACTTTGTGGTTTAGTAGAAATTACAGGTCAATTATATTTACTAGTGTGTATCAAACCAATTAAAAATCATGGCCACCTATGCTCATCTAGAGTTTCATATAATGTAGTAACCATAATACAATGTCTGTCCATCTGTGATTTCAGCTAGGAAATGCTGGAAGACAAATTCAGATTTCTAGCTCAAACCTACTCTTTGAATTTACAAGGTCGGTGGAAGGCTGGTTAAACCGTTTGGTTTACGACCACTACGACCCGGGTTCGATCCCCGCATTGGACACTTTTTTCTGTTTAAAAAAAAAATGCTCCAATGGCCCCCCGATTCTTGCAAAAGTCCAACCCCACCAGCGAGTGCAAGTAACCAAACGGGGCTCTGGCACATTTGTAAGTGCAAAGTCAAACTGCTTTCACATGTGTAGACATGTGGTGCGCTTACAGTAAAAGGCAGTCGCTAACTACCCACCATGATTATCATGGCCTGTACCACGTGTACTAGGGATAAGCAAAAAAAAAAAGCAAAAAAACTGGCAAAAATCAAGTTGAATATTAATTTAGCTTTAAAATATCATCATGCATATAGTCATTATATCATCTATATATAAATAACAGAAACAAAAAGACACATAAGCCAAAAAGAATTGACCTCACTAATAGCAGTGGATATCGTGGGCACATTCAACAATACATGGTAGCCAGCAGTAGGAAAGAGAATAGATAATTATAGCATTCCTACCAACTTATTATGGATTATCCAATCATATTCTAATAAAAGTATATTATCATATGAAGATATCACTATCGAAAAAAGATTAACAAATGGATGTTCACAGGGTGGACCATTATCCCCACTATTATGGAATATTTTACTAAATGATTTACTGATAAATTTTGAAGGGAAAGTTCCATGACAATCAACTACAAACAACCACATAGTATATCATCATATGGTGTCATTTCTGTATCAGCCATCATGGAACATCATTTCATTCCTTCTTCTTATTTCTTATCTCCATTCAATCATATTAGGGTATCAAGCTTGTAGAGTTAACAACTATCATGACTGGGTGAAGTAGAATGCATCTGCCTTTGTCATTAAGACTGGGAGCACTACTCAGTAGCAGGCTGACTTAGCTCCAATACGGAATGGCTGCCTCTGACATAGGAATAGATGTCTATTCTTAAGATGCTCTTAACATGGAGTACAGGAACTGTTAATCCTGTATCCCTGGATAAGGAGTCCTTACAGCTGGCCTGGCCAGCTGAGCCCAGATTTTGTAGCAAGTTTGTTACTGCTCCTCTCCTTTTCAATTTGGGCTTGGGACTGGCAAAGGCGGAGTTATTTCATTATTTATATATATATTTAATTCCTTAAAGTAAGACAACACACTTTTCATTGTGTACCAGGGACTGTATATGAGCCCCAAATGAGCCCCCCCCTGGTTTCAAATCAGAGATTTCCTTCTTCTAGATGATCTGTCAGTTCTGACTATGGAGCTCCATTTGTCTCAACTCTTGGCTTGAGGAGGCCTAAATCCATCTTTGTGTTTATAGCACACTAGCCAAATGACCCGGGCAACGCCCGTGTTTTAATTTAGACACGTGGACCTGTTGGATCATTAACGCCCGTGTTTTACCCGATTGAATGTTTTTATTCAAATACTATTTGTTACAATTATAAATTGGCGCCTTAAATAAATGCATATATTAGTTAATAACTATAGCCTATGTGCTTTATCTGTCTATGTACTGTTGGCTTCCGTAGGCGTCTCTTACTGGGAAAAAGAAAGAGAGGATTCCATTTAGTTATTAACTAATATATGCATTTATTTAAGGAGCGACCCGCTCCAACACAATAGTTACAAAAAGCGAGTGGGGGGGGGGGGGGGGGGGGGGGGTGGCAAAGTCAAAAACAAAGTGTCTCGCGCAGTGGCGGCGCCATCGTAGCGAACCAATAGGAGAGCGCCATTCCAAAAAAAAAGCAAACGGTGACAGAGATGAGGAACACATGACGCTCGTAACTGTATAAAGAATAGTCCTCAGTAAGCCATAAGTAATAGAAGGAGGTGGAAAGTTATAGAATGTGAATAGCCTCATATGTGAGCTGCATGGAATTTCAGGGAACTTTTTAAATATTGTAATACACTGATAAGGCACAATTTGGATTATAGATTAGAACTACAAGGTGATATACCCAAATCCAAATAAATAAATAGTGTTTGACATTTCAGTAACAGTGTTGTTATTGAAACGTAACACATTATTTATTTGGACTTGGTCTTGTTACCTTGTAATTGTAATACACATACACGCAAAAAGTTTTAGTAATCTGTTTAATGTAATTATTAAACTTTAAATTAGTTCTATATGGGGGTGGAAGTATGGAAGTTGGGTATGGGGACGACTTTAGCAAACTGGAATAGCTAATTCCCAATCAGCAACCAAAATAATGAGGAGGACCCAAAGGTATATTCTACAAACAAACTTTAGCAAGAGCAGATATTGGATATTCAGTTGCCTTTTTTTTTTCTTTCTATTTCACATCCTCTTGAATCTGCCCAAGAACCTGGTCACAGAATCACTTCAAGATCTTTGAGTTTAACAACCTCTTATAAAGGTACTACATAATATTCCAAATACACTATATATCAAAATATGTTTAGCCATATATCAAAATACACATTGTTTCTTTGACTGTGTATTAACTTTTTAAATTTTAGATTAATACTTTGGCCTTTGGTAAAATACTATTGCTGCTCATTATTTATCCTTTTAATTTCAACAATTTTAAATGAACTTCTATAGGGTGCCTCATCTCTTGTCAAAAGCATTTTACATGGCATTTAAGCAACATATTAATTATAGTTTTAACTTGACATATTCTAGAGCACTCTCAAAACAACAAATGACTCGGGGAATATTTGTACTGACGTTTAATAATTTTTAGGCCAACATATTTTAATATTTGCTTTTAAAAAATTTTATTGAATTTAAATTAGTGAAAACACATATTTAAAAATGCACAATATTATACATAGTACATATTATAATAATTAAAATCGCTTACCATATCTACTTTCCATATTTTCTTTTACAACAAATCGCTAAACGTTTCACTTTAAAAACAATATTACCACAGAGTATTTAGTGACTTGTATTTATTCTGAGACACACATACACTCGGTAATTTTTTAAATGTTTATACTCTTCAGTAATATCTATACTGGTTCGACTAATATTTGCATAATTTTTTTTTTTTAAATAAAGCGAACTAAATGTAAATTTTGACTTTATTTACTTAAGAGAGTTGAAACTCTCTGGCAGTCATATGGAGACCATCTAAGTAGTTTGTGAATAAACTTTTCATGTATTGAAATATAAAATATTTGATCGATATAAAATTTCTTTAAAAACAATTTTCTACTGCTCTTATTGGAATGAGAAAATATTGGGATGGCCTGTTTATTATTACTAACCCAATTAATTTTCCCTATCTTCACCACTTCTATATAAATGATATGATTAAATATATCAATAAACATTTAAAATATTTTTGGAGTCAAACTTACCAAATCTACTACCTTCATCAGGGCCCTTTGTGGGTATCATCAACAAAGCGACAGAAGGAAGAAAAGTCAAATGGGTGGTTTTTGTTAGAAGAAGAAACACGTTGATTTATAAAGATCTTATCGAGCAATACATTTTAACTGATTTATGAACTTTATGTATAGCTGATGACTTCAAATTACTACCCAGCTCCAAACTTAACTATATATTATTTTTAAAAAATTAAAAGCTACTTTTCTTTTGAAATACATATATAATTAAAATTAATTTATACAGCCCATATACTGTGATGGATAAAAATTGAAAGAGGGAGGGTATGGCTATCAGGATGGATAAGATCTATTGAAATATATTTGAATTATATATTTTTATAAGAAAAATAGTGTTTTAAAAAATGTGTATAATTTACAGCCATAGAGGGCGCTAGGAGTGTGTGCGTTGAGGATGATAATTTTAAACTTAAATATAATCCGACATCCAAACTTTATTCTCTAATCAACCTTTTTACTATTGACCCGTTTTTTAATTTTTAAAAATCCAACCAAACTTTGATTTGGATTTTTTTAATTGGGTCATATTTTAAATCAAAGAAACATGTCTAATGCCCAGCTGCGGACCAGCCAAGAGTAGCCATTGGCGGCGCTGCAAAGAGAGGCCTGAACCCCTTCAGGCAGGCGAGCCGAAGCTGGCCCGCGATGTCAAGCAGGCAGACGCCTCCATCGGAGACTGGACGAGCCAGGATGCGCCCGGGGAGCCACGAGACTCGGCTCATACCCCACACAAAGCGCGCCAACCGCGCCTGCAGCCGGCCGATGGTGGTTTCAGGTGGAAGGTAGCCGTGGAGGTGGTGCAGGATGGAATCCAAGGCCAGGCTGTTGGCCGCGCGAGCACGACCCACCATCGACAGGCCGCGAGTGAAGGGTGACCACCTCGCGATGGCTCGCTCCAGCAGCCCCATCAGGTGTGAGGCCTGGGAAGCGACGGTGTTCCTGGTGGTGATGGTGCAGCCCAGGACGGTCAGCGACTCAGACGTCCAGGAGATTCCCAAAGGAGAATCCGTCCGGTGCTTCCAGGAACCGCACCAGAGCCCGCAGCTCTTCGTGAAGTTGACAGCCACCCCGGAGGACATGCGGAACTCTTCGAAGATCAGGGGCACGAGCTCAAACTGAGAGTCGTCCCTGATGAAGAGTACGATGTCGTCCGCATAGGCGACCACGCTGCCACGGCCCAAGGTCCTCTCGAGGCGGCGTAACAGAGGTCCAACTCCGATTCTGAAGAGCGCGGCGCTGAGACGGCAGCCTTGCCTCACCCCGTTGAGAATCGGGAAGGTCTTGGTGTGGACATCTCCGACCCAGGAAGAGGCATATGCTTCCCCGTAGAGTAGAGAAATCCACCCTAAGAAGGAAGATGGTAGGCCCAGCTTCTCCAGCAGGGCGAACAGGTAGCTCCTGCTCAGGGTGTCGAAGGCCGACTTCAGGTCCAAAGAGATGACAGCCAGCGGCGTGTCATGTCTGGATACCCCGGCGGTTTTGTCAGACACTCGCGCGATATTCCAGGAGGATGACCGTCCTGGAACGGCGTAGTTCTGAAATTGGGGCACTAGGTCTGGCAGATGACGTCGCAGACGGGCCATGAGCACGCCGCTGAGGACCCTGTAGTCAGTTGTTGGTAGGCTGATTGGCCGGAATGCCTGTAGACCCGGACCACCGTGCACCTTCGGCAGCAGGATGACCTTGCTGCACCTTGAGAATGGAGGTAAAGCCCCGCGGAGTCGAGAAGCCTCGAAGACTTGCCAAAGAACTTTAGCGAAGAAATCTTTAAAGGCTTTGACAAACTCGCAGGGTAGTCGGTCCCATTCCGAGGCACGGCCATTTGGCAGGCGATGGATGACTGCCGCTATCTGGTCGCGGGAGATGTCGGCGAGAAAGAGCTGGTCCCACTCGTCAAACTCCAGAGGAGTTACTTCAGCTAGGAAATCGGCGATGGCTTCTTCCGAGCTTGGAGCCTGAGCGAAGCGACTGCTTAAGCGCTCCAGAAGGAAACCCCTAAGCTGGCCCCCGGAGATGGCGTTGCCGTCGTCGTCGGTGAAGGTGGAGGGAGAGCGACGTCTGGCTCGGAGGGAATACCCGAGGTCCGACAAGGAAGGAGAGTCGGAGCGGGCAGTGTCGTCCTCCAGTCTCCGCCTCGGGAAGAGACTTGCTCTCTCGATGTATCCACCGCCGGACTCGGCAACGGCGAGCGCGAGTAACCGTATCTCCGCGACCAGATTTGCTTTGATCCTGGTCCATTGTTCCCATAACATCGGGGGTGAGAGATTTGCTAGGTCTACCGATATTTCATCGATGAACGTTTCCATTCGATCGACAAAGAGGTCTGAACGTAGCAGCTTTCCGATGCAGGAAGGTCTTGTAGGAGCTGGTTCTCCTACTTGGATCAAGACGGCACGGTGGTCCGAGTAGGCGTAGTCGATGGTTTGGTAGAGAGTGACGCGGTCGCAGAGGCCTGATGGAAGTAGGATTCTGTCCAGACGACGCGCGTCGACGAGGTCGGCTTGATCCAGGAGCTCCGCGAGGGCCTCTGCTGAACCTGATGTCATGTCCTTCGCCGACTCCTCGGAGATGTTCAGGTCACCGAGGATCCACGCACCTTCTTTACGCGCCAAAGCTGCGATGATCTGGAGCTGGCTACAGCGCTCTTCAGGAGCATGAGAGACGTGAGCGTTGACACACGTCATGGAGACTCCCCGGACGGTGAGGTCGATGACAGCCATCTTGCCAGGCCCTAGGATCTGCTTCCGATGAACAACGATCCCAGACGCAAAGACGCAGACGAGGCCTGATCCCACGGTGGTCGTTACGAGAGCAACAACGGCGCTGTTGCCTTGGCAGAGGTCTCCCACGTCATTCAGGGACATGACATTCGTCTCCTGCAGAAAGCAGATGTCAATCTCATGCTCCTTGAGAAAACAGCAGAGCTGGATTCTACTGCGTAGAGCGGCGATGCCGCGCGTGTTCAGGGTTGCAACACGGAAGCTCATTTCGGCTGCCGAGCAGAGTTTCTGGCGCGTGACAGCTTCTTATACAGGGTGTCTCTGGTGTTCCCTGCCAGAGCCTTTAGCGCCTTGGCCAAGGTGTCAATGGCCACTCTCTGTTCGGCGTTTGATTGGGTGAGGAGCCGGTCCATCTTCCCGTTGTGCGTTAAAGCCTGGAGCCTCCAGGCCCAGCTTTTGGGCACTATCTATGACTGTAGACGCCTTGTCGTTCTTCAGGAGAACGTCCATTTGGATCTCAGCCAGATTGCGCCGTTCTTGGGAAGATTCGGACGCCTTAGATTTGTCCTGCTTTTTGGATGGAGGAGTATTCAAGCCGACCGTCTCTTCTGTCTTCTCTGTGTCGCTGGGAGGAGGATCTACGACGACATAAACAGTCGGTGATAGGGCTGCAACAGGAGGAGGAGGAGGGGCTTTCGACTTGGAGGGTAGCTTGCTAGGGACAGCCGTGGGCACAAGGGGAGCATCCACGGGTAGCAATAGGTTGCTTTCCTGCAGGCCCGTCTTACGTGGGCAGTTGGTACGTTTGTGCTCCTGCTTATAGCACAGGGAGCACTTGATGCCGTATGTCACGTAGACTTGCATGACGAATCCTTTAGATTTGACATTTAGCCGGGCAGGGATCTGGGACAGCTTGACTCCGTCTTTCAGAGTGAGAAAAGCTTCCCGACGGGAATCAGTCCAGCTGGAGTCGCCTATCTCCACTGGACGATGAAGGTCACCTGTCCGTAGGGCCGAAGTGCCGCGACGAGATCAGACGAAAAAGAAAATATTGCCGAGCACAATGCGTGCGGCTCTTTTCCGCAGGGGGAAGGCTCTCAAGATGGCGTCTTCGATGTCGAGGCCTTCTATCAGCTTGTCGGCCAGTTGCACGCTGGAGAGGCCGACCAGGATATGCCCCCTCCATTTTTGTAAGCTGACAGACGGAACCCTTGCCCAGCTTCGTCTCCAGCGCCAGAAAGTACTGGGCCAGGCTGAAGTCTGGGCAATTGGCTTTCAGCCAATGCCATTGGTGATTTGGGGGGTGGGGAATCCCCCAGAGAGGTAGAGAAGAAGGAAGAGAAGATCTGCAATGAGTTGGTTAGAAGGGGTCAAGAAAACTACCGGAAGGTCACTAGATGAGTGATGGTCACTAACAGCTCATCTAGTGACCTTCCGAAAGTTTTCTATCAGATCAAATTGGAGAATATTTGCCCATATAGTTGCTAAAATTCGAACTCGACTTGATGGACGTTAACGACAGCAACATATTTTATCTAGATATATAGACATTTTTATAAAGGTGTTATCAAGAAATCTAATTATTAGGTTTCCCGGGCCACGCGACTCCAACAATGGAAGAGTAGGTAGGGACCCGGCCGGGCTAAGAGCACCGTACACGGCCGGGTCTGTTCCTGACATCGCCTACGATTGATGGTTTGTACGAACCTGAGCGATGGCCTTAGCTTTGTCAGAGGAGTGGAATAGAAGTCCGTAGAGGTCCTAGAGAGTGGGGAACCTTTCTAGAACCCCTTCAGGTAGAACCGCCACCATAAACAAATTGTAGTGTTCCGAAGCAGATACCTCTAGGGTGATATGGAGACTCTGTCACTGAATAAAATATAAAAAATACATGGAGAAGTACACACATATTAACACTCCTAATAAAATTGAAACATCTCAAACATAATCTGACTAAAATGAAAGCTTTGCTAATACTTATATATATTTCTAAACGAGGTAAAATCTTCCCAAATGTCGTTAGGGAAGATATTAACTATACGTTTATCTATCTTGCGCATCACTATTTCTGAAAGGGGAGAGGATAATGGGCTACCCATAGGGGTGCCTTTGGTCTGTTTGAAGTAAGATTGGTTGAATTTGAAAATACTATGGCAAAGACTGATTTTGATAAGTGCAATGAGTTTGGAAATGGTGTCTGTGGGGCAACCTTGTTCAATTAGAAATTCTGTGGTGCAGTCTAAAATAAGCTGGTGGGGGAGACTGGGATATAAATTAATGGGTAGCCCATTATCCTCTCCCCTTTCAGAAATAGTGATGCGCAAGATAGATAAACGTATAGTTAATATCTTCCCTAACGACATTTTAATCTGGTCTAGATACATAGATGACGTCTTTGCTATAATCAAAATTAACGCATTTAATGATATACTCAACACATTGAATAATTTCTATCAAGACATAGACTTTACTTCCGAGACTGAAACATGTGACTCCTTGGCATTTTTGGACATACGCATAACAAAAACACGCAATAGATATAATACTGAAGTCTATTATAAACCCACCTTTCACCCAATGTATATACATTTCTCATCTTTCTGCCCATTAAGCCATAAAATCAATACTGTAAGAACCTTGTCCAAGAGAATATATACCCACTGTTACACTGAGGAGTCAAAGCAAAAGGAAACAAATAACATAATTTCAAATTTAATGTCCTCTGGTTATCCTAAAAACTTTATATTAAGGCATTTCCATAACCCATCCCGCACCAAGATATATGACAACTATAAATCCATCTGCACAATACCGTATTCCTTGCAAAGCATAAAAATAGCTAGAGAACTAAAGAACTTCGGCATCCGCACTTACTTTTCCAACACCCCTAGTATAGGCACTATCTTAAGGAACCCTATCACTAAAAACAACACGCCTCGGAACACTGTTCATAGAAACAATGCTGTTTATTCCATAAAATGCAACGATTGCGACAGTGTTTATGTAGGTGAAACTAGCCGTTACATTAAAGACAGAATACAGGAACACAACAGAAACATCAGACATAACGATCCGAAATCACTTATTGTCCAGCACATTTCACAGACAGGACATAGTTTCAACACAACTGATCCAAGATCACATTATTCTAATATACCACATAAACACAAAAGATTGGTTGTCGAGGCCTTGCTATCTCTGAGGTATAATAGTATAAACAGACATATTGATGTACCTGAGCCGTATATAAGCTTATTACATAAATAGCCATTGATGTACCCCATGAATTCCCTGTTTTGTTCATTTATTTTAATATCCTTTTAAACTGTTTTACCTTATAAATACTCATAATTTTATCACAGTTTCCGTCGAATCGTAGGAACGTCCTTTCAGTCTTATTACGCTTTTATCTTAATACCTTGTAATATTCGTATATTATTCTTCTTAACAAATTTTATTAATTTGCTTATGTCTCGATGTTCTTTTTAAACAAAAATCCTAAGTATTACCGATTATTTAAAAATTTTACAACTAATTTCTAATAATACATATGCAGATTTATTCTTCGTGTATATAGTGTATCATTTTTCTTATACAATTGATCCTGTAGAAGGGCCACGCTGTGCCCGAAAGCTTGATGTCCTAATAAATTAATGAAGAAACTTATCTCCTGAGTATTTTGTCCTTACCACACTTATATATATATCATACTACAGCGTTCTCCTTGGCATGATACTTTGAGTTTCTGCTTACCACATGGTCGACCTGGGTTCGACTCCAGCAAGTCAGTTTTTTTTTTTAGGAGGACTTATAGTCGTTGTGAAAGCCTTCTAGATTATACATATTGTACATGGTCTCTTTATTTATATTCATTTTACTGTATATTTTTGATTGCTGTGTTTTTACTATTGACACGGATGACAATAAAATTTGTTTACTTTATCAACTTTATATTCTAAGGCAAAATACAATGGCTATATGGAACGTGACATACTTCTGATACACCTTGGTATTTTAAAGGCTTCTATATATAATTATATTCCTTTTCTACTTTTCTTCAAAGCTACTCGCAATCTTCTCTTTTAATTTTTCCTATTGACAATTCTCTAGATGAACATGTTTAATTTGGATTGAAGGAACGAGTCATTAGGAGATAGATCTAAGGAATTAAAGGTTGGGAAAGTTAGGTAGCATTTCTTTCTTTGTCACCGATCCGAGGTCGCTAGTTTGCGGCGACGGTCAATAGATAGCGTCTATTTTTGACGCCTATTTTGATGGGGAATGTGACATTTATATATATATATCTATGCATAGAAAGACGAAGTTTATCTTTTTCCGTTCTTGATATCCAAATATTTAAGTGTATGGCAATATTCAAATGTAACGTAAAATTCAAGTAACATCCAAGTTAAATCCAAGTATAGTAGAGTCAGTTTCTCTGACGAAATCGGTCTTGAAAGAAATAAGATTTGAAAACATGAAGGCGATTGTAGTGTTCCAAGATGCTATTCTTCAGACCAATTTTTCGCGTGATTTCGAAAAAACTTGGGAAAATGGAATGAAAAAAATTATGAAAATACCCAAGAGGGGAATACTTTGAAGAATATTTTGTGTAACATTACAGCTTTGTCAATAAATTGTTATAATCATAAGATGAAAATTTGATGTGATTAACGCCTGAAACATCAACTCTATCTACTCCTACATGACTGAAAAATAACCAATGAATTAACCAATGGCTACTAAAACTGATTAGTCACACACACACTTTCGTAATCTTTCATATTCTATATACATACAGTTACGAGCGTCATTCTTCGTCGCCTCTGTCACGGTTTGCTTTTTTTTTTTTTTTTGGAATGGCGCCCTCCTATTGGTCGGCTACGATCACGCCACCTTTGCCCCCCCCCCCCCCCCCCACTCGCATTTTCATTTTTGTAACTATTGTGTTGGAGCGGGTCGCCCCTTAAATAAATGCATATATTAGTTAATAACCAAATGGAATCCTCTCTTTCTCTTTCCCAGTAAGAGACGCCTACGGAAGCCAACAGTACATAGACAGATAAAGAACATAGGCTATAGTTATTAACTAACATATGCATTTATTTAAGGCGCCAAATTATAATTGTAACAAATAGTATTTGAATCAAAACATTCAATCGGGTAAAACACGGGCTTTGCCCGGGTCATTCGGCTAGTACACTTATAATTGACATAGAAAGAAGAAAGAAGAACCCTTATGCTCAAAACTGGGCAACTCTGTGCTTCACTTCCATCAATAATTGACAATATGACCCAGAATAAGTATATTGCTACGGCGTTTTACGGCGTTCACTCCTCACTTTCTTACTGCTACTATTTTTGTGTTGTTTTTCTTGCTTCCCTCTTTCTCTTTCTTGTTTTTTTTTTTCCTTTCTTTTTCTTCTGTCTATATCGTTGTTTCCTTTGTCTCACTGCTTTGTTCTTATGCATACCTCTGGTGAATCCTGTATAGGGTCAGTGACCCTAAATAAAGGCTTTTGTTGTTGTTGTTATAATTGACATAGGATGAATTATTTCGGAGCAATATTTCCAACCAATTGAACCAATGTATTCACTTAATTTTAAGAATGAATAAATATATTGTATCAGATTATTTATTATTCTATGAAAATATTTTTAATTTCGATATTTGTATTTTGATACACTGTAAAATTTTCTCATTGCCTCTCTGCTATTTTATTAGTTTTAATTTTGGTTTTACATTAAATAAATTGCTGTGTTATTCTGAGGCTTGTCTTTCTTAATTTTCTACATTACAATATAGATGCATAAATTAAAAATAAATTAATATCTAGATGAAAGAGAGATTAAGATTGAAACTGATTTATTACAATGTTCATATAAGATTATATATGGTTAATTACAAAATTGAATAAATACGAATTAAATAAGATTATATAATGATAAATATAGGAATAAATAGATATAGATATATAACACAATTGATAAATATACATATATACAGGGTGTACCAGGTAAATTGGGAATTTAAACAATGGTATTTTAACTGAAATTTTTTGCAAGTAAAAATTAAAATATCCGAATGAAATTTGACACAGTAGTAGATAAAAGGATATAGTTTTTATTTATTCAATGAAGTTTCCATTATTAGCTACAACAGTCTCGAGGCGAGTGCGGAATGAAGCACAGGCCTTGGCGACGATGACCTTGTCCATTTGGGTCATCACCGTGTGAACTGCTTTCTTGACAGACTGGATGGTGGTATGAGGAGCTTTGTTGACATCTCTCTCAACAACGCCCCATACATAGTAGTCGAGGGGATTGCAATCTGGAGAGTTAGGGGGCCAAATATCAGGACCCCAGTGACTAGGGACGTTAAGTGTCAGCCACGATTGTGTCTTTTTTGCCTTATGGGCTGGAGCTGAGTCCTGTTGGAAGACATACTTCCTTCCTGCGGCCACCATGTCCATCCAAGGCTTCACAACGGTCTCCAGAACATTGATGTAGGTGTCAGCGTTCATCCTAAGGCCCTTCTCAAAGAAATGGGGAGGCATGACATCACCTTCACTGCTGATAACGCCAAGGACCATTACGGAGGCAGGAAATTTCGTGTGCATCACGACAGGTATCTCTGAGGGGTCTTTACAGATCCAGCGATCATTCCTGGGATTTACCTTTTGGTCCACGTCAAAGTTCTTTTCGTCAGAGAAGAACCTTAGCATGCCAAAAGAGTCGTGTTTCAGGTTGTTGAGGAGGGCAGCAACCTTTCCTTTTCTGTTATTCTTCATATTCTCAGTCAGCAACTGACCTTTCCGAAGGGCATAAGACTTGAGACCAAGGTCCTCATGGATAGTTCTGACAATTGTCATAGAGCCAACGTCCATTTCCTTGGCTATGGCCCTCATGCTCTTCCCAGGGTTTCCATCAATCTTCTCCTTGACATTTTTGACAAATTCTTCGCCTCTTACCCTGTCCGATCGACGCGAGTGCTTTTTCCTTGTAGCTATCCCCTCTTTGTTACTGTCGGCCTCATCAAACTGCTTCTTGACACGATAAATAGTGATTTTGGGCAACTTAAGAAAATCCACTATCTCTTTGGGGCTCCTTCCGGCGCGCAGAGCAACGATGATGGCAGCTCGATTTTCAAATTCTCGGTTACTGTTCATCACTACACTGCGCACACATGTACTGTTGCATTTTACATGAATATGGCTACGTATAATGAAAAAAACAAGTTTTTAATCTCAAGTAGTTTTTGTTTTATGGACTGTCAAAGTTAGTCCCAATTTACCTGGTACACCCTGTATATATACAAGTCGTCATTGGTGGCGCCCACCGCGGGAAAGAGAGAGAGAGATTGAGATTGAAACTGATTTATATCAATGTCCATATAAGATTATATAAGGTTAAATAGAGAGAGAGAGAGAGAGTTTTTATAGACCCAAATAGTACTAACAGTATTCTGTTAGCATACATACATCTTCCATTAAAGTGACCCAACGGTCCAATTTCACAAGTTCCCACCAATCAGCATAACAATCAAATAATTGATAGTTTCCCAGAAACTTCACTTCGATATCGATGGCATTGATCCATGTTGAATAACACACAATGGTGACATAAAAACCTGATGAGAAATCAATATGATCCCGGAGCACAAACAATCAACCTAATTTTCAATTCAATAAAAAACTACATAGAATAACTTTTCGCCATTTGGATTAATATAAAGGGTGAATAGAAAAGCAAGTGTACTATATATAAATGTACTAGATATTTTGATGTTCCCCTAATAGAAATTTTAATTCTCAGTTTAAATTATTTGTTAGTATTCGCGCGCATATAGGGGTAAAAACATGTAGAGGATAAAACAGAAGGAGAGAAAAATATATTCATGGGGATGCCAATGACTTTTCAATCAATAAAGTTGAATTTCATTAAATTTGTGGAAGTTTTTATTGAATCTTTGTTGTAGGTATTCACGGACTACATGGCTTGAACGATTCTACAGTTACAATTAGGAATAAGCGTAAGTAACTGGCTGGTTTAAAACTGGAGCAAATAGGTAGATGTGACAAGAGAGTGTAAAAAGAAAGAAAACTCTAAGGGTGATAAAATTATCATTAAACGTCGCGAATATAAATTTTTCGTAAAGTTGTGTGTAAACTAACCCGCAACTGATTTCTTATTTTGTCCAAAGAGATAAATCTCCAACCCTATATCAAACTATCTTTTAGAAGAATGCACTCTTGGACTTTTTTGTCCAACTAGCTAAATCCTGGAGTCCTGGGAAAATTTCCGAATTAAAAATTTAGCCCAACGTCAATTTTGAATCATCACAAAAGAGGGTATACATCTATTTAATACACTAGTTGAAATAGAAATGTGACACCCAGGAATTAAAAAAAAAAAAAAAAAAACATGGAATTTGGCTCAAATTAACTTCTTGTGTGCGCTGTATAATTAATAATTAAATTTTGAATGCAAAATGTCAAAAATAATTAAATTTGAATCATTTTCATTTTTCAATCATTTGGTCAATGTAATAACCTGTATGTGTACATTCATTTCATGTTTACCACCAGTTCCTTCTGAGTGCACAACACTTTCAATCAGAATAAGAACGATTTAAAATTTGTTTATCTTGATCTCAGTCTATATATAGTAACACTCTTAATTCATTGTCTTTCCCCTGTTAACCGGGGCCATCTGGTAGTATCGGTAGCATCCAATCAGCACAGAGCATGTGGAAGGACAGTTCGCTTGGTCTGTCATTGCAGTCCTTATGGCTGTAACCTCACAAATTTAAGGCGTAACAGTTGCGTTAGTAAATTTTGACTCATGCAGATTGCCAAAAACTGAGATAACTGTGCCTCATCTTTTGGAAAGCCACACAAAGGAACCATAGCCAAATATCCACCATCGATTCTGTCCCTAATATTTGTTAATCGAGCTATTATAGAATTTTACCTTTTCTTTGTAAGTAACTGATTTTTAAATCTTATATCCCGTCGATGATCTTCTGTTTGAAAGTTTGCTAGTATTCAATAAAGAAATTCATAGAGTCTGAAGTCCATCGATATATATTTTGATTCCCAGTTAGCATTAGGAAATTATCAAGATTTACTCGAGCTAGTTCTCTTTTGAAACAAATTGTCCGAAGAGAGAGTAAACCCCTTTAAACAAACATAAAATCTTAAATATCTTTCAATTTCTATGTCGCGTGTGTATGAAGAATACAGAGTTATCCGAATTAAGCCAAAAATACATCGAAGTCTTCCAATAAAGAGATTTCCCATGTTATAACGTCACGTTTCTTTTATTGAAATCTGGGTTAGAGCATTCGAATCACAGGCCTAAACATACTTAAAAAAGATACTAAGAAATGTATATACCGGCGATTTGAGTACGATCAAGGTCTGGACGATAAATTGAGAAACTCACGACATCTGTGCATGCTCAAGGAACGTGATTGAAGCCATTATTTTAAAATGGAAATGGCTTCTAGAAAATTCGAAGATGTAGTCAGCTTCTCAACTTATCTTCTAGACTCAGAGCAGAATGTTAACTACCCGGGCTATCAAGCTCACAAATACAAACTAGAGCCAAGCTCTTTTAATCGCGTCCTGAGTGGATTGCTGAGTAGAACTAGTTGACCAGGAAGTTCCATGCTGAGGTCGAGTCTGGCCATAGATATAGGATTGAGATAGGTCAGTTCAAGCAGAAAGGTCGTTTGCATCCTATGTTCCAGGAAACCCTGAGAGCCAAAGAAGAGTGATCCACTTGGAGCAGTGAGGGAAATTTGGATCTGATTCGGGATGCCCAATTCCAGGACATGGTAGTGGTGACCACTCCGTGGCGGATCTTAGGTAGAAATTTCAAGTGACGGTTTTTGGGGAGTGAATGCCATTCTCCTGAGGGAACTGATCGGGTAGTCAATAATAGTGCAAGGAAAATTTATAAATAAGGCTCATCTTTTTAGAATACATTTTTTTGTAAGATTGTGTGAATAAAATAATAATATTATGCATTAGCGTGCCTCTTATGTTATAAGAAATTTAAACTATTTTGGCGTGTATGTTTCCTTTTAAAATAGTTTAACATTGTTTTTTTTTTAAAGAAACATATGCGTCGAAGTTATTTTAAATTGCTTATAAAATGTGATGATAATAGTAAAAAGATTTCTAAAAAAAAAGAAACTATATTATTTTAATCACCATATTTGTGTGTACAGAAAGATTATAAAACAAATCATCCAATGTGATAAATGTTTCAATATTTAAATATTTTAGCCAACGATTCCTTAAAACCGGTTGTTTATCTTGATGCACACAGCCAAACAAATTAAAGAAAACAACACAGGCTGATTATCTCTCTGAAACGCACTTCTTAATTAAGGGAGTTGCATAATACATTGCTAATTACCTGGTTGTCGTGAGCGTTTTATTGCAAAAGGAAACTAGCGGGGTTATATAGCTGGGACTAGAAATTCTTTGGCTTTAAAGGCCTTGTTTACCTTGTGAAAGGTAAACATTTTAAATAGAGCTTAAGGAAGTATTCCCACAAGTCGGCCACACTAATAAGTTCTACATCAGGAGTATTTTCAAGTCTCGGAGGACACGAGACCTGTTCATATGCTACCCTGTAAGTGACGTGGAATGACGCCCCTAAAGCCTATGTGAATGGTGGCAACTAAAATCTAATAACAAATTAAAATCTTGAAGTCGAGTAAGAAGGATAGAAGCTTAGTTCAACTTAGTTCGTACCATTTTGACATTTTCAATGAGAATTTTTGAATTATCTGGAACTATTCTTATAATTGCCATCCCTGCCTCGCCCGAAGACCCAACCTCGCAGGTCATGGGGCCGCTGGATGGTGGTGAAGGCCTCCCGGGTGAGAGGTCTGATGCAGCGACAGGACCAGTACCGGTGGGCCAGCTACAGGTTGTTGGACAAGGGCGACACAGGACTGTCGGGCCAAAGCCGGGTGGACAGAATGGGGCAAGGCATGCATTGCAAGCCTCACAGCCACGTCTACATTGTGGCCGGAGAAGACGCAGCACTGGAGCTATAACCAGTTGATGGCGATAAGGAGATCCCGATGAGTCCTCCACCTTTGCAGGGCGATCAGGAGCGGACGCTCCAGCATATGGCGGGCAGTGCGAGTTGTCACTCGTGAGAACGACGTGGTCGTCCGGCGCAGCAATACAGTCTCGTCTATAGTGTTCACTCGGAAGGTCCCGCGCAGGTTTTCGTCGATCAGTCCACGGCAGAATCTGGTTAGCGACGTGGCGTCATCCAGGGCACGGTGCGTTAGGCTAGAGAGGGGAGCGGCAGGGCTGGCGAAGTCTCCAACGCAGGCGCCGACCCACCGCACAGGAGCCTGGAGTTAGGGTGGCCGGAAGAGACAGAATCCACCGATTATGGGGAGGTACTGGAACTGAGGGCCAGGAGATGTTGTCCTTGGTTGGAGGTTGTACTTCCCGGCGTCACAGTGCAGCCCAGAACCTTCAGGTTCTCCGACGACCAGGTAATGCTTAGTAGAACGTCACTGCGGGCACGCCAGGCACCTCACCATGGACCTTTGCTCTTTTATTCCCGAATCACACTGGAATTCCTCTAAGATGAATGTGACTGCCCCAAAATGCTCTTCGAGAGGAATGAGACGGCGTAGGCGAGGAGGAGACGCAGGCGATGCATGAGAGGGCCCATAATGAGTTTGAAGAGTGCGGCGCTGACGGCGCAGCCCTCACCATTCACAAGATGGAAGGGTCTGGTGTGAAAGCCTTTGAATCGAATCTGTGTCCGCCCTGGCATAGAGGAGGAGAAACCACCCAATGAAAGCCGGCGGTAGCCGAAGAGAGACCATCAGGGACACCAAGAAGCCGCGGTCCTTTGTGTTAAGGCGGACTCGAGATCGGTTGAAATGACGACCAGCGTCGAGCCACTCCCCTCAGCCGCGTCGACCTCGTCGGACACATGCGCTATGTTCCATGACCGACCTTCCGGAAGCAGCCTGTTTGACGCTAAGTACCAGGACGGGGAGGTGGGGCCGCAAACGCTGGAGGAGGATGTTGCCAAGGACTCGATAGTCCGCCGAGGAAAGCGAGAGGGGTCTGTAACCGCAGAGTCCAGGACTGTTTTAAATTTGGGAACCAGACAGATGGTGCTGCGTCGCGTTGATAAAGGCAAGGGCTCGCAGAGTTGGAAGGCTTCGAAGACTTGCTAGAGAGCTATGGCGAAGAGCCATGAAGAACTCGCAGGGCAGGTCGTCCACGTCGTGCACGAAGCGCGCGCCCAATATCGGGCAGTGATGAGTAGTCAGTGTTCGACAACGCAGCTTCAAGCCTGGCCTGCAGGACCAGCATCTGTCTATATAAAACGAAAATTGAAATTATACCGCGAATGTTTCTTTTATAAAAATCGAAATTTATTTTCAAAGAGAAATAGCGACATTTCTAACTTTGAGGATGAGGTATGGAAAGGTGAAACATGAAGAGTAATGGCGAACGGAAAAATAAAAAGTGTTCAGGGGCGGGAATCGAACCCACACCCTTCTGCTTACCGGGCAGGTGCCTTGTCCACTCGGCTACCCTGGACGTATTTTTCCGTTCGTAACTAACACTTAAAGTAACGTTTAAAATACAATATAACGCGGCTGATGATTGTAAAACGAAAATTGAAATTATACCGCGAATGTTTCTTTTATAAGAATCGAAATTTATTTTCAAAGAGAAATAGCGACATTTCTAACTTTGAGGATGAGGTATGGAAAGGTGAAACATGAAGAGTAATGGCGAACGGAAAAATAAAAAGTGTCCAGGGGCGGGAATCGAACCCACACCCTTCTGCTTACCGGGCAGGTGCCTTGTCCACTCGGCTACCCTGGACGTATTTTTCCGTTCGTAACTAACACTTAAAGTAACATTTAAAATACAATATAACGCGGCTGATGATTGTAAAACGAAAATTGAAATTATACCGCGAATGTTTCTTTTATAAAAATCGAAATTTATTTTCAAAGAGAAATAGCGACATTTCTAACTTTGAGGATGAGGTATGGAAAGGTGAAACATGAAGAGTAATGGCGAACGGAAAAATAAAAAGTGTCCAGGGGCGGGAATCGAACCCAAACCCTTCTGCTTACCGGGCAGGTGCCTTGTCCACTCGGCTACCCTGGACGTATTTTTCCGTTCGTAACTAACACTTAAAGTAACATTTAAAATACAATATAACGCGGCTGATGATTGTAAAACGAAAATTGAAATTATACCGCGAATGTTTCTTTTATAAAAATCGAAATTTATTTTCAAAGAGAATCCTCAAAATCCTCATCCTCAAAGTTAGAATCTTGGACATTCAAAGCACTGAGTAGAAATCACATCGTCTCGACACGAGCCTACCGCCATCCTAATGCCTTGTTTCAATTAAACAGTCGGATTCTCATAGTCTGTGCCAGGTCTGGGTCGACCGTTGGTCGCCTGCCAAAAGGCAGGAGCACAAGCACCTCGCCACGTGGCTCCGTTCTTCGTTAGAGGCGTACTGCTCCGATCCGGCTTTGCCGACCGAGACCGACTCTCCTAGTCCTTCACTGTACCCGCTTTCTTTTCAGCCGAAGCCGACAGGCTTGGACTCAGAGCCAATCCTCCAAAATTTGCGGAAGGTTATTACCGACATCCCTTATCCATATTGCCCAACGACTGAGGCTGTTTAACTTTGAGACCTGTTGCAGATATGGGTATGATACGTCGCCGAGAGAACAAACCTCCCCTTTCGATTTTCTAAGAGCCGTGAAGGTTGTATCTGTGTTAAAAAACTATTATTTCACGATAATCCACTCTGACCTTCTTCACGGTACAACCATGGCGCTTACAAAGGTCGTCATGACGTCAGTTTCACAGTACTACAATAGCAGAGTTGATAGGTCCTCAAACTGAAGACTCAAGAACTTCCTTGTTAGAGATTCTCTTTACTGTGATCAATGCTGACCAAGGACACGGCGATTCTTCCATTGGTGTTAAGTGGGCCGTTTGTTGGCTCTGGCCTGCGGGGTCAAGCTGTTTCTTAACTGCCAGCAATCTCTGGAATTAACTAATGTATGGCGATGTCATGTCACTACATGTCACTTAGTTGGGTGATAAATTACATAACACAGGAACGTCGGTCGCTACTGAGAACATAGAGTGGATTTTAACATAATAAAAATATCCTATATATGATATTTCACAAAATGAATAGTCACCTAATCCTATTATTTTATATGACAAGGATAAAAAGACACCATAATTTTCATGAAGATAGAAGTTGCCTGGCCGGCATTCATAGTTCTTAGAATTAGAGATACTTCGGCCAGAAAATATTTTTTTATTCTATAGACGTTTCGACAGAAATATTTTGTCCTCGTCAGGAACAAATAAAATGCTTCAATTTTTATGTGTTCCTAACGAGGACAAAATATTTTTTTCGAAACGTCGAGATAATAAAAAAAAATTTTACTGGCCGAAAAGTATCTTTAATTCAAAGAACCATAATATTTGCTTAAATGATTTTTGAGCGCTTTTTGAAATATATTTTATATATATATATAAACGATTAATTATTCTCTTTTATAATACGAAACATCTTAGTAAAGGCTTATGTAGACATGTATCATACGTAAAATACCAGTGTTTTTATTCTCTATTTTATTTTGTATCCTTTCTTTTTCTCGGATTTACCCAGGCCAATCTGTTTATGAGCTTAATTGTCTTTATTATGTGTCTTCCTGTGTATATAAATTTCAGTATTGCCATTAAATGTGATCATCTTTTATTTTTTTAAAAGACTCCGTGGAAAATCCATGCATAAGACTATATGTGTGTCTTAATTAATATAAAATGGCTTGTGTGTGGGATTAATTAAATTTTTAACAGAAGGCTATAAGTTTTAATAATGAAAGAGCAACTATGGTTGATGCCGCGTAAAATACACGTTTTTTCTCTTATATACTTTTATTTTTCTTAAAATTAAAGATACTTCGGCCGGCAAATCTTTTTTTATCATCTCGACGTTTCGACAAAAATATTTTGTTCGCTCCTGACGAGGACAAAAGATTTTTGTCGAAACGTCGAGATGATGAAAATATTTATACTAGCCGAAGTATCTTTAATTTGAAGAAATATATGAATTCCGTCCAGACAGCCTCTATCTTTACGACTTTTATTTTTCTTTTTAAAATAAAAATTAGTATCTTTGGAGGCCAATTTTAGTAATTACAAGTATTAATTGGAACCAAGTCGTTATTTAGACCATTATTTAAAAGGAATAAGACTAAAGTAGTTTAAAGAGGGATTGTTAAAATGTTTCTCGGCGCGGTCTTTAAAGAGGCCTGGTACCTAGAGATGGACAAGTTTACTCCATTCTGACTTCAATAAGACAATTCACTTTTGCTCTATCAATGTTATATATTGCCGATTGGAGCATCTTTAACCACTTAGAGAGTGAGAGAGAGGTTCTTTTACTTTGCTGGTATTGTCCAATTTTGTTTGTTTCATTTAATAGGGAAAATTGGATGCAAAAATTAACACAATGATTTACGTAAAAGATGATTGTTTTACTCAAATTGATCTCAAAATAATGTAAGCCTCATATCAATTGATTTAAATCTCCTGAATGTAAATTAATACATACAGCTTTATTAAGACCATTGGTCTTATACAGATTCACCACATATATACAGTTAAATAATACAAGTTTCTGGAGATGAATTTATTTTTATGAAAAGAAACTCATATCCAGAAACTTTTTGTATTATTTCTTCTTCTTCTTCTTCTTTCTTATCTCCACTCAATCACACTAAGGTATCAAGCTTGTAAAGCTTGAGACTTTTGATAGTGTCTGCCGGGGAAGAGTAGAGCTCATCAATGGATGAGTCAATACAGTCAATAATGTGTCTTGGGGTTGCAGGCTGGGAATTGCACTTAGTACATAGTGGGAAAACCCTGCAACCATTTGTATTATTTAATTAACAAAAACTTATATTTAACATATAAACGACACTATATATTCTGGTTACGAAATGAATCTAGGAACCAAAAGACCTTTGTTGTCTTGTCCTTTAAAATGAAGAGAGATTCACCAAGTAAAAAAAAGGTATAAAATTTTCTGCAATTCCAAAATCCTAACTTCGTAGTCTCACTAGACACCATTACAAACCTTCACCAAATAAACCTTCAAGCGTGCTGACAATCTAAGCAGATTTAACAAAACATTAGTGGTAGTGATCTGGTTAGTCCAACATATAATGGAGGTTTCAATATGGAGAGGAGCCAAGCCCTCTCCTTATCTTACGTCGATTGTAGCCTAGTGGACATGGCATCTGCCCGGTAAGCAGAACACTGTGGGTTCGATTCCCATCCCTGGACACTTTATTTTTCCGTTTATCTTTACTTTTCACAATTCATCCTTTCATACTTCATTTCTAAGGATAGAAATAGTCGTTATTTTCCTTAAAATAAATTACGATGTTTCGTTCAAAAGAAACATTTGCGGTAAAATTGTCAAAGTCGCTCTACGTCGATTGTATGTGATATGTTTTAAAGATAATTACACTAGTACATACAATTTTTTACTTCTCAATATTTGAAAGTTGTTTCTAGTAAATTCCAACCCGTAGATCATGAATATAACCATCATTTTTCAAAATTAGCTCCATTTTTTGAAAAATATTTAATTTTATAAAGAAGCTGATGTCATCGCTGTCATCAAAATATTTTGAAGATATTGACTTTGTAAGCAGGAAATTTAATCATAATTTAGATGAAATGCATACCATTGCAATTTTATATCAAGAAAATGTTAATTATCACAAAATAAGTAACTGCATTTAGAAACAGATTCCGTTGATAACGCAATAACTCCTGTCTCAGGTACGATAGAACCTTCCATAGATTTTCTCATCCCCTCTGGAGATGGTATCTCGTTGGGATTTGTTTATTTCATCTTTGATTTTCCAAATATGGTCTCTCAAGGAGGTAGTTGGTCACGAGAGGTTTTCCTGTATACAGCCAGCGGTGAGGTGAGCAGGAAGAGGGAATCACAGACAACCATGCTAGATGCTGGCTTGAACCTTTTAAAATACCTTTAAAACTTTTTGATCGAAGATTTGTTTCCCTCAAAATTATTGTATGATTTAATAAAGGAGATTACCAAAGCTATTCAATATCAGAAAACGTTTTAGAGATATTTTTAGAGTTTTAATTTTTATATTTGATACAGAGGGTTTTTTTTCCTTGAAATAAATTATAATCATTCATATAATTTTATGAATTCCATTTTATATATAGACAGTAGAACCTTCCGAGATAGATCGCCTAAATCTTAGAAATTCCTGGTCACTCCTGGAAGTGGTCCTTCATTGGAGGTTGGATTAGTTCAGTTCAAGTCTTTTTTGAGAGGTTTAATTGTAGTCTTATACCCATTTTTTACATGCGCCATAAAAAGAAGCAATTCAACTCTATTCTGTGCGCAGGGTGAACGCTGCTGCGATATAACAACCGGGGCTAATGAAGCAGAAGACAATTTCGAAAATGAATTTACGCTAATTTTGATAAGGCCTACTTCCTTCCTGTTACCTTCCACGTCACTTCCTCCTCTCGGGCCATCACCGGAAGTGGTGGAACTGACAGTGGAGCTGAAATGTGCTGGGAGGTTTAGTATGTTCTCTGTGTGTGTCACTGCGACCTGAAATGGTGGTTTCATACATGCTCTCTGTGTGTGTTGTCTTGACATGAAACAGTGGTATCACACATGATAGTGTGTGTTGTCTTGACATGAAACAGTGGTCCCACACATGTTGGGTGTGTTGTCTTGACATGAAACAGTGGTCCCACACATGTTGGGTGTGTTGTCTTGACATGAAACAGTGGTCCCACACATGTTGGGTGTGTTGTCGTGACATGAAACAGTGGTCCCACACATGTTGGGTGTGTTGTCTTGACATGAAACAGTGGTCCCACACATGTTGGGTGTGTTGTCTTGACATGAAACAGTGGTCCCACACATGTTGGGTGTGTTGTCTTGACATGAAACAGTGGTCCCACACATGTTGGGTGTGTGTTGTCTTGGCATGAAATAGTGGTATTACAGATTTCTGTGTGTTACCTTGACATGAAATAGTGGTATTACATATGCGGTTTGCGTTACCTTGACATGAAATGGTGGTATCACACATGCTGTGCGCATTGCCTTAGCCTGAAATGGTGGTCTCACAGATTTCTGTGCGTTACCTTTACATGAAATAGTGGTATCACATATACTGTGCGAATTTCCTTGACATGAAATGGTGGTCTCACACATGCTGTGTGCGTTACCTTTGCATGAAATGGTGGTCTCATACACGTCACTGTACTTCTCAACGCGTCAAGAACCCCGTTTAAATTTTCATATAAAACTTTTTAAAAAAATTCTAATGAAGTGAAATAGCCTTCTCGCTCTTTCTCTATTCAAGTCCTCGCAAATCATTAAGAAGTAAATTACTTCAGAAAGTGCTAACAGGGCAGTCCTGAGGGCTGCATGCGCCCGGGGCAAGATTTCTTGCAGCGCCCCCATTCCACCACGTATACTTCCTCTTTCCTTCTGTTCCAAGTCTTCTATCTTTTAATATTTTTTCGACTCCAAATACTGAAAATGCTAAAATGGGAAATTTTAATCTATTTTTTCGGACTTCTTGAGGAGCCTTCTCTGGTGGCATGTCCGGGATGACTCTTAGTGCAAGAAATGTACCTTTCCTAGCAGATTGTAAGTGGAACTTGTGTCTCAGTGCAAGAAGACCGCCCAAAAATAAGGATAACCATACTCTCTTCGGAGGTGGTCTCTAATGAGAGGTTTGGCTCAAGTTAATGTTAAATTTACAAATGAGAAGGGAAGGTGTGGTCGGTGGTATATAATAGATGGTTTCTCATGAGAAGTTTTATACAGTAATTTCTAAAGATAATTTATTCATCAGGTGTGTGGTATTGTGTAACCAGCCTCTTCTTCGTGGGTTTGGAGATATATATGCAAGGTTCTTATTTTTTTCTTCATTTCTGAGAGTTCCGCATCACAAGAACCAGAAACTATACACTATAGAAAAAGAAAGTGGTAACCATATAAGGAATATAAGGGGAAAAAGAGGAATTCGACTCATATTAATTTGGCATGTAAATAAATTAATACATTTTGGAAGCAAAATGTCTATGAGATAGTTAAATTTAAATGTGAAGAGGGAAAATTAGCTTTTGGGAAAGAAGTTTCTTGATGTGTTGCAAGCTTTCGAGCAAATTTTGCTCTTCAACGGCAATATACGACAACAAAATGATCTATTCACAAGAATAAGTTGAAAGAAATTACGTTTAATTAGGATATTTTTAAATGCAACAACAACAACAACAAAAAGCCTTTATTCAGGGTCACTGACCCTATACAGGATTCACCAGAGGTATGCATAAGAACAAAGCAGTGAGACAAAGGAAATAACGATATATACAGAAGAAAAAGAAAAAAACAAGAAAGAGAAAGAGGGAAGCAAGAAAAACAACACAAAAAGCGTAGCAGTAAGAAAGTGAGGAGTGAGTGTAACTTGGCCTTCTTCTGAGATATGGACTTGTGGAAACCATAAAACGCCGTAGCAATATACTTATTCTGGGTCATATTGTCAATTAAATTTACTGGCAATGCGTTTCTTTTAAATATCATCAAATATTATCTCTACAGACCTTACTGCAATGATATGAGTTATTGAATGAGAGGGCTTGGCTCATCAGTAGTGGACCCTCTCAGCGGTTTCGCCAAATTAATCTCTAGACCGCTCTACTATTGTATTGGACTGGTTTTGTTATATACCCTGCATTTTCTATGGAAGGCAGCTTAGGGGTGTTTAGTGAACTATGGACATAAGCTTATAGGTCTGTAGAGGTGTATACATATAATTTCAAGGTATTGCATCGAGCAAAGCTCTTCCGCAAAATATGCTTTCATAACCAATATAAATTAAAAACTGGAGCAGTTTTTGTGGACCTAACCGCCGCATACGATACAGTTTGGAGAGAGGGATTATTATACAAACTATCCAAAATAATCAACTGTAAAAATATCATCAAACTAATAAATAATTTTCTCACCAACAGGAAAATAACAGTACACCTCAACAACAAAAAAAAGCAGACCTCGCACCCTAAATAACGGACTGCCACAGGGGTCAGTTCTTGCTCCCTTACTATTTAATGTCTACACTGCTGATATCCCAGCTACTAATTCTCAAAAATTTCTGTATGCTGATGATATAGCTCTTCTTCACCAAGAACAATCTTTCTCAACTCTGGAACAGATACTCAATGAAGACCTAAAGAAATTGGAGAATTTCTTCTCAAAATGGCACCTGATTCCCAACCCTTCCAAGACAGTCTCATCAGTATTCCATCTGAATAACCATAAAGCCAATAGACCCTTGAAACTCACATTCTGCAACAAACCACTCAGCCATGATCCATGCCCCAAATATCTGGGAGTAACCCTTGATAGATCTCTCACTTTTCGCCAACACCTTGAAAAAACGAGAGATAAATTAAAAACAAGGAATAATATCATGACTAGGTTGGCAGGCACCACGTGGGGCTGTGGTGCTGACACTCTACGCACGACTGCCCTCGCCTTAGTATACTCAGTTGCGGAGTACTGCGCCCCTGTGTGGGAAAGAAGCTCCCATACAGACAGCATAGATGCTCAACTTAACCAAACTATGAGATTAATAACGGGAAACATGAGACCTACCCCTATAGACTGGCTCCCATATCTCTCTAACATAGCACCTCCTGACCTCAGAAGAAAGAAATCTACCTCCAACCTTCTCAGTAAAATTAAAGCTAACACTAAGCTTCCAATCAACACTGTTCTCGAAATTCCTCCCCCAACTCGACTAATATCAAGGAATCCTGCATGGGTGGCCGATGAAAATGTAGATCTTAAAGAAGAGTGGAGAAACCGATGGAGCAATCTTGCCATCGCCAACAAAGACCTGGTGGAGGACCCTAACACCAAACCTCCCGGCTACAACCTACCTAGGAGGACCTGGTCAACCCTCAATAGAATCAGGACCTCTACTGGTAGATGCAACTACCTACTAAATAAGTGGAACATGAGTCCAGACCAGAACTGCGACTGTGGACAAATACAAACAATGCACCATATCCTAAGGGACTGTCCTCGAAGATTCTTCCAGGGAACACTTGGGGATATCCACCGGTGCACAGAGGAGGCCCTGGAGTGGATTCGTCACCTCGACATTCCACTCTAGAGAAACTTGCCAACATTGTTGTATTGTGCTGTAAAAAACAATATCATACGCAATAAATAAATAAATAACCAATATATATTAGTAAATTAAATTTTATTGCCATCTATCGTTAAAATTTTACACAAATAAATTTACTGGCAATGCGTTTCTTTTAAATATCATCAAATATTATCTTTACAGACCTTACTGCAATGATATGAGTTATTGAATGAGAGGGCTTGGCTCATCAGTAGTGAACCCTCTCAGCGGTTTCGCCAAATTAATCTCGATAATCTTAATATTGTCAATTATTGATGGAAGTGAAGCACAGAGTGATATTTTTAAATGCAATAAATCTTGTTACAACAAAAGCTAATTATCCTTAATTAAATAATTCCTGGGTCACTATTGCTCATATAAATTATTTCCATGTTGTCACGTAGAAAATCAGGAAAGACAAACTTCAGGATGACACAGCAATTTTTTTAATAACACTCAAAATTGATAAAATACAAGAGAACCAATCAGGAAAGTTTACGCAGAGTAATAATGCATTAGCGCGCCATCTGTTATTAAAATACGAAACTATTATAGACGGGTATGATTCTTTTAAAAATAAAACAATTTCTACTGCCCTTACTGCAATGGAAAAATTAATGGGAGGGCTTGACTCATCAGTGGTGAGTTCCAAAAAAATGCAATATAACAGCGGTATGGTAGATTAAACTGGCGAAACCGCTGGAAGGGTTCACCACTGACGAGCCAGGCCCTCACATTAATTTTTCCATTGCAGTAAGGGCAGTAGAAATTGTTTTATTTTTAAAAGAATCATACGCGTCTAAAATAGTTAGGTATTTTAATAAAATATAAAACCATCAAAATTAAAACAATCTGTTAATATAAAATAATAAATACTTTGCTACAATATTTGTCATATCATTTATTCTATGTAATAGCCTGTACATCTCCATGCCAAATATCGTGATATCCTACCAGTTCCTATGGATGTAACACTTTCTATTTTTATCCAAGTTCCTGGAATGTATAGATAGGAAGTTGAAGTCACAATATGTGTCCTATTATAATCTACGCCTGAGAAGCAAGTAGGAGATTAAAATATATGTATATTGTAGCTAAGTATTTATTATTTTATTAACAGAGTATCATTTTTTATATTTATATTTTACTACTCTGTAAACTTCCTTCATTGCTTATCTTTTGTTTATCATTCATAGTTTATTCTTGCCTAAAATAAATTGCCATTCTGAAGTTTGTCTTTCCTTATTTTCCACGTGGAATTTTGGTAGAGATACAGGGTAAGTTAGGAAAGACAAACTGAAGATCGCCGAGAAGACTTTTAAGCCATGGGTACTGTGATCTACATTTTAAGAGACTGGCTCCAGATTCCACCGCCGTGTCAAAGCAAAGACTTCCTTCCAAGATGACGATGTCCCTATAGACGATACGACGACAAAACGCTCTTCACGCCGCAAGAAAAAGGGCGCAAAGGTACTAGGGACAAAGTTCCAAGACCTCGATGGAATCCTTGGCAGAAGCACGTCAGACCCATATCAGTAACTACAATACTTGCAAGCTGTGGGTCACAGCTAGGGCCTCCAATCCCGGGATCCCGTTTCCCGGGATCCCGGAGACAAATATTGATCCCGAAATCCCGGGATTCTGCTCGAAAAATCCCGGGATTACTGGTTAGTGCATGAAAACCAGCGCAAAAATATATTTTTCTTATCTAGCATTTTGGTAATCAAACAGATGATGAGATAGCACACTTTTGACGTTTTGTTTATACAGCTGCATTTCGGGTCTTTTTCTTTTAGTAATTTCCGCGCTGAAACCATTTCGGGCAGCTGCGGCGGCTATCTGTAGACGCGACGCTACGCTTTTGACTGCAGAAGCAACAGTAAAGTTTCTTCTAGAGGAGCTGCAAGAACAATCTCATTCTCTCAGCAAAGATCTGCAAAAATCTTTTCAGAAGAGAATTTTAGAAGAGCGATGCAATAAAACATCTTTAGTCCTCCAATATCTGCACAATCCGCAAGCACAGTTAGAAAAAAAGAAGATGGTCAAAGACTTTAGCGTGAAATTGCTTTTGCGTCTTAAACCGTTACAGGAACAAATGGCCGAAGTAAGAAAAATTCAGGCTGATAATTCGCAACTTCCTCGGAGTTTACAAGAACGCCATGAGCCATCACAATAGAATGACCATCTTACAATTGAGCGCCGATTGCAAGAAGCTATTGAGGCTGCCTCTTCAACTTCAATTGCAATACCTACACCAGACTCCGCATCCTACTTAACTATGATTAACCACGAACTTAATATTGCTTCTCAGTCAGGCAAACGAGGACCCCATTTAGAGAGTGTGTATCAATACTTGCTGACAATTTCTCCAACGTCTGTGGAATCGGAAAAAATATTCACCTCCTCTGGATACCTATGCAATAAGATACGTTCTAGTTTGCATGATGACACTCTTGAAAAATTATATTTCCTACGCTCAAATATTTCTAGAAATTGCATTTTTATCCTTAAAATAAAGTAATTCATGGTTTTTGAAACGGTGCTGTCTTCTTTCCAAACATTAATACATAGTTGGGCAAAATGCAATAATGATTACATTTTCTATAATCACAATTGCAAATAATCATGATTAAATTTGCTATAATTACAATTACAAGTAATTTTAATCAAAATTGCTATAATTATATAAAGAATTACGAATAATTATGTTTACATTCTAATGCAATTAATTTTTTTTGCAAAGTAATGCATTGCAAAGTAATCGTAATTACAAGGTAATGTATTACTTTGAATGGATTACTGCCCAACACTGTATTAAGAGATGTGGCCTAAAAGTTCCAAGAACAGTAATTTTTTTCCAGATGTGTGTACAGTAATTGACAGATAATTTCAAACTGTAACCCAAAAGCAATGATTTAGTTCATAAGCAGGCGCAAAATATATGGCTTTCAGGTTGTTTTCATCGAAGTAAGTGCCACGTCATTGGCACTATATAAAAGAAAAAATTAAAAATATAACGAACGAAACGATATACCTCTTGGCGTAGAAAGACGAGAATGTTTTTCAATCCCGGGATCCCGGGATTGAGAAAAAAGCAATCCCGAATCCCGGGATTGAAAATATGTACCGGGATTGGAAGCCCTAGTCACAGCTCCTATGGGGGGCTATGTAGCAAAGTATTTATTATTTTATTAACAGAGTATCATTTTTTATGTTTATATTTTACTACTCTGTAACTTCCCTCATTGATTATCTTTTGTTTATCATTCATAGTTTGTTCTTGCCTAAAATAAATTGCCGTGTCTTCCTGAAGTTTGTCTTTCCTAATTTTCCACGTGGCAATATGGTGTCCGTTTTATTGCCTAGTTGATTGTCTCTCCTCTACTTACTTCTCTCATAGGTTTTACATTGAAGATGCATCTTGAAGATAAGAGGTTTCCTGCCCGGAATTTATAGTTCTTAAAGATAAAAGACATTTCGTCTAGAAATTGTTTTTATTTTATCGACGTTTCGACAAAAAATTGCTTTAATTTTTATTTTTTCCTGATGATAACAAAAGATTTTTATCGAAAATTAGAGAAAATAAAAACAAATTCTAGCTGAAGTGTCTTTTATTTTTAAGAATTAAAGATGTATGTGTATAAAATAAAGTTTAATATTTTGTTTTAGATAGAATCAAATTTTCCTGTCGCATTTGCGAGGTTAATGCTATAGGATACTCTTCGTCTCCCGAGAGTGCGGCGATCTCTCGATATCTCCTAAGACACACTATCCAATTAAATCCCAATTGGTGAAATACAGATTAGTAGAGAGCTCAGTATTTCTTCATCACCTAAATAGACCTTTTGTGTTTCCAGGGTTAAATCGATGACAGTGAACCCTTCCCTCCCAGACCTAAGGCTATTTGCTATATAGTGGCGAAGTTTACTCCAGATAGGTCAACTATTCTGGACAGGAATACGAACAATCAAACCCATATTTATTTTTTAAATTTATATATATGTGGTATTCTACTATGTTGGGAAACCTTACTCTTGGTGTTGAAGGTTGTTGAAGTGGTGACGCAGTCGTGGTGAATGATGCAGTCGTGGTGGATGATGCAGTCGTGGTGGCTGAGTGAAAGGATTACACACAGGGGAAATAAGCCGGGACACTTGATGGTTGAAAATATAAGGCAACGGGTTGGAGGAAAGAAAGCTTTTGAGAAAGGCAGAGCGGTTTTTGATGATTAATTAGTTGATCACATGGCGATGATTGGATTTAGATGAAATGAGCGGAGAGAGAGGTCTCTAGTGAGCAGACATTACCTTGGTGGGGTCGAGTCGATGACTGGGTCTGAACTCGGTGGGAGTGAATGAAGAACTGTAGATGTTGTTCAGATGGGAGCCAAAACACTACTAGGTCCGAACTCGGCGAGAACGAGTGAACAACTGACCATTCTTACTTTTCGATTTAACACCACGAGTTGGCTTCCTTCCCATTGGTCGAAAATGGAACGTCCCCGTTTTCCTATTGGTTGACCTACTTAAGGGGAGACTTTCTAATTGGACCGCGGTTCTCTTTGGTGAAAGATATGGTCTGCCTGATAGGAAGTGTCGGGTGCTATTTCGACTTTATTTACTTCCGCGTTATCAAATACGTCCGGTCTTGGGTCGGAAGTATGGGGTGTCTCTCTACTTTTATAACTTCTGGTCACCAGATACGTCCTGCTTTGTTAGGAAGTATTGAGTGCTTCTCGACTAATATAGCTTCTGCGGTCACTAGATACGTCCGGCCTTCTGTCAGGAAGTATTGACTGTACAAGTTATTTATAATTGTGCCCGCTTTAAACCTATTTCCTATGTTTGGTTGCTACTTCTTTCCTCCAGTTACCTTGTTCTTTATTAAATCTTTGAAAATCATACATGGTACATACATAGTGGGTCGGGGGTGCATTTAATTATATACAAATTATGACAGATGCGCCCCCTACATGTGAAGAATTCAAGAAGGGGTTAGTCTGAGAGAATTCTGTAAAGTGAAAAATAATTTTGTGGGAAAATTAGTTGTGGGTATTGAGAGGTTATATACAATTATTGGTGGTGATATAAGAGGTAAAATAGAGTGGTGTTGATGATATAGGTTGAGTATAATTAATAGAAATCAAAAATTTTTAATTGTAAGAAATCAATGAATGCTATGGTACATAGTGGGCTAAAAAGAAAGGAAAATGCGCCTAAACGAATTCTACTCGAGATAGGAAATGAAATCGAGGGAGTTCTATTAAGGCTTTTGAAATCAAAATAAAAATAATATAAAAAGAGTTGAATGAAATCAAAATTGAATGTGTTTGGTTGAAAAAGAAAAATATTTTGTTGCATGGTGACAAAGACAAATGCTTAGTTACTTTTTTGCTCGAATTTTGAGAAAAGAAATCGAGGAAATTTCATAAGGCGCTTTGAAATCAAAACAAAATAAAATAAGAATAGTTGAATGAAATCAAAATTGAATGTGTTTGGTTGAAAAAGAAAAATTGTTTTGTTGCATGGTGATAAGGGAAAATGCCTAGTTACTTTTTTGCTCGAATTTTGGAAAAGAATTCGAGGAAATTTCATAAGGTCTTTTGAAATCAAAATAAAATAAAATAAAAGGTTTTTGAGCGAAATCAAAGTTGAGTGCTTGGTTGCATGGTGAGAAAAAAAAAATGCTTTGTTGCATGATGAAAAAAAAGAAAAATGCCTAACTAATTTTTTGCTCGAATTTTGGGAGAAGAAATCGAGGGAATTTTATTAGGGCTTTTGAGAAATCAAAATAAAAATAAAAATAAAATTTCATAAGGTATTTTGAAATCAAATAAAAATAAAAAGTGGTTGAGCGAAATCAAAGTTGAGTGCTTGGTTGAATGAAAAAAAAAAAAAAAGGAAAAATGAAAAATAAAAAGGTTTCAAAAATAGGATGATTTAATGTTTTTAGTGTAACCGAAAACCAATGAGTTTTCGTTGATAATGAAGTTATACTAATATAAGTTAAGTGATAAATAGAATGATAATTGATAGTTAAATATGATAATAATTTGAATAAATTGTTAATTTGGTTAAATATTTTGAATTTAATTGAAAAATAGTAAAATTGGTTAATGTATAAATAAAAAAAATGTATTGAATTGAGTTCTTTTGTATCTACATGCCCTATAAATTTTTTAATTGCTCAATTATGCCCTATAAATTTTTTGTCTCATCTGTAGTGACACTTAGGTGAAAACGTGATTCTACCCCTCAAGTGCGTTTATGCTATGTGTACAGGAGACATGGAAATCTATATAACCTTTATGTGTAATTTTTTGTCTTTGTGTGTGTTGTGAAAAAATGTTAGAAGTCTGTTGTGTAAGAAATGTGTGAGCGAGTTCTATGTGTTGTCTTGTGGATGTGGAATTGGATGGTAAAAATCGATATGTAGACTCGAACTGGAATCCAAAATCGGTGGTATATCGAGGTTCCCAATTGACCTCAATAGGGGACCTTCTCATTGTAATTAGAGATACGGAAGTGGGGTGTGTCGGGCAAAAGAGAAGGAATGAAATTGGAGATCGGACGAGGCGCTCCGCTTTGTTTGCATAGGCCGAATTTATCGCCGCGGACTACACTTCCTGTCGCGGTGTCTCAAAATTCTCACTTCCTTCCGCTTATTTATTTTTTGGTGCGGCTCAGATCTTGTTTTTGGAGTGTGACTTCTCCGACATTGGTTGGTCATCCTTCAATTACTTCTATCTCTTCGGAGTCTATTTAGATTTTCTGCAAAGATGTTTCCTAATGTTTGTCCAAAATTAAAAACTGCCTCTTGTAGTTCGAAGATTTTATGAGCGGGCATGGTATAGATAAACAAGTAATTAATGAATAAAATTGGGATACAGTTGTATGGTAGAACTAACAAACAAAGGATAAAAATCAGATGAAAGATAGGATATTGCCCCATGTTCTTCCAGATTTTTGTAAATGGGGACTCTGAAATATTTGCCTGAACCTTATTAATTGTAGAATTTAAATGATTGGTAGGTTCGCAGTTCTCCTGTTTGATCGTTAATGGTTTTATTAGCGATATGTCGGTGGTAATTGATTTAGGTTGAGCTGTGTGATTGTTTCTCTGACGCGGGTGGTGTAAATTTGGCATTGTTTGTGTTGTGTGTACGCTGTGCTTTATGTACGAATTCTGTTTTGCTTTGGGGCCTGTGTCGGTATTTTTACGTGAAGGTTGGTTGTATTTATCGATTCTTCTAGCGAATCGGCAGGTGGGGCAGGTTTTTACCTGTTTTGCGATGTCTTGTGTCATGTTCTGCCAATAATATTGTGACGAGATGAGTCTCGTCATCTTGGAGATGTTTGGGTGGTGGTGTTGTGTGTGTACGGACTTAAGAAGTCTGGTCGTAAGTGAACTTGGGACTATAGTTTTAAGTACTCCTTTTCGGGAGACGGCGCGCAGTTTATTGTGATCCATAGTCACGCGAGATTTTCCCGGTGGAGAAGACTGTTGGCTCTTTATGAGTGGCGCATCTAGAAAGCCACAAAATGGGATACGAGTTACAACGCCCGTTTCGTATTGTTGTACTCCATTTATGCTACGGACCTCATATTCGTATCTTGACAGTCTTAACCTCCATCGAAACAATCTGCCTGACGGGGCTTTGATCTCTTTCAGCCACTGCAATGCGGGATGGTCAGAAAATATTGTAAACTTTCTGCCCATTAGACAGGTGCGGAAATTATCCACACTTTCCACAATGGCTAGGCATTGTAGTTCCAAGTCTGAATAATTTCGCTCGTGACTACGCAGAGATCGGCTGAAATGTTGAACGGTGTATGTCTTCCCATCAGGGTAGACTTGTTTAAGAACGCCTGTAATGCTGAATGTTGAGGTGTTACAGTACACCTGGCATGGCAGACCTTCCTGGTAAAGGTGTAATGTGGGGTGTGTGGTAAGGTTTTCTTTCAGGTTAGTGAACGCTTTCTGGCATTCGTCATCCCAGACCCACATGACATCCTTTTTTAGAAGGTTGACAAGTGGCGTCCGCAAGCGGGCGTGGTCCGGAATGAACTCTTTGTAGGCGTTCACAGCTTTTAGGAAAGATCGCAATGTTTTTCGATTGCGTGGTTGTTTGGTGGTGTGAATTTTTTCTATGTTTCGTGTAGACGGGATGATTGTATTATTCTTAACGGTTGTGCATGTGTTTACTGGTTGGTGTCGCCTTTTGGTGTGAGTGTCGCGCTTGTTGGGCTGGTTGTGTGTGTTACCGTTGTGTGACGACGTATGGGTGCGTGTGTTGTGATTGTGAAAACCGTCCTGTGGTTTTATGTGTTGTGGGCATAAAGTATTGGCAATTGGATTGAGTGAAAAGTTGCGTGGTGTGAGATTAGAATGGTGGCATGTAAATATTTGGGGTTTGGGCAATGAATGCAGGCAAGGGTTTCCATGTGTGAAAGCTTTGGGTGCTGTGCGAGTCCTTTGGGACAGGTTTTGGCCTAGCCCGTGCTTGCATTCATTTGATACATGTTTAAAGTGGTAGATAGTATTAGATAATGGGACGCCAAGTTGGAAAATAGTGCCGTGATTATAATTTAATTTTAATTTATACTGATAAAGGGTTTTTAAGGTAAGAACTCCAAATGGCAAGGATGCATTTACCACGTGGAAGTTCTCTCTACGGGTTATTTGGCCTATTGTCAGAGGGAGAGTTAAATGTCCTATTATTTTCGTAAAACTATTTAGGGTGGATAGATCAAGGGAAGGATTTTTAATACTTAAGTTGGGAAGTTGTGCTTTTAATCTATTGTATAAATGATACGGCAATATGTTCGAACCTGCGTCTGGTTCAATTAGAAAGGTACATGGTAGGTCCTGGGTCAGATACAAGTCCAAAGTCAATTTGATGGTGTCATTGGGTGGATTGCCTACCTCAGTCTCGAAAGGTCTCCACTGTGGCGTCTTCGGCTTGGGATGGCTGGCTTGGAATGTCTGTTGGGCCGGATCGGGACCGTTTGCACTGTCCGCGCAATTGAAAGGGAAATCTAGTCATTTGTACTGCTTCCATTCGAGTGGACCGCGTTGTCGGTACACTGGGCCCGTGTCGCGTGGATTGCTTCCGGGTGCACGGGTACGGCATGGCGGGTGGCGACTCCTCGGTGGGCGTCAGGTTGTTCGGACACGTACCGGCGGCGCGGGCGTCGGTTGCCCCGGGGGTGGCGCTCCGGAACTCCGTCTCACCTTGCGGGGACCTTGCCCCTTGTAGCGCGGCGGTCAGTTCTAAAATTACCGTCGCCAGGGTATGTCTTGTCGCTTCGTTCGTTGTCAGTTTCTTTCCGCTCGTTGCCAGTTTCTTCTCTCTCGGTTTGTCATTGCCTTTTGTTTTGCTGGCGCCTGGGCTAATTTCCATCTTTATCCTGTCGACTTTAGGAATAGCTGTGGTATTCTACTATGTTGGGAAACCTTACTCTTGGTGTTGATGGTTGTTGAAGTGGTGACGCAGTCGTGGTGAATGATGCAGTCGTGGTGGATGATGCAGTCGTGGTGGCTGAGTGAAAGGATTACACACAGGGGAAATAAGCCGGGACACTTGATGGTTGAAAATATAAGGCAACGGGTTGGAGGAAAGAAAGCTTTTGAGAAAGGCAGAGCGGTTTTTGATGATTAATTAGTTGATCACATGGCGATGATTGGATTTAGATGAAATGAGCGGAGAGAGAGGTCTCTAGTGAGCAGACATTACCTTGGTGGGGTCGAGTCGATGACTGGGTCTGAACTCGGTGGGAGTGAATGAAGAACTGTAGATGTTGTTCAGATGGGAGCCAAAACACTACTAGGTCCGAACTCGGCGAGAACGAGTGAACAACTGACCATTCTTGCTTTTCGATTTAACACCACGAGTTGGCTTCCTTCCCATTGGTCGAAAATGGAACGTCCCCGTTTTCCTATTGGTTGACCTACTTAAGGGGAGACTTTCTAATTGGACCGCGGTTCTCTTTGGTGAAAGATATGGTCTGCCTGATAGGAAGTGTCGGGTGCTATTTCGACTTTATTTACTTCCGCGTTATCAAATACGTCCGGTCTTGGGTCGGAAGTATGGGGTGTCTCTCTACTTTTATAACTTCTGGTCACCAGATACGTCCTGCTTTGTTAGGAAGTATTGAGTGCTTCTCGACTAATATAGCTTCTGCGGTCACTAGATACGTCCGGCCTTCTGTCAGGAAGTATTGACTGTACAAGTTATTTATAATTGTGCCCGCTTTAAACCTATTTCCTATGTTTGGTTGCTACTTCTTTCCTCCAGTTACCTTGTTCTTTATTAAATCTTTGAAAATCATACATGGTACATACATAGTGGGTCGGGGGTGCATTTAATTATATACAAATTATGACATATATATAAGTATATGTTATGAAAAAGGCATTTCCTTATCGTGCAACCGTAAGTTGCTGATGGCTTTTATATTATATATTTATATAATATATATTTATTCCGATAGATGGCGGAAGCCATCAGAAACTTACGGTTGCACGATAAGGAAATGCCTTTTTAACAATTTATGAACCTTATCCCAGTACAATATCACATTTGTACTATTTTTTTTCATAAATATATATGGTTTATATAGTTGTGTGTGTGCGTGTGTTGTGTGTTTCTGTGTGTATACTTGTATATTGAAAATTTGACCGATATCTTAGCTCCTCTCTTAAGATGTTAAAATCCACTTCTGTACTGGTGAGGATCCTAGCCCGAAATCATGGCATACAGATCAATTTTGTCTGAATTTGCGAAAGATGGAGTTGTGGAAGATTCTTTTATCACTAACCTTGTGTTGTGAATATATTTACTGGGGTGATAAGCAAAATGCATTGTTTAAATGTATTTTGAAGGGAGAGGTGCTTCTTTTGGTACATAAATGTATATCAAACTTGCGTATGAAGAGAGTGGGAACATATGCAAAAAGAGAATGGAAGGCAAACAGTTGCATAACCTTCACGCCTGTCTGCTGACAATGGAAGAACGTGTCACGCCCGGTCCACATTTGTCTCACTTCTGGACGCAACACAAATCTCTCTCCGTCAACTTAAAATATCCAAACCTCCAAGATTATTGCCGGGGTTTCCATATACACCATACGCTATCCTATAAAACTAAGACAATTCAAATCTGCGACTTATTTTTTAAACGAAGAAACAAACCAATGCTAAGGACACTATGAATCTCGATGTAGTTTCCTTACATTTCATCTACGTTACAAGAGGAGGAATCGCTGAATATCTTTTAGAAAAAGGAATAAAAGCTAAGGGCGATGAGATTCTTTATTTAAGCGATATATTCTTGGAAAGCTTTCGTACAATAACGTTCTTCAACAGGCAGGAATACGCGTCTTCGTGTAAATAGTCTGTTAAAGGACGTCATAATCCTAAAGCTTGCCAAGATTATACCGCTTAAATAGAGAATCTCGTCGCCTTTAGCTTTTATTGCTTCTTCAAAATTCAATCTACAATTAAATTGTTACATTTAGGAAATGTCGAAATTATAATGTGTAATAGGTAGATTTATACTATATATTTTTCCCCCCTCTAAGTTCTACGAATCGAACAAAATTTCTTCTCACTCTGAAGTATATGTATGGTAGACAAATTTGTAGAATTTTGTTGTGTATTTGACAGGGTTTTATTGGTTGCTTGCTCGGTAACTCAGTTTGAAAAGAAAGTTGTGACTACACTTCTTACTGATTTGGGAATTATCGGTTAACTCTGAACTGATCTTCGAAGTGACTAAGGGAGATCACTGACCTATACCCGTCTCTTTCCAATTAAAATGTATATTGAATAACATCGTCTTCTTTAGATCTGAACTTATCAAAATATCCTCATGATAGTTGAAGATAGGCCTGTTGCTAATACAAATTCAGTAATAGGAGAGCGTTTTGGATATAATAAAAAAGATAATTTTGAGAAGAAATGGCCCATTGTTAAAGATGTCAAGGCGATCAACAAATACTCTCAAGAACTTGATTATTCCATTGATTTCTTATCTCGGAAGAATCCAGTTGAATATTTTATTTCTTTATCTTGAGAAGATTATTTGGTTCTTTGTGTTGGAGTCCTTTTTACTGACAGACGACAGCTTATACTTATCCCACGCTGACGTCGAAGCTGGTACTTATCCGACGCTGAGGCTTTTGAAAGCTGATACTTATCCGACACTGATATTTGAACAAGCTGATACTTATCCCACGCTGACGCGCCGAAGCAAGTTAACAATTATCCAACGATGACGTTTAAACAAGTTGATACTAATCCCGCACTGAAGTCGAAGTTACCTATCTGATGCTGAGATTTAAAAAAGTTGATACTTATCCGACGCTGACGCCGAAGCAAGTTGATACTTATCCATACGCGGATCTCGAAACAAGCTGATACTTATCTCATGCTAACTTCGAAACAAGCTTATACTTATCTAAGGCTGACGTCGAAACAAGCTGATACTTATCTCAGTCTGACTTCGAAACAAGCTGATACTTATCTCATGCTGACTTCGAAACAAGCTGATACTTATCTCAGTCTGACTTCGAAACAAGTTGATACTTATCTCATGCTGACTTCGAAACAAGCTGACACTTATCTCAGTCTGACTTCGAAACAAGCTGATACTTATCTCATGCTGACTTCGAAACAAGCTTATACTTATCTCATGCTGACTTCAAAACAAGCTGATACTTATCTCAGACTGACGTCGAAACAAGCTGATACTTATCTCAGTCTGACTTCGAAACAAGCTGATACTTATCTCATGCTGACTTCGAAACAAGCTTATACTTATCTCATGCTGACTTCAAAACAAGCTGATACTTATCTCATGCTAACTTCGAAACAAGCTGATACTTATCTCATGCTAACTTCGAAACAAGCTGATACTTATCTCATGCTGACTTCGAAACAAGCTGATACTTATCTCATGCTGACTTCGAAACAAGCTGATACTTATCTCATGCTGACGTCGTAACAAGCTGATACTTATCTCATGCTGACGTCGAAACAAGCTGATACTTATCTCATGCTGACTTCGAAACAAGCTGATACTTATCTCATGCTGACTTCGAAACAAGCTGATACTTATCTCAGGCTAACGTCGAAACAAGCTGATACTTATCTCATGCTAATTTCGAAACAAGTTGATACTTATCTCATGCTGACTTCGAAACAAGCTGATACTTATCTCATGCTGACTTCGAAACAAGCTGTTACTTATCTCATGCTGACGTCGAAACAAGCTGATACTTATCTCATGCTGACGTCGAAACAAGTTGATACTTATCTCATGCTGACTTCGAAACAAGCTGATACTTATCTCATGCTGACTTCGAAACAAGCTGTTACTTATCTCATGCTGACGTCGAAACAAGCTGATACTTATCTCAGTCTGACTTCGAAACAAGCTGATACTTATCTCATGCTGACTTCGAAACAAGCTGATACTTATCTCAGTCTGACTTCGAAACAAGTTGATACTTATCTCATGCTGACTTCGAAACAAGCTGACACTTATCTCAGTCTGACTTCGAAACAAGCTGATACTTATCTCATGCTGACTTCGAAACAAGCTTATACTTATCTCATGCTGACTTCAAAACAAGCTGATACTTATCTCATGCTGACTTCGAAACAAGCTGATACTTATCTCATGCTAACTTCGAAACAAGCTGATACTTATCTCATGCTGACTTCGAAACAAGCTGATACTTATCTCATGCTGACTTCGAAACAAGCTGATACTTATCTCATGCTGACGTCGTAACAAGCTGATACTTATCTCATGCTGACGTCGAAACAAGCTGATACTTATCTCATGCTGACTTCGAAACAAGCTGATACTTATCTCATGCTGACTTCGAAACAAGCTGATACTTATCTCAGGCTAACGTCGAAACAAGCTGATACTTATCTCATGCTAATTTCGAAACAAGTTGATACTTATCTCATGCTGACTTCGAAACAAGCTGATACTTATCTCATGCTGACTTCGAAACAAGCTGTTACTTATCTCATGCTGACGTCGAAACAAGCTGATACTTATCTCATGCTGACGTCGAAACAAGTTGATACTTATCTCATGCTGACTTCGAAACAAGCTGATACTTATCTCATGCTGACTTCGAAACAAGCTGTTACTTATCTCATGCTGACGTCGAAACAAGCTGATACTTATCTCAGTCTGACTTCGAAACAAGCTGATACTTATCTCATGCTGACTTCGAAACAAGCTGATACTTATCTCAGTCTGACTTCGAAACAAGTTGATACTTATCTCATGCTGACTTCGAAACAAGCTGACACTTATCTCAGTCTGACTTCGAAACAAGCTGATACTTATCTCATGCTGACTTCGAAACAAGCTTATACTTATCTCATGCTGACTTCAAAACAAGCTGATACTTATCTCAGGCTGACGTCGAAACAAGCTGATACTTATCTCAGTCTGACTTCGAAACAAGCTGATACTTATCTCATGCTGACGTCGAAACAAGCTGATACTTATCTCATGCTAACTTCGAAACAAGCTTATACTTATCTCATGCTGACTTCGAAACAAGCTGATACTTATCTCAGGCTGACTTCAAAGCAAGCTGATACTTATCTCATGCTAACTTCGAAGCAAGATGAAACCTATTCCAGCTGAAACTTAACCGACGCTGGTTTTAGGGCCATAATTATCTCATACTGAAGTCGGAAGTAAGCTGATACTTTTCTGACACTGAGGTCTAGGAAAGATGGTACTTATCCCACGCTGAAGTTTAAGCAATCTGATATTTATCCAACGATTAAGTTTAAGCAAGCTGATACTTATCCCACGCTGAAGTTTAAGCAAGCTGATACTTATCCCACGCTGAAGTTTAAGCAAGCTGATACTTATCCCACGCTGAAGTTTAAGCAAGATGATACTTATCCGAAGCTGAGGTTAAAACAAGCTGATACTTATCCCACGCTGAAGTTTAAGCAAGCTGGTACTTATCCGAAGCTAATGTTTAAGCAAGCTGCACGCTGAAGTTCAAACAAGCTGATACTTATCCCACGCTGACATTTAAGCAAGCTGATACTTACCCCACGCTAAAATTTAAGCAAGCGTATACGTATCCGATGCTGATGCCGAAGTTGATACTGTCCGATGCTGACGTTTGAGAAAGCTGATACTTATCTCATTATGACCTCGAAGCAAGCTGATGCATATCCCAGGCCGACGTCGAAAAGGCGTATACTTATTCTACGCTTACATCAAATATGCTTATCCCACGCAGACGTCGAATGAAGCTGATACTTCACCCAAGCTGACGTTAAGACTTAAACTTACCCCACCCTGACGTTTGAGCAAGATGATACTTATCCGACGTTGACGCCGAGGCAAGCTGATATTTATCCGACGCTGACGTTTAAGCAAGCTGATACTTATCCGACTCTGAAGTTTAAGCAAGCTGATACTTTTTACACGCCAAGGTTTAAAGCAACAAGATACTTGTTTCACGCTGAGGTTTAAAGCAACCTGATACTTGCACCACGCTTAGATTGAGCAAGCTGATAATTATCGGACACAGGAAAATTATCATAATTTTCCGAATCTGAAGGCTCAAGCAAGCTGATACTAATCCAACATTCTGGCGTCGAAGATTTCACTCTAATCCGACACAGGCGTCGAAGATCTCCATCTTATCCGATACAAGCGTCGAAGATCACTTACTTATTCAACTTTGACGTCGAATTTTGATACACCTCGTTGACTTTGAAGATAAAACTATCTGACGCCACTGTGAGACGCCAAGCATCATGCTAAACGAAGCCAAAGACCGTACTATACGTCGCAGAAACTGAAGCTTTTACTTTGCGACGCAGACGTCGAAATTGGTGATCCTTAGGCGAAGGTACCATTGACAAGTCTATTGGTGTATTATTGATATCAGGTGAGTTCTATAAGACTATATTGATTTTTGCTTATAGAGGGCGGTTGAATAATGCAATATAAAAAGTGTTAGGAATTTTTCCAAAATGCGTGAAGAAAAAAGTATAAAGACAAAAACAAGTTATAATGTGTGTCTAAATTTACATCGTGCTAAACTATGTATAGCGTGAAATATATATTAACACCTTCTTTATAATTAGGGTTGAAAGGCGCTACAAATTAATAACATATGGAAGATTCGAGAAAGGATATTAAATGTCAAAATTAAGTTGAAAACATCAGTATCGTTTCAAAAATGTATTTCAAACTCTAGTATTCGGGCATGATAGCCTTTCTACAGGAGAAACACAATATCAAACACAGAAGGGCTAACATTCCCAGAAGCTAGAGATTTGAAACAAAATTATCGAAAAGAGATTTGTCCCTGGGGACCTGATATTTTAACTTTAATATTGTAACAAGGTATTATTTTATTGATATGCCTAAATACTTACCCCCTATAAGCGATATACAGATATTGAGATGTGAAAATTATATAAATGAATGAAACTACTGATTAAATTTTTTATGTAAAGCTGAATTTGTCCTTTTAGAAATTGTTGAATTCTCTTAGATAAGTATTGCGCCAATTTTTGTAGCTTTTTTATTAGGAATATTATTTGAGAATTTTCTAGGTTAGAATTAGGAAATTTGGGATTTTCAGATAGACAACTCTATACTCAGAAGAATTGTGTAAGAAACGGAATATATCTGAATAAAATCCCGAAACTCCTTGTATCCAGATATTCACAGTGGATCCTATCTCTTTAACATCTGTGTGTGTGTGTCCAGATATTCAGAGTGGATCCTATCTCTTTAACATCCGTGTGTGTCCAGATATTCACAGTGGATCCTATCTCTTTAACATCTGTGTGTGTGTCCAGATATTCACAGTGGATCCTTTCTCTTTAACATCTGTGTGTGTGTCCAGATATTCACAGTGGATCCTATCTCTCTAACATCTGTGTGTGTGTTCAGATATTCACAGTGGATCCTATCTCTTTAATATCTGTGTGTGTGTCCAGATGTCCGCGGTTGGTCCCGTCTATTTAACATCTGTGTGTGTGTCCAGATGTCCGCGGTGGGTCCCGTCTATTTAACATCTGTGTGTCCAGATATCCGCGGTGGATCCCGTCTATTTAACATCTGTGTGTGTGTGTCCAGATGTCCGCGGTTGGTCCCGTCTATTTAACATCTGTGTGTCCAGATGTCCGCGGTTGGTCCCGTCTATTTAACATCTGTGTGTGTGTCCAGATATTCACAGTGGATCCTATCTCTTTAACATCCGTGTGTGTCCAGATATTCACAGTGGATCTTATCTCTTTAACATCTGTGTGTGTGTCCAGATATTCACAGTGGATCCTATCTCTCTAACATCTGTGTGTGTGTCCAGATATTCACAGTGGATCCTATCTCTTTAACATCTGTGTGACAATTGACAATTAAACATTATTTATTGTCTTCTAGACAATGTTACATATCAAAGAGAACTCATTTGGGCCGTCCAATAAGCAGCACCGTCCTGGTCTTCTGGAGGGTCTTGTAAACAAGGGTGCTCGAGTTAGGGCATGAGTCCATGATGATTTTGGCCAGCTCAGTGAAGGCGGTGACCTGTGTTTCCAGCAACGAGGGTACTCGCTTCTTCATGTTGGTGGGAGAGGCGAGGAGCTTCTGTGCGTCCTCCCAGTCTAGGCCGAGCAGCCCGGAGTGGTTGATGGCAATGGAGGGGAGCTTCTCGAGATGCTCTCGCAGCTGGATGATTGCGGGTATTCCCTTGGAAGGCGTGGAGGGAGTTGAAGTCCGCTCCTCCTCCGACATCTCGATGTCGAGCGGGAGGATCGCGGGCTCGAGGGGCCGCGGGGCAGCCATAGGAGCAGGGAGGGTAACAGGGGCGGGCTGGGAAAGATCCTTCGGTTCGGCAGGATGGGGCGCCGAGGGGATCGCTGGAGCCTCGGTTGGTGTCTTCGCCGGTTGGACAGGGGACGCCGGTGTTGCGGGCGCAGGTGCCGGCCTCCTTGGCTGCTGAGGAGGAGGAGGAGGGTGGGGAGGCCTAGCGTCGGTGGGAGTCGCTGTTTGCCTGGGGCTGCCGTTCCCTTGCCTGGCAAGCGCTGGGCAGTTGGCTCTGCGGTGGCCCTGTTTCCCGCATTTCGAGCACTTGATGCCAAAGGAGAGGAAGGCAGACAGGGTGTCTCCTTTGGACTTGATGGTCATTCTGGTGGGCAGCGACTCCAGCCGTACGCCCTCGCGGAGCAGGATGAACGCCTCCCGGCGGCCGTCGTTGAAGGTATACTCCCCCATCTTGATCATGATGGGGGCGATGGAGGTCACGGTGCCGAAGTTGCGCAGGGCCTCCACGATGGCGCTGTCCTCGACGAAGCCGGGCAGATTTGCGATGACGATGCGTTCTGCCCTTTTTCGGAAGGGGAAGACCTTCAGGTGGGTTCCGTCGATGTCAAGGCCCGCCTCCACCAGACGGCTCGCTTGGTCCTTGGTCGCGAGGCCCACGACGTAGTGGCCGTTCATTCTGTTAAATTGGCTTATTCTCCCTGGCCCTCCGACCAGCATGCCAATTGCCTTGAGGTAGGAATAGTCCGGGATGTCAGGGCACAGCTCCACGAAGATGTAGTTCTCGTGGTTGGTGGTGTCCTGCCTCGCCCTGGCTGCGGCGATGTTGGCGCGCGTCGCCTTGATTTCCTGGGGCGGCATTGACTTCGGCCCAGTTGGCCGCTTCTGCTGCTGGGAGCTGGGCTTCTCAGCAGGCCTGCCAGGCTGCTTTGCGGCGTGCTCCGGCGATGAAGTGCGGCGCCTTTTCTTGGTCTTGACAACGGTGAAGCCTTCGTTGGCGTCCACCTCCGCCATCTCGCTGTCGGCCCAGTTGAGCGAGGCCGGGCTGGCTGTTGTATCGCTGGTCGAAGCAGCAATCAGCGGCGCCGTGACGTCATCACGCGCGGCGGCCAGGCTTGCATGCATCTCGCGCGCCGGCGGATCTGCACCCCTTTGATATTCCATAGAAAATTCTTTAGAAGAATTCTCTTCTATTGCTTCTTTCGGTGATATCTTCTCACCTGGTTGAGAGTGAACGCTGAGCCTTTCAGGCACTTGTTCAGCGGATTGAGGGCTTTCAGCCAGTATCAATTTTGTAATTTTCCGCGACGTACTTCCGCTCGCCAGAGGCGAAAACGGCGGAGCTAAAACCAGCGTGGCCGCACGGTCGGCGTTGTGTGTGTGTCCAGATATTCACAGTGGATCCTATCTCTCTAACATCTGTGTGTGTGTCCAGATATTCACAGTGGATCCTATCTCTTTAACATCTGTGTGTGTGTCCAGATGTCCGCGGTGGGTCCCGTCTATTTAACATCTGTGTGTCCAGATATCCGCGGTGGATCCTATCTCTCTAACATCTGTGTGTGTGTCCAGATGTCCGCGGTTGGTCCCGTCTATTTAACAACTGTGTGTCCAGATGTCCGCGGTTGGTCCCGTCTATTTAACATCTGTGTGTGTGTCCAAATATCCGCGGTGGATCCCGTCTCTTTAACATCTGTGTGTGTGTCCAGATGTTCGCGCTGAATTCCGTCTCTTTAACATCTGTGTGTCCAGATGTCCGCGGTGGGTCCCGTCTATTTAACATCTGTGTGTGGTTCGATTCCCGCCCCTGGACACTTTTATTTTTCCCGTTCGCCATTACTCTTCATATTTTCACCCTCTCATACTTCATTCAAAAAAGTTAGAAATAGTAAATATTTCTCTTTAAAATAAATATTGATTTTTCATAGAAAAGAAACTTATGCGGTATAATTTTAAATATTGTTTATAATCACACGCCGCAGTCCTTTATAATCTGTGTGTGTGTCCAGATGTCCGCGGTTGGTCCCGTCTATTTAACATCTCTGTGTGTGTCCAGATGTCCGCGGTAGATCCCGTCTCTTCAACATCTGTGTGTGTCCAGATGTCCGCGGTTGGTCCCGTCTATTTAACATCTGTGTGTGTGTGTCCAGATGTCCGCGGTTGGTCCTGTCTATTTAACATCTGTGTGTGTGTCCAGATGTCCGCGGTAGATCCCGTCTCTTCAACATCTGTGTGTGTCCAGATGTCCGCGGTTGGTCCTGTCTATTTAACATCTGTGTGTGTGTCCAGATGTCCGCGGTAGATCCCGTCTCTTCAACATCTGTGTGTGTGTCCAGATGTCCGCGGTTGGTCCCGTCTATTTAACATCTGTGTGTGTGTCCAGATGTCCGCGGTAGATCCCGTCTCTTCAACATCTGTGCGTGTCCAGATGTCCGCGGTTGGTCCCGTCTATTTAACATCTGTGTGTGTGTCCAGATGTCCGCGGTAGATCCCGTCTCTTCAACATCTGTGTGTGTCCAGATATCCGCGGTGGGTCCCGTCTATTTAACATCTGTGTGTGTCCAGATGTCCGCGGTGGGTCCCGTCTATTTAACATCTGTGTGTGTGTCCAGATGTCCGCGGTAGATCCCGTCTCTTCAACATCTGTGTGTGTCCAGATATCCGCGGTGGGTCCCGTCTATTTAACATCTGTGTGTGTCCAGATATCCGCGGTGGGTCCCGTCTATTTAACATCTGTGTGTGTGTCCAGATATCCGCGGTGGGTCCCGTCTATTTAACATCTGTGTGTGTCCAGATATCCGCGGTGGGTCCCGTCTATTTAACATCTGTGTGTGTGTCCAGATGTCCGCGGTGGGTCCCGTCTATTTAACATCTGTGTGTGTGTCCAGATGTCCGCGGTTGGTCCCGTCTATTTAACATCTGTGTGTGTGTCCAGATATCCGCGGTGGGTCCCGTCTATTTAACATCTGTGTGTGTCCAGATATCCGCGGTGGGTCCCGTCTATTTAACATCTGTGTGTGTGTCCAGATGTCCGCGGTGGGTCCCGTCTATTTAACATCTGTGTGTGTGTCCAGATGTCCGCGGTTGGTCCCGTCTATTTAACATCTGTGTGTGTGTCCAGATGTCCGCGGTAGATCCCGTCTCTTCAACATCTGTGCGTGTCCAGATGTCCGCGGTTGGTCCCGTCTATTTAACATCTGTGTGTGTGTCCAGATGTCCGCGGTAGATCCCGTCTCTTCAACATCTGTGTGTGTCCAGATATCCGCGGTGGGTCCCGTCTATTTAACATCTGTGTGTGTCCAGATGTCCGCGGTGGGTCCCGTCTATTTAACATCTGTGTGTGTGTCCAGATGTCCGCGGTAGATCCCGTCTCTTCAACATCTGTGTGTGTCCAGATATCCGCGGTGGGTCCCGTCTATTTAACATCTGTGTGTGTCCAGATATCCGCGGTGGGTCCCGTCTATTTAACATCTGTGTGTGTGTCCAGATATCCGCGGTGGGTCCCGTCTATTTAACATCTGTGCGTGTGTCCAGATATCCGCGGTGGATCCCGTCTATTTAACATCTGCGTGTGTGTCCAGATATCCGCGGTGGATCCCGTCTATTTAACATCTGTGTGTGTCCAGATATCCGCGGTGGATCCCGTCTATTTAACATCTGTGTGTGTCCAGATATCCGCGGTGGGTCCCGTCTATTTAACATCTGTGTGCGTGTCCAGATGTCCGCGGTGGGTCCCGTCTATTTAACATCTGTGCGTGTGTCCAGATATCCGCGGTGGATCCCGTCTATTTAACATCTGCGTGTGTGTCCAGATATCCGCGGTGGATCCCGTCTATTTAACATCTGCGTGTGTGTCCAGATATCCGCGGTGGATCCCGTCTATTTAACATCTGTGTGTGTCCAGATATCCGCGGTGGATCCCGTCTATTTAACATCTGTGTGTGTCCAGATATCCGCGGTGGGTCCCGTCTATTTAACATCTGTGTGTGACAATTTTTTTTTTTTTTTTTTTTTTTTTTGACAATTAAACATTATTTATTGTCTTCTAGACAATGTTACATATCAAAGAGAACTCATTTGGGCCGTCCAATAAGCAGCACCGTCCTGGTCTTCTGGAGGGTCTTGTAAACAAGGGTGCTCGAGTTAGGGCATGAGTCCATGATGATTTTGGCCAGCTCAGTGAAGGCGGTGACCTGTGTTTCCAGCAACGAGGGTACTCGCTTCTTCATGTTGGTGGGAGAGGCGAGGAGCTTCTGTGCGTCCTCCCAGTCTAGGCCGAGCAGCCCGGAGTGGTTGATGGCAATGGAGGGGAGCTTCTCGAGATGCTCTCGCAGCTGGATGATTGCGGGTATTCCCTTGGAAGGCGTGGAGGGAGTTGAGGTCCGCTCCTCCTCCGACATCTCGATGTCGAGCGGGAGGATCGCGGGCTCGAGGGGCCGCGGGGCAGCCATAGGAGCAGGGAGGGTAACAGGGGCGGGCTGGGAAAGATCCTTCGGTTCGGCAGGATGGGGCGCCGAGGGGATCGCTGGAGCCTCGGTTGGTGTCTTCGCCGGTTGGACAGGGGACGCCGGTGTTGCGGGCGCAGGTGCCGGCCTCCTTGGCTGCTGAGGAGGAGGAGGAGGGTGGGGAGGCCTAGCGTCGGTGGGAGTCGCTGTTTGCCTGGGGCTGCCGTTCCCTTGCCTGGCAAGCGCTGGGCAGTTGGCTCTGCGGTGGCCCTGTTTCCCGCATTTCGAGCACTTGATGCCAAAGGAGAGGAAGGCTGACAGGGTGTCTCCTTTGGACTTGATGGTCATTCTGGTGGGCAGCGACTCCAGCCGTACGCCCTCGCGGAGCAGGATGAACGCCTCCCGGCGGCCGTCGTTGAAGGTATACTCCCCCATCTTGATCATGATGGGGGCGATGGAGGTCACGGTGCCGAAGTTGCGCAGGGCCTCCACGATGGCGCTGTCCTCGACGAAGCCGGGCAGATTTGCGATGACGATGCGTTCTGCCCTTTTTCGGAAGGGGAAGACCTTCAGGTGGGTTCCGTCGATGTCAAGGCCCGCCTCCACCAGACGGCTCGCTTGGTCCTTGGTCGCGAGGCCCACGACGTAGTGGCCGTTCATTCTGTTAAATTGGCTTATTCTCCCTGGCCCTCCGACCAGCATGCCAATTGCCTTGAGGTAGGAATAGTCCGGGATGTCAGGGCACAGCTCCACGAAGATGTAGTTCTCGTGGTTGGTGGTGTCCTGCCTCGCCCTGGCTGCGGCGATGTTGGCGCGCGTCGCCTTGATTTCCTGGGGCGGCATTGACTTCGGCCCAGTTGGCCGCTTCTGCTGCTGGGAGCTGGGCTTCTCAGCAGGCCTGCCAGGCTGCTTTGCGGCGTGCTCCGGCGATGAAGTGCGGCGCCTTTTCTTGGTCTTGACAACGGTGAAGCCTTCGTTGGCGTCCACCTCCGCCATCTCGCTGTCGGCCCAGTTGAGCGAGGCCGGGCTGGCTGTTGTATCGCTGGTCGAAGCAGCAATCAGCGGCGCCGTGACGTCATCACGCGCGGCGGCCAGGCTTGCATGCATCTCGCGCGCCGGCGGATCTGCACCCCTTTGATATTCCATAGAAAATTCTTTAGAAGAATTCTCTTCTATTGCTTCTTTCGGTGATATCTTCTCACCTGGTTGAGAGTGAACGCTGAGCCTTTCAGGCACTTGTTCAGCGGATTGAGGGCTTTCAGCCAGTATCAATTTTGTAATTTTCCGCGACGTACTTCCGCTCGCCAGAGGCGAAAACGGCGGAGCTAAAACCAGCGTGGCCGCACGGTCGGCGTTGTGTGTGTGTCCAGATATTCACAGTGGATCCTATCTCTCTAACATCTGTGTGTGTGTCCAGATATTCACAGTGGATCCTATCTCTTTAACATCTGTGTGTGTGTCCAGATGTCCGCGGTTGGTCCCGTCTATTTAACATCTGTGTGTGTGTCCAGATGTCCGCGGTGGGTCCCGTCTATTTAACATCTGTGTGTGTCCAGATATCCGCGGTGGATCCCGTCTATTTAACATCTGTGTGTGTCCAGATATCCGCGGTGGGTCCCGTCTATTTAACATCTGTGTGTGTGTCCAGATGTCCGCGGTGGATCCCGTCTATTTAACATCTGTGTGTGTCCAGATATCCGCGGTGGATCCCGTCTATTTAACATCTGTGTGTGTGTCCAGATGTCCGCGGTGGATCCCGTCTATTTAACATCTGTGTGTGTCCAGATGTCCGCGGTGGATCCCGTCTATTTAACATCTGTGTGTGTGTCCAGATGTCCGCGGTGGGTCCCGTCTATTTAACATCTGTGTGTGTCCAGATGTCCGCGGTGGATCCCGTCTATTTAACATCTGTGTGTGTGTCCAGATGTCCGCGGTGGGTCCCGTCTATTTAACATCTGTGTGTGTCCAGATGTCCGCGGTGGATCCCGTCTATTTAACATCTGTGTGTGTGTCCAGATGTCCGCGGTGGATCCCGTCTATTTAACATCTGTGTGTGTCCAGATATCCGCGGTGGATCCCGTCTATTTAACATCTGTGTGTGTGTCCAGATGTCCGCGGTGGATCCCGTCTATTTAACATCTGTGTGTGTCCAGATGTCCGCGGTGGATCCCGTCTATTTAACATCTGTGTGTGTGTCCAGATGTCCGCGGTGGGTCCCGTCTATTTAACATCTGTGTGTGTCCAGATGTCCGCGGTGGATCCCGTCTATTTAACATCTGTGTGTGTGTCCAGATGTCCGCGGTGGAAACAAATTTCTCACTCCCACACTCCCCAGCATATTCTTGATTGGCTCCAGACAGGATATTTGTGACAATCCAGGGAAAACGATCAAAACATAGCCAATAAGTCTTTCTTTTCTATCCGCTAAATCCATTATAAACCTTTTCATAAGTTAATTCTCATAGTTATTCAATTATGTAAATATTTTGTAAATATATTTTAAATGTATATTAATATAAATTTATTATTGAGAGAGAATGCTATATAATCTCTCCATTAATCTTGTTTATTCCTTTTTTTTTTAGCTGAAGAAGGGCTTGTCCGAAAGCTTTTTTAATCAACTCAATAAAAGTTGCGGCATTTTATACTTTCTTGTAATTAGTTTAGTATTATAGGAATAAGTAACAAAAATCTACTATTTGATATAAGCGTTAATTGCAATGGTTTTATTCCTCCATTCACACACATAGGTTCTGATGACACATGTGTTCTTTTCTACGCCATAGCGCGTGAGAATGGACAGAAAGTACGGAGTGTCCCACTTGCACAGCGTCAAAATGATTGTAAACCATCTTCATAAAAAAACAGAAGTGGAGTCATTAAAGAGTGTCAAACAAATTTGTTTTACCACATGTTTTGTCCAGTTAAATTAAAACCAAATACATATTTCAACCTGGAACGAGGCATACAATTTACTGTTATCTATTTAAAAGTTGGAGTTGAAAATAAAAACAAGTTTAGTTCATTTTATTTGAATATACCCAAATGTATCCATTATATGTACAACAGGCTAATACTCTAGTACTGTTACAAAAATCCACAACACTCTGCCCATTAACATCTGTCCTCCCTACACCCAGTACATCCTAGATTTTGACTGTTATATGCAAAGACCGAGAAGGACATTGAAGGAAGACAAACTCTCTCACTAACAGTATCTACCTGAAAAACTGGGAAGATACCAACTGCCCCGTGTGGATGTTTGTTCCGCCTCAGGACGGAAGACAAGAAGGGATTCGATGTTAAGATAAGACTTCCCAACTCTCACA